>BSBK01000113.1:0-132500 GCA_027943335.1 Chamaecyparis obtusa | reverse complement strand
TAAGTTTTGATCATTCCATGTACTGATTCTATTGCTTTAAAGTCTTAAAATCAAAGAATTTCAATCCTTTTATTGACTATTCATGTACAGTTCTTGGCATGCAAACAATCTTTGTCTTGAAGAACTAATGATTTCCTAGGCTTTGTCAAATAGTTGGTAAGCAATGATGTATTCAATATTTCTAAAGTGCTTCAAAAGGATTAAACTCACCAAGACTCTTCACCAATACACCCCCCATCCCACCATCCACACCCATCCACTCATGTCAAGATCTTGTCCAAAATCATGTTGAAATATCCATTGACCTAAATCAAGATCCTTCCCTCTCACTTCCTTTGTTACATAATCACTTTTGGAGTATATTCTAAAATCCTTGAATCCAAGAAAATGTAAGTCAATAACACCAAATATATCACTTAAACTCACCAAGACTCTTCACAAGACTTCTAAGTTATATATTTGGTGTTATTGACTTACATTTTCTTGGATTCATAAGATCTTGACATGAGTGGATGGGTGTGGATGGTGGAATGGGGGGTGTATTGGTCAATGTGATCTGCTCATGAAGACATAGTCTGGTGTTTATATTATTAAACTCTCTATTCAATGTAACATTGATAGGAAAAGCATTCATTGATTGGTATTATAATTTTTTATCATTTGATGTACTGATTATATTGTTTTGAAGTCTTAAAATCAAATAATTTTAGTCCTTTTATTGACTGTTCTTGTACAGTGCTTGGCGTGCAAACAATCTTTGTCTTGAAGAACCATTGATTTCCTAGGCTATGTCAAATAGTTGGCAAGCAATTATGTATTCAATATTTCTAAAGTGCTTCAAAAGGATTAAACTCACCAAGACTCTTCACCAATACACCCCCCATCCCACCATCCACACCCATCCAGTCATTTCAAGATCTTGTCCAAAATCATGTTGAAATATCCATTGACCTAAATCAAGATCCTTCCCTCTCATTTCCTTCATTACATAATCACTTTTGGAGTATATAAATAATATAAAGAATATTAATTTCTACATGATTCACCCTTTGTTAAATGTAAGGGAATTACGATGAAAAAAATGAAAAAAGATGACATACCTTAACATATGTATCATTGCTACGTTGGATAAACCATTCATAACCTTCAAGTTCACCAACAACAATACAATGGCAAGAAGAGTTGTTTGGGAGCCTTCGTATAGGGGCTCGTATGCCTTCTCAAGTATAGGTACATCAAAGTAATTTGCATCAAAATCATCATCATCATCATCATCATCATCTTGATCATTGTGATCATCTTGATCATCATGATCATCTTGATCATCGTGATCTTCTTGATCATCATGATCTTCTTCCATGGGATCATTACCTTCTACTTCTATATTCACACCTCCATGTTCCCTCATTTGGAAATCCACATTCTCCAGATTGTCATGGTCCATAACATGAAACCCAGGATGGTTGACCTATATCAAAATGATGACCTTAAATTAACCATGACCATGATGTCATCATCAAAATATGTCTTATGTATTTTATAAATTATTAAAATACATACCAATGGACAAAATTTTTTCCCCCTTCAATGTGACCATGCTACCTACAATTTTCCTCAATTTTTTTGATTAGATATCTTCGAGTCTTTAAGCCCTTACAAATTTTACAGGGACAGTAACATTTTCCATCACCTTTTCTTTTAAAATTAGACCACAATCTAGAAATTATCTCCCTATTTTGTTGTGAGTTGATATTGTCATACATGGTCTTTCTTGAATGGAATGACTCATTGGTCGAAGAAGGATGATTTGTTTGCAACCTGCAGATACAAATCGTCACTAGACAACCATTTTCTCAACTCTAATTTTCTAAACGCAAAGGGACATTTATCATACCATAGAAACCTGATTATTTTTATATGGAATACACCGAGGAGTACCATCATAAATATTAACCATTTACAATCATGAAAAGTAAACCTAAATCAAATAGCTCATTTTTTTATTAGCATGTGTAGTCTCTGTGTCTATAAAAAATGAAAGAAATGTCAAGCTGAAATAAAATAGTGAACAAAATAGTATTCCACATAGAGTGAATGAAATATACCATCCAAAGAAGGTGACAAAATCCTGTCATGAAGCACAAACATAGGAAATCAAAAAGGGACAAAAGACAAGAAATAAGAAAAATCATTACGACTATAGAAAAATCATTAAGACTATAATCACAAAAAGAAACACTCTTTGTCAACAATGTTCAAAATCATTAGGACTATAGAAAAATAATTAAGACTATAGAAAATCAAATTTTAGAAATGGACGGTTATGATGCTTTGCCATTACAACAATTGAGCATTCATCATTTGGTATTGTGTATTCCATTTAAGTATTCCATTTAAGTATGTCAACAATGTTCAAAATCCTATCACCAAGCACAGACATAGGAAATCAAAAAGGGACAAAAGACAAAAAATAAGAAAAATCATTAGGACTATAGAAAAATCAAGTTCTAGAAATGGATGGTTCTGATGGTTTGCCATTACAACAATTGAGCATTCATCATTTGGCACTTCTTGGTGTATTCCATTTAAGTATGTCAGGAAAAAAGTATTCCATTTACATTTGACAAACATGCAGATTAGACCAAGCATTTATGTAAGGGTCAAGGACCTATATGTAGATCTCTATAGTTTGGTTGACTATTATTGACTCACACTTAGGCATTATCTAGGCAATGATGGTTGGTCATCACTATGACCGAGACATCATCTATTGGTCAAGTTATCTAATGTATACTTACTGAGCAGTAGTACTACCGAGTAAATCAATGATCACTATGTATTTTTGGATTAGCCGAGCTATGTAAGTATGAATACCGAGAAACAAAGATATCAGAAAATGTCGAGTACAGTGAATGCTGAGTATCAGGGACATCATTTGTTGAGATAGCCATAAATGACATATGATTTTGTTATGGCACAATGATCGAGGTAAAACTTTTTGGCCGACATTCATGTTTTGTATTTTGTTTGTTGAGTAAATCACAAAGGTGATTATGCACCTATTTTGTAATCATTGATCCCTATGCAACACTTAAAGCCAATCAGAAATTAGTAAAGCTTAAGTGGCAAAAAGAGTAAATCTAGATCGTAGATCTTGAATCATGAAGATGTTTAGTTGTCTATATAAGGATAAGATCTAAACCCTAAAACATGTTAAGGAAGAGGATGCGAAGGGAATGAAGGAATGAATAGTGAAGCGTTTAGATAGAGTTCAGTGATCGAGTTAAGTCATGAAGGACATAACAAAGATAAACTTCATAAAAGAGATCAAAACAATACTATAAGGAAAAGATCTGTAATTAGCATACAGTGCAAACTGAAGGATCAGGTACTAAGACATTCTAACAAGTGTATCAGGGTAAATCTCTTAACAGAGTGGTTTTAAAAAACTTATTGTAATTTCTTAACCAAGGGCTTACTTTATTGTGAGTTTTAAATCCTTTAGCAAGGTAGACTATATAAGTCTTTTAGCTCTTAACAGGGCAGACCCCTCACAGGGTAGATCATATTTTTTATCAAATTTTGTAGCCCTAACAGGCAAAATTTATACTACAGTAGTGAAGATTTGTGGGTGTCATCCCCACCCCAGTTTTACCTTTCAAGGGTTTATGGGTAACCAAAATTACTAAGTTATGAGTACTTTATTGAATGATGCTTAGTATATTAGTTACTTTGTTTTGATGAATTTTTGTTGAAGCTATGCAAAAATTTTATGCAATGTTAAAATGAATTAGTAGGTTTTATCTGATTCACCCCCCCCACCTCAGTATCACATTTCCCAACTATATTTCCAACAATTGGTATCAAAGCTTCGAGGTTTCTCATAGAAAGTCTAACCACTTGAAGAAAAAGATCTTGAGATGGAAGTTTATAAGCTAGGAAAGGTTATAGAGAATTAGAAGATTGATGTATAGCTGGCATTACAACAACTAGAAGTAGCTAGAGGTGATCTTAATAAATCCTTGAGCAGGAGGAGAGAAATTTCTATTCAGCAAAATGATTCACAATATCAACAAGAAGATACCACTGGACTATTTGACAAAGGGAACTCTGTAGAAAGTGACAAAGCAATAAAAGAGATATTGGAGAAAAATACCATACTAAATGATGACATCATAAATCTAAAGAGAGAACAAGAAATTCAATGTGTCAGACTCTATGAAGTAGTTGAATAGAAAAAGAAAGTTGAAGAAGACAAGACAATGGTTGAAGAAGATAAAAGACAAATATCAATGAGACTTGATGAGAGGACAAGTGACATGCAAAGGTTGACCAACAATCAACTAGACATGGTAAATCAACTGTTGCTGGTTAATCAAGAGTTGGGCAGGAAAGATATGGAAATCAACAATTTGAGATATGAAAATGATCTACTAAGGAATAAACTGAGATCTGAAAAAGAAGTCAATGAAAGGATGAACAAACCAAATGAAGCTGAAAAATACTTTGAAGAGTTGTTAAGGTCACCTAGAAGATCCGGTGATAGATCTGGACTTGGACTAAATGAGTATTCATCATCCACTGAAGAAGGAGAATCATCAAAGAATGGAGAGCAAAAGAATGAAAAACCTAAGAACAACAAGCCCACATGTCATCACTATGGAAAGCCAGGACATACAACTAACATATGCAAAATAAAACATGGTAATTTTGATCTTAAACCTAAATTTAATGGGTATTTCTTTAACTGTAAGAAACATGGACATTAGACACATGAATTCAGGTCTAAGGAAAGTAGTCCACCTACCTCACCAAAATTTCAAGGACATTTTTTTGACTATCATAAATATGGGCATAGAGCATTTGAATGCAGATCTAAACCTAAATGGTCATCAAATGAACAAACTAAGTCACCTGTGAAGAATAACTCATACAATTGGGATTATAACACTTGGTACAATTGTCATTACTATGGAAAATATGGACACATTGGAGAAAATTATATGAAGAATCATTTCAAAGGTAAATCCAAAAGTTGGATGAATGGAAGCATGGTATGTTACAAGTGTAATAAGATAGGTCACCTAAAGAAAGATTGTAGATCACCTATGCCAAGCAATGATCAAAATCAGAATGAAGATATCCATGAGAAATTGAGAAATTAGATGAATAAGACATGGAAGAAGAAAGAAGAAGAAAGCACAAGTGAAGCTGGTGCATCTGAGGTCACCCAATCCGATGGATCAGGTGATCACACTTCTTCAAACTAAGAAAAGAAGGTATATTTGGAACTAAGTATTACAATGCTTTATCTTACATCAGTTTCTAACATAAGTTGATTAAAAGTCCATATCTGCATAGATAAAGATGCATTAGGACATATCTAAGCAAAGTAGAGTATTTCATTTTTATTTCAAGCATCAGTGTTTTGACCGAGTCATCAATGTATGTTGATCACCTATGGTAGCCGAGATGTGATGTACACTGAGCTGTGTCTGAACAGTTATATCGACCGAGATTGTGTTAGCTGAGGTTAACATAGGTTTGCCAAGACAGCTGTATTCCACTTAAAATTTTATACGGAGCATTTATGAGGCCCTAATTCAAATTTTTGGAATCTATAAAGCAAAAAGTTTCTATTTATTTCATTTCACCAAGTGAATTGAAATTTATTTGATCGATTCAGAGAGCGAGTAACCATTTTATCAAAGGGTGATTCTGAATATTTTCAGCATGTCATCGGTGAATCATCTACAAGACACATACAAGAAAGGTACCCTACCGAGCAATATTTCTTTTCAAAAATTTTAAGTTAAAAATGGCATTGTCGTCGTCTACTACAATGAAGAAACAAGGGATGGAGGTTTTCAACACACAGTTGGTAAGGAATGAAGTATGTAAGCCGTAGAAGTTTAAGGCAATCCTAAAGAGCGCGATCAAAGGAGATCTTACTGGTGCTCTATCCTCGATTCCAGAGAATGTGTTAATAATGAATGAAATTAGGTCTTGTTATATGTGTGAAATCAGAGAGATTGGAGACTACAAGATCAGGGAGGCATATGACAAGTTGTGTGATAATGGTGTGTTGAAGCCGAAATATAAATCAGTTGCCGAGAAAGGGTTAGTTCATGCCCTAGATTTCTCGTAGAATTTTAAAGTTGAATGGATAAAAATTGTATTAAGTCGAGTGCATGATATGAAATTATGGTTGGAAGATGGACCAGTTAAGTTAATGAAGGAAATGATTAATCGGGCAACTGGGTACCCTACAATTCAGGGAAAAAGAATAATGAAATGTGCAAGCAAGGAAGAAATTCAAGAGAACACACATGTAGTTTGGAACAAGCATGGAATGAGGATTTCCACCATCACTGATTCGAAGATTGACTTTGCAGTTAGGGTTATCTCACACAAATTCTACCAATCTAGTCAGTTGGACAGCATCCCATGTATGGAAGTGGACCAGGTGTGGAAAATCATCAAGAAGGGACACACTTATGATCTTGCCGAGCTCCAGCTGACTCAGCTTTCTGAGAACCTAAACTCAATCCGGCATGCAAAGAATTATATGTGTAAGTTTGGTTCTTTTCTCATCTATCTATTCTTTTATATTCATGAGTATTTTACTATTGTTGGAGGTGTGATATGGGATAAGAAGAAACCCATTACAGTTCAAATTAATGAGTTCATAGGTCAGATAGGAGAAATTTTTAATGGTGTAATAAAGAATTATTTCATTGAGTTCAAGAATAAAATGAGGAAGAGGAGTAGAATCCCTATGTCTTTAGTTGAGAAGTATAGTCAGGATGTATGCTTTTTAGTTGACATAGACTTCACCTATGCACAAGTAGTCTTACCAAGGGTTTCATGGCTAATGCCATTACCTTATGAGGTAAACATTGATGAGACTACAACTGTTATAACAGCCCTTCTAGCTGAAGAAATTTATGATAAGGCACCTTATTTTTTAACATATGAAGAAGCCAGAGCCAAAATAACTATCGAATTGAAGGCTGCAACTGTAGAGAGAAAGAGGAAGAAAATTGTGAAGAATCTGGAGAAATTTGTGGAAGAAAAAAAGAAAAATGCACCACTTGAATTAACCCAAGGACTGGGAGAAGATGAAATGAGTGATCATAGTGAAAGTGAAGAGGAAGAAGAGGTAGAAGTAGAAAAGAAGAAAGGTAAGAAGATAGTACTTGCTGAGCCCACACCCAAAAAGGTACAAAAACTGAAAGTGACATCGACACCTGTGCTTAGGCCTAGAACAAGGGTAGCCTCTTCAACTACCAAGACGCAAAAGAAATCCCTTGCATTAGGAAAAAGAAAATTTGTTAAGCCTAAGGTAGTGCCAACTCAGGAAAACAAAAAGCCTAGAAGGAAACTTATTCTAGAAAAAGAAGACGATGAGGAAACGGAAAGTGATGAAGAGGTGAAGAAGAATATTGCATTACAGAATGTAATACCAAATGTGGATGAAATATGCCACACTATCACAAGCTCTGCTAGATTTGATGATTTGAAGGAATTAAATTTTGGGACCATGAGTATAGGAGATAAAGAAAAAGTTGAAGAAGTTATTCTTGAAATGCTTTGCATCTTCAAGATGTTACCTATACAGTTAGAAAAATGGATTCCTAAAGAGTTGTGCAATAGAGTTGCCTAGAAATGGGAATATGCTCTTTTTACCAAGAAGGAGATAAGAGAGAGCACGTTAGTTCAAGTTTCACCAGATCTCACCCCTACAAATATCATGAAAATTATGGAACAATACAGGAACAAATTCATTCCCAAAAAAAGAGCTTATTCTATCCTTCAACACAAGGTTGAGGATGTTTTACAGGAGAGTCTAAAGACTTGGAAAATAGTTTTTGGGTTGTTAATTGACAAAGATGCAAGTACATCTAAGGATGTCAAGCCAGACAATATACAAAATGCAATGGAGTTACCTATTCAGGAGGCAGAAGCTCTTAAGGAAGAGAAATGTCAGAAAGTACCAGAAGTAAGTATTGTTGATATAACAGAGGATACCCCAAAAGACACTCACGTATTGATCGAGGAGGATATATAGGCCAAGGAAGAAAAAGACACATCTTTGCCAGGTAGTAATATTGTGCTCTTACAAGTAAAAGATTATCCAAAAATTGATGATACAACAACTGTTAACACAACCCCCACCAAACTTGAAGTTGTTACAGTTGACATGCTAGCCGGTATGAGCATTACCAAGGAACAGGATCAGTCGGCAACAGAAAATCAGCCTACATCTATCGAGGAATCACAGCAAGATAAAGGAGAGCAGTCTACAGTAAATGAATCAAGTCCTCATGTGGAGGATAAGGGAAAAGAAGAAAAAGACAAAGCTATTGACATACAAGAGCCTAAGGAACAAGAGGCAATACAAGCTCTTGTACAAATACTAAGTGAGAGTACACAAAAGAAGAGAATACTAAAAAAGAAGGCAAAAATCTCTTCACCAAAGGTAACAATTGATGAAGTTATTATCATTCCAAAATGGGATTCTAATAACTTATCTTATGAGTAGATGCAAATGCTGCAAGATCCATTAAAAAGAAAAAGCAGGCAGGAAGAACTAAGAAGGGAACATCAGAAAATGAAGGTCTTGCATGAAATAAAATAAATATTTATTAATTCTTTTGAGTTATCTGATGTAAACTATTCTGATTTTATACTAGAACAACTTATCCATATAGTCAATAAAGTGACTAATGAAGATAGCGGAGCCAGTGATAAGTTGTTGCAATGGTTGGAAAGAAATTTTGAGACCAAGATGATGGACAAGATATCTACCGAGATTGCAGTAAAATAGGTAACACTTTCTACTTTGGTAATAAAGTCAAAAGTAGTTGTGAAGGAATAATCTTTGGTTACCAAACTATGCAATGTAGAAGAATTCACACAAGATAACCAAGGGCTGGTAGATAAACTATAGAAAGAACTTAAGTCTGCTAGTCAATCTTTAAGCTTCGATGTCAAATCAAGTTCTAAACATTATGCTAAGCTTATGCATAGACAAGGAAGGATAGCCGAGTTGATGGCTAATGTTGGTAAGATAAGGGCTCGTCTACTCTCTATGCAAAAAATCTTGACACCTTATATGGAGGCCATTCAAAAAGAGTTAGCCAAGGCTAAGGACTTAACCCAAAAAGATCCAAATTTATCTACTACCGAGAGCCTAGTCAATCTAGCTACCAAGCTAGAAGTGCAGTCAGAAGTTTTGAACGTTGATACAATAGGATGGGAAACTGCATTACATGTGGTTATGATGCTACACAAACCATTTTTGGATAAATACTTCATGATCCCCACTCCAGAAGAAATCAGGCATGCCAAAAACAAGGGGGAAATTAAATGACATGACATAATAAAATTTTGTATGTATATATATCTTAGGGGGAGTATTCTACTAATACTAAGTACTTTTGTAAATACTCATGTAATGTCATGACAAAGTATTTTTTCCACTAATGTCAAAGGGGTAGATTGTAGATCTCTATAGTTTTGTTGACTATTAGTGACTCACACTTAGTCATTATCTAGGCAATGATGGTTGGTCATCACTGCGACCAAGTCATCATGTATAGGCCAAGTTATGTAATGTATACTTACCAAGAAATAGTACTTCTGAGTAAATAAATGGTCACTATGTATTTTTGTATTAGCCAAGTTAAGTTTTTGTCGAGCTATGTAAGTATAAATACCAAGTGACAGAGATATCAGCAAATGTCGAGTACAATGAATGTCGAGTATCAGGGACATCATTTGCTGAGATATCCAGAAATGACATATGAGTTTATTATGGCATAGTGATCGAGGTAAAACATTTTGGCCAACATTCATGTTTTGTATTTTGTTTGTTGAGTAAATCATAGAGTTGATTACGCACCTATTTTGTAATCTTTGATCCCTATGCAACACTTAGAGCCAATCATAAATTAATAGAGCTTAAGCGGCAAAAAGAGTAAATCTAGATCATAGATCTTGAATCATGAAGATGTTTATTTGTCTATATAAGGATAAGATCTGAACCCTAAAATGTGTTAAGGAAGAGGATGCGAAAGGAATGAAGGAATGAATAGTGAAGCATTCAGATAGAGTTTAGTGACTGAGTTAAGCAGTGAAGGACAGAACAGAGATAAACTTGATAGAAGAGATCAAAAAAATACTGTAAGGAGAAGATCTATAATCAGCATACAGTGCAAACCGAAGGAACAGGTACTGAGACATTCTAACAAGTGTATCAGGGTAAATCTCTTAACCGAGTGGTTTTAATAGACCTATTGTAATCTCTTAATCGAGTGCTTACTTTATTGTGAGTTTTAAATCCTTTAGCAAGGTAGAGTGTATAAGTCTTTTAGCTCTTAATAGGGAAAACCCCTCATAGGGTAGATCATATTTTTTATCAAATTTTGTAGCCCTAATAGGAAAAATTTATACTGCAATAGTGAAGATTTGTGGGTGTCATCCCCACCCTAGTTTTACCTTTCAAGGGTTTTTGGGTAACCAAAATTACTGAGTTATGAGTACTTTCTTGAATGATGCTTAGTATATTAGTTACTTTGTTTTGATGAAGTTTTGTTGATGCTATGCAAAATTTTTATCCAATGTTAAAATGAATTAGTAGCTGATATCTGATTCACCCCCCCCCTGCCCCCCTCTTAGTATCACATTTCCCAACTATATTTCCAACACTATAGGTATATCTAATTTTTTTATATGGCCATTAATGCCATTATTATCAATTGCACTTCAAAATGCAAAGATGCCAAAAAGATGTAAAATTGCATTTTTATGCAATTATGGCCTAAAGGGATAAATGAGGGTTTAGTAGAGGCTTAGGGAGTTTAGGGGATTATTATAGGAACCTAAAACCTTTTGAAAGGTTAAAGATGATGGAAGAAAGATTAAAGTGGTTGAAGTTGACAACTAGTTGTCAACTAGACAACAATGCAAATGAATAACTAACTGTAACAGTCATGTAACTGACTTTACAAGTTAAGAAGAAGTTGGAAATCAGTTTGTAAGGGGATTTTGGTTAGTTTTCTACTTGATTTTTATGGGAGATGAGTCTTAAAAGTTGTAGGGAGGTGTATATGGTCGAAGAAGACAATGTAATGAACTACCAAGCAATAAACTTTTAATTATTTACAAACAGTCACTTATCTACTCATGAAGACATAGTCTGGTGTTTATATTATTAAACTCTCTATTCAATGCAACATTGATAGGAAAAATAATTCATTTATTGGTATTATAAGTTTTGATCTTTCCATGCACTGATTATATTGAAGTCTTAAAATCAAAGAATTTCAGTCATTTTATTGCCTTGTATTACCTGGGCCTATAAGTGTTTATGCAGGGAAGGTGAAAGGAGGCAAGGAAAAGTGACTGTCTTCCAACTTTTAAATTACATTTCTATTGCACTACTAATATTGTGTAATATGAAACCTTGATTCCAAGTTTGTAATTTGGTGTTAACAAGGGAAAATAGTAACTGTAACATCACTACCAAGATATTACAACAAATTTGCAATTTTTTTAAGTATAGCTTACAAAAATTAGAATTCTTGTGAAGAGTCTTGGTGAGTTTAAGAACCCTTTTGAAGCACTTTAGAAATATTGAATACATCATTGCTTTGTCAAATAGTCTTGGTTTAATAGAACTCCCAACAATTCTTAAACATACTTTATCTGATATGATGAATTCTTAAACAATTAAGGTTGGAGTAGACATAGTTACCAGATAGTTTTTTTTGTGGTACAAGGAAGATTTGGCTAGGTCAAATCTTCCTTCACGCTAGCAGTCTACAAAATTAGACCTTTATTAGGAATTCATCATATTAGATAAAGTAATTCTGACCAACACGAGAATAGAAGTTAGAAAAAAGGGTCAAATTTTATACATATATCTCACCTACCGGCACATTTCATTTTATTTCATTTTTGCATAGTTGGTGAGAAAAGGAGTGCTGAAGGAGGTGGTATAAGATGGGAAGCTGCACTAGGTCAACACTACGCGCCTATATGCAAGTAAGTTTGAACCAGTGGTTGAATATCATGGAAGTGCTTCAAAAGGCTTAAACTCACCAAGACTCTTCACCAATACACCCCCCATCCCACCATCCACACCCATCCACACATGTCAAGATCTTGTCCAAAATCATGTTGAAATATCCATTGACCTAAATCAAGATCCTTCCCTCTCGCTTCCTTCATTACATAATCACTTTTGGAGTATATTTTAAAATCCTTGAATCCAAGCAAATGTAAGTCAATAACACTAAATATATCACTTAAACTTACCAAGACTCTTCACAAGACTTCTAAGTAATATATTTGGTGTTATTGACTTACATTTGCTTGGATTCACAAGATCTTGCATGAGTGGATGGGTGTGGATGGTGGAATGGTGAGTGTATTGGTCAATGTGATATGCTCGTGAAGACAGAGTTTGGTATTCATATTATTAAACTCTCCATTCAATGCAATATTGATAGGAAAAGAATTCATTGATTGGTAATATAAGTTTTGATCATTCCATGTACTGATTATATTGTTTTGAAGTCTTAAAATCAAATAATTTCAATCCTTTTATTGACTATTCTTGTACAGTGATTGGCGTGCAAACAATCTTTGTCTTGAAGAACCAATGATTTCCTAGGCTTTGTCAAATAGTTGGCAAGCAATGATGTATTCAATATTTCAAAAGTGCTTCGAAAGGCTTAAACTCACAAAGACTCTTCACCAATACACCCCCCATCCCACCATCCACACCCATCCACTCATGTCAAGATCTTATCCAAAATCATGTTGAAATATCCATTGACCTAAATCAAGATTCTTCCCTCTCACTTCCTTTGTTACATAATCACTTTTGGATTATATTCTAAAGTCCTTGAATCCAAGCAAATGTAAGTCAATAAAACCAAATATATCACTTAAACTCACCAAGACTCTTCACAAGACTTATAAGTGATATATTTGGTGTTATTGATTTACATTTTCTTCGATTCACAAGATCTTGACATGAGTGGATGGGTTTGGATGGGGGGATGGGGGGTGTATTGGTCAATGTGATCTACTCATGAAGACACAGCCCGGTGTTTATATTATTAAACTCTCTATTCAATGCAACATTGATAGGAAAAGCATTCATTGATTGGTAATATAAGTTTTGATCATTCCATGTACTGATTATATTGTTTTGAAGTCTTAAAATCAAATAATTTCAATCCTTTTATTGACTGTTCCTGTATAGTGCTTGGCATGCAAACAATCTTTGTCTTGAAGAACCAATGATTTCCTAGGCTCTGTCAAATAGTTGGCAAGAAATGATGTATTCAATATTTCTAAAGTGCTTCAAAAGGATTAAACTCACCAAGACTCTTCACCAATACACCCCCCATACCACCATCCACACCCATCCACTCATGTCAAGATCTTGTCCAAAATCATGTTGAAATATCCATTGACCTAAATCAAGATCCTTCCCTCTAACTTCCTTCATTACATTATCACTTTTGGAGTATATTCTAAATTCCTTGAATCCAAGCAAATGTAAGTCAATAACACCAAATATATCACTTAAACTCACCAAGACTCTTCACAAGACTTATAAGTGATATATTTGGTGTTATTGACTTACATTTTCTTGGATTCACAAGATCTTGACATGAGTGGATGGGTGTGGAAGGTGGGATGGGGAGTGTATTGGTCAATGTGATATGCTCGTGAAGAGACAGTCTAGTATTTATATTATTAAACTCTCTATTCAATGCAAGATTGATAGGAAAAGCATTCATTGATTGGTATTATAAGTTTTGATCATTCCATGTAAGGATTATATTTTTTTCAAGTCTTAAAATCAAATAATTTCAGTCCTTTTATTGACTGTTCATGTACAGTGCTTGGCGTGCAAACAATCTTTGTGAACCAATGATTTCCTAGGAAGCTCTGTCAAATAGTTGGCAAGAAATGATGTATTCAATATTTCTAAAGTGCTTCAAAAGGCTTAAACTCACCAAGACTCTTCACAAGACTTCTAAGTGATAAATTTGGTGTTATTGAGTTACATTTTCTTGGATTCAAGGACTTTAGAATATTGACTTACATGGGGGATGTATTGGTGCAGGGCACCTAGGCCATTCAGTTTTTCTTTGGGACTTGAGTTCTATATTTTGTTTTTCTTTGTAATAAAGGATGTCTTCTAAATTTCTAGACCATCCTATGGTTTGGTTTTATTCCTTCTTGTGTGGAGGTGTTTATGGTCGAAGAAGACAATGTAATGAACTACCAAGCAATAAACTTTTAATTCTTTACAAACAGTCACTTTTCTTCTTGTGAAGACACAGTCTGGTGTTTATATTATTAAACTCTCTATTAAATGAAAAATTGATAGGAAAAGCATTCATTGATTGGTATTATAAGTTTTGATCATTCCATTTACTGATTATATTGTTTTGAAGTCTGAAAATCAAAGAATTTTAGTCCTTTTATTAACTGTTCCTGTATAGTGCTTGGCATGCAAACAATCTTTGTCTTGAAGAACCAATGATTTCCTAGGCTCTGTCAAATAGTTGGCAAGAAATGATGTATTCAATATTTATAAAGTGCTTCAAAAGGCTTAAACGCACCAATACTCTTCACAAGACTTCTAAGTGATATATTTAGTGTTATTGACTTACATTTTCACCGTTGGGATTCAATGCCACCATTTTCAAATTATGCAAGCTAAAGAATGAAACTATTTAGGGCCACTATGTTGGGATAACACAATGACTAATGGATCAAAGATGCAAAACCCTATGAATACCCATAGTACTCACAGTCATAGGTCTAACATGGGCCACTTAATTGCCACTTAATTGCCAAATAACTCATCACCAAATTTTCTAAAAACTTGTGATTTTTCTAGAAAAATTCCCTCTTACGGGGGTTTTTGTTTGCAAAATTCTTCAAAAATGTATCCCAATACCCCTTGTAAATTTTGATTCATTACAAACATTTTGGGGTGTTTTTTTTTCCATGTTCAAGACACGATTTTTTGTCTGCAACTAAGGGCACATAATTAACATTGGTTTTATTCTAGATTTTTAATAGTTCACAGTTAAACAAAGTTTTGTTGGCTTGCGATTGAGTTCAACTACTTATTCAAAAAAAATTTACAATGAAACCAAAAGTAGCATCAATTTTATCTTGAACTTCGTTGATGAGGAAACAAAGAACCCACCCTTAGTTGACTGGTTGCTATGTATCTCTAGAAATTGAACACCATTAGAAGTGGAAATTCACAGGCCACTTCTAATGGTGTTCATGCCACTTCTAATGGTGGTGTGAACACCATTAGAAGTGAAGAAGGGTTTCAAACCTGTGACAAATGAAAACAATTTGAAAAAAAAAAATGTACCCTTCATTAAGAAAATGCCAAAAAAATTGAATCTCTTACCAAGGCTGCAATGAAATGGTTGAAATTGAATGTCTATTCCTCTTGATGTTTGCTCGGGTTTTAGAATAGTAATGTGGAAGAGAAGGATATGCCACAACTTAAAGGCTAGATGCATATAGGGGGTGTCAACATACAGCTTCCCTCCTTATACCACCTCCTTCAGCACTCCTTTTCTCACGGACTATGCCAAAATGAAATAAAATGAAATGTGTCGGTAGGCGGGATCGTATGTATAAAATTTGACTCTTTTTTTTTACTTCTATTCCCGTGTTGGTCGGAATTACGACCACTCTTTAGGGTCATAATTCCGACCAACACAGGAATAGAAATTTAAAAAAATCAAATTTGTCTTCTATAAACCGACCATGGAAAATCACTTTATAACTTGGTCAGAAATGTTGGTCTAAAAAGTGGGTCAAATGTACTAGTACCTTGTGGTGAGAATTAAAAGTATGCATGAAATCCTTTTTAATGGATGTGAGTTGTTGGCTATGATCATTGGTAGTATTATTTGGTAATGGTGAATATGGTTAAATTTTGATTCCTTATGTATTGGATTGGTGATTCTAATTGAATAGGTGATTTGATAAATGCTACTTTGTGGTGGTATAGTGAATTTTTTTTTTGTTGCTTCTAATATGTTGAGTTTATTTGATAAAAAAGTTGAGGAAAATGAAGGTTTATGTTTCATGTGAAGGTTTAAGAATCTTGGAGTTGATTTTGGATTATTATGATCCTAGATGGTTGGTTATTTTCCATGATGCTCTGCATCAATGAGATGAGCACAAATGAAGACTTCTAATGGATTTAAAAAATTTCTAGCTTGAGGTTGTATAGTGAATTAGATTCATTGAGAAAGTGGCCTAGTTCATTCGTAATAAACCACATCTAATACATAATTTTTATACTTTCATAATCATTATTTCCATCATATTGATCTCGGGTCACTATTTTTTATCTCTGGATATGAAATGGATACATGTGTTTTCTTCATATAATATTATCATTGTCCTTCATATTATCTTTTCTTATTACACGTTCTTCCTCTACCCTATGACAGTGCCCGTTGCTATCTTTTTAGATTCTTGTTTCACTTCTCATAGTCGTGTCTTCTCCTTCATAGAAGCCATAACAAGTTATTTTGTGTGTGTATTCATTGTCATGATCTTTTGAATACCACTATCATATCTTTGATAAAATACTATTTCTTCACTATATTTGGGAGTCCTCATCTTCAAATGGTATATGTTCATAGTCTCAAGATGATTTTTCTTTTCTTTCTTTAACCCTCATTTTTTACCACTCATTGGATTTATTTTCTATTATAATCACATCTTCTAACTACTTTTGATGAAAATGAATGCCTTCTCTACACAAGAATAGATATTTTCACCTTTCTCCAATATTTTTCATTGTTACTTATTGGCATAGTACTACTTCTCATGGATTGAAGTCAATATTTTAAAAAAAAATCTTACTATTTTTACATTTCCTTTATCGTCAAATAGGAGATATTCTCCACATAAAGTCAAATTATGATATTTTTATTAGGATTAAACTATGTAGTTATTTTTATTCAAACCCATTGACCCTTGTTTCGTGAGTCTTGGTTCACACAAACTCATCTCTCATGAGAATGAATAGAATACTTAGCACTCATCTCATCTAGGTGGTGATCATAGAGGTGAAGCACCGAGATCATTGTTCTATATCCAATATTTGGTCACTATTTCATCTTGGATGTTCTTTCTCTTTGTACTAGTATAGTTTGGAATGGTAATAGCATTGTTATTTAATCTACATTCTCACAATTTGCATAATGTAATCAACTGATTATAACTATACCCACATTTTTCTTTATACCAATGATGATTTCCCTCTTCCATATTATCCTTGACATTTTTTCTATTTATAATATGTGCCTCCATGATGATTTTCATACCCTTTCTCTTGAAATACTCATGATTGATCATAATAGTGCCCTAAAGCATCCATTTCATAAATTATTAATACAAGGTCCCATATTTTGCATATTTTTTACAACCTTGGCACAATTTTTAACTACAAGACATTAAAAAACTTAAATCGATGGACCAAGCTTAACCATGGTGACTATGATTATCATGAAATTCGGGCAACAACCTTGAATGATAAAATTTTAGGAACAACATAGAGCCTTTTAACAGTGATTGGGGAATCTTGTTAAGGTATCAACAACCTTCCTTAAGCAGGAAATATAATATATAATTTCCTCTCATCATCCAAAGGTTCTTACCTATGTTCCAAAGTTTGATTACATCTATTTATTGTTAAATCTTGTCCTAAATTATACAGGGATAGTAAACATTAGCTCTTCATTTCAATTCATTTGGAAAAGGTTCCATGGGCCTAAAAGAGAAGAAGAAAGTCTAATAGAATCTATTACACTTTCTTAAACCATGTATAAAGATCTCCCATTGTTCTAAAAGCCTAATTGCATTATTTTTTCATATTTCTCACACTTGCAAACTGTCTTAGTCAGGTTGGTTTACTTTTTCATTTGAATCCATTTGGGTTGTAGTCATTTCATTTGGGAGTTTTCATGAATTTTCATTTACCTTACATCATTTTCCTTTCATTGGTCAAGCATTCCAAAGGTCATTTTGGTAATGTTTTATCATCAATGCTCTATTTTATTGTCAAAATAGTAACATTCACCTTTGTGGATAATCTCATTGTACATGTTTGTAGTCATAACAAGGGTTTGAATTTTTGACAGGGTTTCCTCATTCCATCAGGTTAGAGTTACAAAACAAAGATCCCAATCAAGAAATTTATCTCTTAAAGTTTTTTGAGGGCATGGGGATCAATTCCATGGTGAATGGAGTAGGCTAAGGCCAAGGGGTAAAGGGCTTGTGGAACCAAGGAGTTAATGGAGTGTTAGGTTGTAGGATGAGCCGCATTGGAGTGTCCCAATAATCAAGTGTTTGTGTTATCCTTTGCAGAGCATGTTCAAAGTCAATAATCCAAAGGTTTATCAAGGAAATTCTTTGATGTACTAATCCACCATGGGAATCCTTGTGTCTATGATTATGACTAGGAATCCTTTCATATTTTGATTATGACTATCATACCTTCCTGTGACATTATAGTGGAATAAGATGGATATTGTGTCTATGATTTCATTAATCCAAGACTTGGGAATGAATTAAACACATCGTAACAACTCATCCAACAATTTTGACTATGAGACAATGACCTCATTAATTCAAACAACAAAACTTCCTTTACAACTGTGATTGTTACCTTCTTTTGACATGCTAGTAACACATATAAGGATTTCAAGTCTTTCACCTTTGCCTTAGTTTTTCTTGTAGAATACATCTGTATTCTCCACCTCCACATTCTCTAACATGGAAATACTATTGTCCCATTGGATCTTTTATTAATTCATTGGACAAGCATAATTACTAATTTTTGGACTATAATTTCTTCAATAATCCACCTACGGAATCATTATAGCTTGCTAGAAACATTTCACAAGGATCTATAACCTTGAAGTATTAAAATATACATGAAAAATAAGTACTTCACAAATTTATAGTCATTTATACAAGTTATATTAAGAGAAATGAATTTTTCTTGGTCTCTGATTACCCTAGAGGAGGGTTATAGGAAGTGCATGAAAAGAAAACTCATTAAATCCCAAGTAAGATTGTAAAACTGAATGATAACTATTTGAATAAAATTTAAAATCAATCACCAACTAAAACAATCTTTCTTCATTCCCTTGGTCATAGTAAAATGTCATTCTTTTTTATTGTTCTAGTCACAGTACAACAAAAATACATAGATAACAATTTTTATTCCATTTTCATGCCATCATTCTTAAATTCTACTTCTCCTATCCTTATCCCTTGACCAAAAGAGGTAATATATAGGAATTATAACCAATTACAACTTCCTTCAATGAACTGTCAAGTTGGTTGGTCAGTAATGGTAATTTTCTTGCAATTTGTAAAGTTGCAACTTTGCAACTTTTAATGACAATTTTATAACTTTCCACCTAATTGGAAAGTATGACCCTAAGACATTATAATTGACCCTAATACATATCAATTGGGAAAAAATTAGTCCAATTATATTGTTTCAACCTATTTTGACCATTTTTCCATGTTTGACCAATGTTGACCCAAATAGGATCTCAAGGGTCACTATGCACCTAACAACTTTCAAAGCCTTATAATTTTTATTCAAATGAGCTCAAAAGACCTATTTAACCACAAAACAATATAAATGGCCTTACATTGTCCTTATTACATTTATTTGACCAGAAATTGGTCATGGTTCCTTAATGCATCCTAAGGCTCCTACATCACATAGGCATACCTAAGTCTGCCAAAGTTATTTGGGTCTTCTAATTGGTCCCATATCCTAGTTTTACCTAATATTTTTGTAGGAAAGATGGCATTCAAAAAGAAACCTGGTGAATAGTGAAAAATATACCAGCATCACCAATTATTGAAAATACTATTAGAAAGAGGATTTCTTCTTATTGTTGTGTGCATGGGTTAAATTTAAAATAATGTTTTAACTTTGATTAATAGCACAAGTAATAATCAAAATAAATTGTTATTTTTACTTAGGAGTGAATAGCATTTACAAACTTGATGATTAAAATCAAGCCTAATATAACTTCAATTCAGTGTTACCAAGTATGGATGAATTTTAACATTTCCATCACATTTATTTATTTTATTGTGGTCTGAACTATAGACGTTTATCATTTGTGCAATTGAAAGCACCTTGATTAAGGCATGAATGCACCATAGTTACTGTCCAGTGGTTCCCAGGGGAATTAACCCAGATTCTTCATTGATTTAACTCTCCATTTTTACCATTAGTCAGACCTCTGAATATATAATATGATATGTATTTTATCATTTTTTAGTGATTTTTTTCATTTTAAAAATTTACAATATAATATTTTGTACAAAATTTGTAAGTAGTTTCAATTATTTTTAAATCTATCACTTTCGTTAGTTATGTTGTATTTTATGTCTATAAAAAAATCAAGCTTTTGTTATTCAATATACATATATGAAACATAATTGTTTCGTTCTCTTATTTCTTATTCTTGGAAAACTTAAACAAGTGGCATGATTAACGACTCTTTCTACTAGGTTCTTGTTCCCATTGAAAATGGAATAGATGAGATAAAAGTTTTCGTAGTTATAGATGTTTTGAGAAGAGAAAGAAAATGTCAATGTTGCTTCTATAGAAGAAAATCTGAAAATTGTGGTTGCAAGACGAACAAAAAATGTTGTCGATATGCTGATTGAAGTGTCAATTATGATTTGATCCTTTTGCCGATATGTTCTAGTTAAATGGGCCTTCTAATTTTCTTTTTCTTTTCAATGTTGTGTATGCTTGAAATAGTGTTTTGCCAAATACCTATTTTTGTTCTTTATAGAAATATAAAAGTTGGATAGTTTGTCAAGGAATTATTGAATCGGGAAGTTTGTTTCAATAAAAGAGGTATTTATAAGAATTTCCTTATTAAATTCATTTATATATTAATGAAAGGAAATAATTTATTCTCACTTTATTTCTTCTAGTTACAATGGTATGACATCCATTATTTACAAGGTTGCATAGAGACGAGGGTACTTGGGTTCTTTGGAGATGGGTACAGATATAGGTATGGCTATATTTTCAAAAAAGGAGATGGAGGTACTTTGGGTCCATGTATGTGTGTGTGTGTGTGTGTGTCTATATATATATATATATATATATATATATATATATATATATATATATATATATATATATATATATATATATATATATATATATATATATACATATATAAAATTTTATATTTTATAAAACAAATCTGAAAATATAATGACATTGAGTTTTTAGATAAGAACAGTGATAAAGTTTACTATCAAACATTAATATTGAAGATTAAGGATGAAAATTAAAATTTCATACAATCATTGTATCAAAGATTCAAACTGATTAGTGATTACATATAGAAATAAGGTAGATAAATATAAAATTGATACGCAAACAAAAAACTGAAACTATCCATTTTATTTTGTGCTGATAAGAAGATTGTAAGGCTTTAACAAACACCCAATGCCATTCTAGAGGGGGAAATGATGTAGTTCCAATGAGGGAGAATCCCCAAAGGAGATGTCCAACCTCATAGCTAAGAGTAACACAAGAAAGAAACAACTCAAAATCTAGAGAGAAAATGCATGATCCAATATATTCATTCAAAGATCAAACAACATACATGACGGGTTGTCAAGCCTTCCCAATTACGACCATATACAAGATATGAATCTTAGATCCTAATTCTGATATGCCAAAGTCTTAGATCTAGGTTTCTCAAACCAATGAGACCTTTTTCCCTTTTTTTCAAGATACATAAACTTAATACATATAGGCAATGCCTCTAAAGGTCAGCCAAGAGAAAATTACATTCCTTAAGAAGGAAATGTGTACAACAAATAGACCCAACCAAAAAATGAATCAAAGATCCATGAAAAGGAACAAAAAGATTCACGATCATAGGAAATGATCCACGGGAGATCCATGAACCACACACTATGATCATAATGGTCAAAAGTTAAACATTAGTGATTGCACATTGAATCTCTAAATAGGTCCAAGCAAGAAACAAACAAATTACCCACAGATAGAAAATGGACCAAATCTCAAACAACCACAAACAACTGGAGGTGTGATCATAGGAAGATGATCCTAGATAGGTCTACAATAAGACTTTACGATTGCACATGCTATCTTGAACAAATGACGACCAGCTAGTATAATCTCTCCAACCGGTAAAGAAGAACAAAAATAAAAAAGAATTATTTTTGGTTGATGCAATATTGCCATGAACCCAAGATGATCCTGCATCAAAAACCTAGGGTTGATAAAATTGATGCTCTCAATCAGAGTTATTGTACAACCTGAGAAGAATCTAAATGATCCAACTTAGATTGTAGTATCCTCAACCATTCTATTTCCCCACTTGACCAAGTACTCCATGTAATCTTGTTCCCTTGTGCTTCTCCCAATCTTTCTATCCAATACCTTCTTGATTTCCTTTGTTTCCTTAGGCTATTACTACTTCATGTCTATCTCATCATTTGACTCATGGTACTTGTACAAAACATCAATGTTGAGAATAGGTGATATATCCATATCAATTAGTAACTCAACATCAAAAGCATTACTACTATAAAATTTATTTAGTATCTTACAAGGCCCAAACTTCCTCATCTTCAGCTTACTGTAGGTTCCAAAGGGAAATCTTCCCTTCTTCAAATGAATCATAACTTCATCACCAACCTTAAAATTCTTATGTCTCCTAGATTGTTCAATTGTATCCTTATATATCTTATTTCTATGTTCCAAATTATACTTCACCTCAGCATGCAAAGTCTTCATGAATTCAACATATTCCTCTATTTCAACACTTCACTTATCCTCTAAGCCAAGATCTTTCAAATCTAATATTCCTATAGGATGCATGCTAGTAAAAATTTCAAAATGTGTTTTACCTATACTCTATTTCACTAAACTTTTATATGCAAACTCTTCTTGAGCCAAAACCAAATCCCAATTACCAGGTTTATCTCCAATAAGACATCTTAACAAATTACCCAAACTCCTATTCACAACTTATGTTTTTCCATTAGTTTGTGGATGAAATGTATAACTAAACTTCAAATATATGCCCATATTCTTCCAAAGTGTTTTCCAAAAGTATCCCACAAAATTTCTATCCTGGTCAGAAACAATAGTCTTAGGCAACCCATGTAATCTCACAACTTCTTTAAAGAATAGATCAGCTATATGAACAACATTTGATGTTTTCTTACAAGTAATAAAATGTGACATCTTTGAAAATATATCTACCACAACAAACATAGAATTATTACCTCTTTTTTTATTTGGTAAGCCAAGAACAAAATCCATGCTAATGTCTTCTCATGGTCTACTAGGAACAGGTAAAGGTTGGTATAACCCTATATTCTAACTTACTCCCTTAGCAACTTGACAGATTCTAAAAATTTTGACAAATTTATGAACATCCCTATACAACTGAGGCCAAAAGTATTTCTCTTTAATCAGACTCACTATTTTATCAATACCAAAATGTCTTGCAAGTCCTCCACTACATTTCTCCTTGATTAGATTTTCCTACATTGATACTCTTGGTATACATCATTCAATTCCTTTGAACGACATACTTTCTTAAATGAATTAATCAACCCACTTACTCTGATTATCTATGATTGGTTCCTTACATTCTTTCCAAGGTTCTACAAAAAATAGGGTTAGTTTCATACAAAATTTTCAAATCAGAAAAACAAAGCACCTCAAATCTCATCTTAGTAAATAAAATTATCCTCCTTCTCAATGCATTTGCAACCCTATTTGACAATCCACTTCTATGTTTCAACACAAAATTAAAATTCTTCAAGTATTCAACCAGCTTCATATGTTCATGATTCAACTTATTTTGACTACCCAAATACTGCAATGCTTAATTATTAGTGTACAACACACATTCCTTAGGCATCAAATAATGTCTCCATTTCTTCAAAGACTGAACAATAACATAAAATTCTTGATCATGGACTAAATACCTCCCCTTAGCATCATTTAATTTCTCATTGTAAAAAGAAATAGGTTTACCTTCTCGACTCAATACTACTCCAATTGCACTTCCACTTGCATTATAATCAACTTGAAATACCTTAGAGAAATCAAGTAAAGCCAGTACTTTTAATTTATCTACCTTCTTCTTCAAGGTCTCAAAAATTTTCTGAGCTACTTATGTCCACTTGAAATCTTTCTTGTCTCCTCTCATTGTCTATGTCATATAATTACAAATAGAACTAAAATTCCTTATGATATTTTGGTAGAAACTTGCCAATCCATGAAAAGATCAAACTATACTAGCATTCTTAAGTGTAGGCCATTCCAAAATTTCTCTAAATTTCTCAAGATCCATCTTTAAACCTTTAGTTGAAATCACAAAACCCAAGTACTGTAATGCCCACCCTAGTACCTTTATATTTTGGACTGACAAGATTATTATTTTGTTACTTTGGATTATATGGTTGGATTATTTTATTTTATGATGGGACAATTGAGCACATATATATATTTGGTTAATAGAATTAATTATGGAGATAATAAATGATTTGGCATAAAATGATGAGTGTTTAGAAATGAACTATTTATACAATGTTTCAGACTTGGTTTATATTATTATATTTATGATGGATCTAACCCTTCTAATCCCATTATGTTTTGATCATTACACTATTTGATGTGAGTGTAGGATGAGGAGAGGAAGTTGTAGTTACTCCTACAGGAGACCCACACGATGTTGCATTCTCCCTTCTTGTTTTCCATTGTTTGTGCATATATATATGTATACATGCCAATTGGTGTTGCAGGATGGAGGTACCAGGCATCGACTCCACCTAGCTACACAGGTCTGAGTGTGCCTTCAAAATCCTCAAAATATTGTTGTGTGGAGATTTTACCAAGCTACTCTCAAGGAAATCCTATGGAATTAGATTCCTATTAGGAGGTTACCTTAGTTGGGGATTTATGTTTGTATTGAGATTTATGTTGTTAGTTGGATTTACCCTTGTATGTATATATTTACTTAGTATTTGTATTTATATATGTGTTATAATTAAATGTACATTATATATGTATGTGTATATGCACATGCACACATATATACCCATGCATATATAAATATTATTATGTCTGTATTTTTATTTTCTTATACAATGGTATCTTTAAATATTTAAGTAAAGTTTATTAAATAACAATAATAAGAAAGTAAAAAAGAATTTCTTTTGGTAAATCTAACTATCTAGGAGATTTGAACCTGACACCTCCTAGAAGTTAGGCTTTTTTTATTCCAATTGATCTATGTGTGTTACTTGAGAGTGTTTGAGTCTCTTTTTCTTGTTATGGTGTTTTTAGAAGGATATTTTAAATAAATAATAAAAAGCTAAATGTTTGTTTACGGGAATGGTTTGATTAATTTCTCAACTAACTATAGTAGTTGGATAAGTTGCTTCCCGTAAAGAAACTCCTCCAACCATATCATTAGAGGTTAAATTATTATAGTTTTTGGAGTTGGGGAGATTACAAGATTTGGGGAGAAATTGAGAGTTTCTGAGAAATAATTATTTTGGGGGTTTTCTACATTTTATATTCATCATTCTAGTTTTTTGAGGGCTCTTAAAAATTTTCTAGAAAGGAGGAAGGATTTTCTTCTAAAGGGAAACCAATCTAGGAGGCCACCATCTCACTAGTTCTCAAAGCTCGGAAGAATTGCAGTGGTGTGCTCCAGTCTTTGAGAGGATTCTCTGCAAGACTCAGGTATGGTCTGGAACTAGGATGAATCTCTTTTCTTCCATGTGTATGTGTGTGTGTGTCTTATGTATATTTACTTTTATAATATGGATAAATTATATCTTGATAAGGAAATATATTAAGTTTGTTATTTCATGTTTTACAAATTGTGCGTCCGAGAAGTTTAATGAATATGTCTTCAAAAGTTTCTTGTAAACTCTTCCTAGGATTTTTTGATTGCCTGTGATATTGTATTATGGTGTATTTGATTTTTTAATGATGGTTTAGGAAGGTTTAGGGAAGGTTAGGATGGATTATGAAAGGGAAGCAATTAGTTTTCCCCTTCTACGCTTTTGAGGTCTTTTGCTTTCAATTTGAAGTTTTGATTAGATGGGTTTGTTCTGTGCTTAATGGTGTGTTGAGGAGGTGTTGTGTAAGTGGTACTAAGGTACCTAAATCAATTAGACCTCAAGGAACCTTCTCCAAGCACTATCCACACCTGAAAATGTCATTTTTGAGCAATTTCTAGACATTGTTGACACAGTCTCGTATGAGCATCCTGGAATGTCATACAAGTTTTTACTAGTACCCATACAAGATTTGGTGGATTTTCATATGGGCATGCCTAGATTTCCATATGGGAAAGCATATATTGTTGTATGGGATTTTAGAAGGTCCTAGGGGATCAAATTTATTAGATTTTGGGCTAGTGACTTCCATAACCTATTTCTTATTCTTGGGCTGCAACTTGTCTCACCTATGTATGTCCATCTCTTGTTTTTTTGGTGTTATAATGTATCACTTATGATGTTTCAGTACTTGGCATATCCTTATGTTCATATAATGAGGCTAGGACTCATCCTAAGGGCCTGAGAACACTGGAGGGTTCCCTAGACCTGCAAATTGAACATTTTGAAGTAGTTTATGGTTTCTTTGGCTTGTGTGTGGGGTGACCCTGCAATAGTGGGTTACACTTTTTTAGAAATGCTCATTTTTTCTGAAACACCACATTTTTATTAAAATATGATGATTTAAGTCTTGAGAGGTTCCATTTGAAGGAATTGATTACAAATGGATAGCTCAAAGCCTCTTAGATAAAAAAACATTGATATAACATCTATACTCCTCATTCATACATACAATGGAGTCTCCTTTGCACTTATTAAAATGGTGACAAAAAATCACTTTGACTTTATCTTTTGGAAGATCAAATGAATCCATTTTACAAACCTATCTATGTAGTAAGGTAATACTGAGAAAAATCTTTCCAATACTTTTAATGTTAATATATATTACTTTTATTATGACTTTGTATTTTTAGTTTTACTAAACATAGATATTTCACCATATGTCTACCTCTATGTTTGACGCTTATGAAAAAATAGTAAGTGAGAGAGAGAAAATTCTAAAAAATATCTATGTTCTAGGTATTGAAGTTCTATTTCTATCAAAAAAAATAAAAATGAAATTGGATAAATTCATGATAAGTTATAAGCTATGTGGTCAAGGTATGTCAAAATTACAATTTAGTCAACTTCAAACATTAATAAAATATGCAATAATCATGATAATGTCATCAAACCAATTGCATGCCCTCTTTATGGATGTTATAAAACTAAATTCGAAAGAAGCACATTGATTCTATTTTAGAAAAAAAGTTATGCTCTATGAAAATAATGTAACTCTTTGAAAATGACATTTTCAGCAACATACCAATTTTTGAGGGAGAAAGAAAAAACCATTCAAATCAATTTAAAAATAAAAATAAAAAATATATTTAGAATCTAGATAGGAAATCCTAAAAGACTCTAATTTACTTCATCTTTTGATTTCAAACGGTTTAATGACAATATGCATCTAAATCTCAAAGTTTTTTTTAAAATGTAGAGTTCAGTGTTCAATCAAGAAAAAAAGTGTAACCCACTATTGTGGGTTCACCCTGTGGGTAGGGGACTAGGTACCCTAGGTGAGCGTCTCACCATAGGTTTTGGAACCCAAAGTGGTTGCTAGATGATCCTAGGGGTGAGTTGGTAAAAAGTGATAACCTAATAATGAACTTGGGAAAGGGGGGTTTTAAAAGATAATAAAAGACACATAAATGTAAGTCCACATAGGCTTGTTGGAGTACCAGGACCATAGGTAACTCCTAGGATGGATCCCTATTCATAAAGGGGTATCAAGGTTACATAGTTGCCAAGAAGGATCCCAATATGTAGGATATGTGATGAAACTCACATAGAGGGTATGCTAGAAACCTAACCCTTGTGTATAGTAAATTGTATTGTGTTGTCATCTCTTTTGTTTTCAAGTTATTATTTTGTAAAGCCTTAGGTTTCTTTAGGCCTTGTGACTATCTTGGTTCTATCTCCTAGCATAGGGGGTGGAACTTCTCTAGTTTCACATGGTTAGGTGGAAAATATATTTTGAGGTAATATTCGTGGTTCATGGCTTGGATGTGTTTCAGATTATCATGCAGTGATAAAGATTTCTCAATTTGTAACATGTACTATTGTAATGCAAGATGTGAAGATCTCCTTGTAAGCCTTTGGGCCATTCAATGTAATTGTATTTATTATCAGAGATTGCAAGTATAAAGCAATGTAATCACAGAGGGATAGTTGTAAGGTTATTTCAAGGGATTTTATTTGAAGATTCAAAATTTATAATTTAAAATGCAATCTTCTATCCTTTCTTTAACTCTCCTATATTGGAATGAAAGCAATGTCTCAAATGTAAATATTTAATTGAAATTTAAAAGGGTAGTTATTCAATGTGTAGGTAAAATGGAATGAAAATGAGATAGGAAGTAAAGGATATAGTTATGATTGAAATATTACTTTCTTACCTTTCTCTTATATTCTAAAATGCAAAGTAAAGGAAATGGAAATGGAATTCTATTTTATTAGTAATTAAATGTAATTCTTTTATATTGATAAATGAATTCACTAAGGGAACCTTAAGGGATGTGTTAGGAATGGGAACACTGAGAGGGGGGGGGGGGTGAATCAGTGTTCACTATATTTAAACTTTTCCCTTTAATCTTTATTCTAAACTTAAATGCTTAAGTACTGAAATAAAAATTCACATAAACATGAAACATGAAACATGAAATCAACACATGACACCAATATGGTTACGGGGAAACCCAAATAGGTAAAAACCCCGGTGGCACTTGATACCCACTAATATTCTGTACTAGTTTTTTGTGATCCTTGTTAGAAGATCCTTTACCCTATTAGGAGTAGCTTTACAATGCTTAAGTATAGTAGACCTTGTTAAGGGTCAGACCCTATTAGAAGTCTTTTACAATGATCCCTATTAGGGGAGTGGACTCATTGTCCTAGAGCTCACTGCTCAAATGGTGAAGACTACAACCTTCTGATTTCATATATACACTATATCTGCAGGTGAACTATTCACTGTGACACTGCTTGTTTGATCAATTCCTTTGGTGCACTGATGCTTTGACCTCTAGCAAAGCTCTAATACATCTCATGATGTCTTTGCATACATTTTCTCTACTTATCACAACTCTATTACAACTTACATATCGATACAATGGGTGCACCTTATATTTATGTGCTCATACAAATTAGACAATTAGGTCAGCCCTATAACTAATTACAAACAACACTTCCAAATGAATTGGCTTAAGCATGCTTACAATTATACTTATAAACATGTTAGAAACCTAAATAAAATAGGTGCATTGGCCTTTACAATATTACATTACAATCGCAAACCAAAATGCTAATTGTCGGCTCCATGCTCTGTTCTCTACTAGCATACATTGGCTGTGCAACTTCAACTAACTGCAACTTTCACATCTTTGCATATCTACTTATACACTCATAGACTAAACAAGAGTATAGTCTAGCTAACTTAACTTCTAGGGTGAATACCATAATTCATCCGTACACATGTGCACTGATGCTCTGAGCTGCTAGAACTTTGTATACTTTCCAGTCTTCAACACTTAACCGAATTCTAATCTTTACACTAAGTGCACTAACTCCAAACTACTATATGACTTTGTTGCCATAATGACAACACTATATCTTCTCATATACTTCAGTATAGACAACTTGCCAATAGAATGTACTTTGTGTATGCTTTAATGAAATGATAGAATGTTAGAAAAAAAAAATTGTTTGCTGTAATTTTAGGTTAAAAGACCTAATTCCTTATGGGTTCCTTGGAAAGGACATTACAAGTACACTATCTCTTCCTTCATGAAAGAACATTTCTTCAAGTTAATCAACAACTTTTCCTCCTTCAATATTTTCAATACTTGTCTCACATGCAACAAATGATCTTCCTTACTCTTACTAAATATGAAAATTTCATCCAAGTAAAAAATGACAAACCTACCCAAGAATTTCTTCAAGACCTCATTCATCATCCTCATAAAAGTACTAGGTGTAATAGTCAAAACAAAAGGCATAATAAAACACTCATACAAACCTTCTATTGTCTTTAAAGTAGTCCTCCATTCATCTCCTTCTCTAATTTTGATCTAATGATAGCTACTCTTCAAATCAATCTTGGTAAAGTATTTTTCTCCACTCAAACATTCCATGATATCATATATCCTAGGCAATGGAAACTATTATTTTTTTGTGATCCTATTTATATCTCTTCAATCTATACACATCCTCCATTCTCCACTCTTTTTAGGTGCCAAAAAAGTTGGTCTTGCACACAGGCTTAAAATTTCTCTTATCAAACCCTTCTGCAATAATTCTTGAACTTTTCTATTCAATTCTTCATTCTCTATAGCTGTCAACTTGTGAGGTGCCTTATTAGGTAAACTAGTTCCCGGTATCATATCCATGCAATGATTGATTCTTCTAACAAGAGGTAACTCATTAGGTACATTATCTGAAATGATATCTTGAAATTTTTTCAACAATTATTTAACTTCCAATGGTGAATCATCCTCTTTCTTTACAACTGGTCTATTAGGAATTAAAGCAAACCACACATCATTCTTCTTCAACCCCTTTATGAAATATTTTTCTTCAACCAAGAAAATTCTAAGAGTAGTACAAATCTCACTCTTATATTCTTCTACCAGAGGTAACAAACCTTATTTCTTCCCATTAGCCACAATAGTATACCTATTCAATCTACCATCATGTATATCTCATCTATCATACTATCATGGTCTACCCAACAAGATGTGACAACAATCCATTGATATAATATCAAAAAGAACTTCATCATGATATTTTCTAATCTTAAATTCCACAAGACATTGTTTACTTACCAAAATTTTATTCTCATCCTTAATCTAAGTAATTTGATATGGATTAGGGTGCTTCATCCTCAGTAACTACAACTTTGTAACCAGCTCTTTTGATGCCAAATTATTTGAACTTCCACTATCAATGATCACCTTGCAACACTTTCCAACAACTTTACATATAGTTTTGAATAACCCTCACCTTAGAGGTTCCTCTTTAGTTCCTTCATTCCACAAAGTTGTGCTAATCATCAATTTTTCACCACTTTCCAATTTTTTCATTGAATTAGGTGAATCTTCCTGCAAAAGTGCATTCTTGCTACTACTACCAACCTGCTTACGTTCAAATTCCCTATGTCCTTATTCACTACACTTGAAACAAGTGCCCTTAAACCAAGTTTATTCTTCTCTTTTATGATCATTACCTCTAGGGTAACTACCTCTTGCATAACCTCCTCTTCCCTAGTATGAACTTTCTCCTTTCCATTTTGATTTACCTTTATCTTGGTTTTTTTTATCTTGATCAGATATGCTACTTTCTCCATAAGACCTACCTCTTCCTCTATAAAATCTACCACCTATGCCTCTTTTCCTTTGGTCATGCCTTTTTTTAAGTGTCTCTTTTTCCTTTAATGCAAATTGATAGGCTTCCTCAATTCTATTCATCTTGACCAAATTGATTTCATCTTTCATAGAAGTGTATCATCTTAAAATGGAAGCACTTCCATGTTAAGATCATTTATCCCTCTGAGTGAGTGGTCTGGGGTCATGTTAAGCACCTTGATCAGGTCTTTGCATGGATTTGGCTTTCTCCCCCCGCTCTACTTCTATCTCCACCTATTTTCACTATCTTTCTACATTTCCTAGCACTATGGATTGAGGTCCTAAGGTTTTTGACCTCAAGGTCAAAGATGACCTTAAGGGTCAAAGATGACCTCAAACCTAACCTAGGTCAGGTATGACCTCAACCTTGACCTAGGGCAGGGTCTACCTTTTCCTTGACATAGGGTTCAAATTTCAAGGTCTCATGATTTCTGGATGTCAGGTTTCAGAAATATTTTATTTCCCGCTTCCGAGTCGGCCATTTTGGGTTTTGGAATGGTAAATACTTAAATTTCATTTAATTTGGGTCCATTTCTAGGGGTTAAGGTTAATTGGGATTTAATTCTCCAATGTCGGCCTTCTCTAGAGGTTTGTGACCTAGATCACTATAAAAGGAAGCCTTCCTCTCTCATTTCATCCATCACTTTTGCAATCAAGTATCCATTATCAAGTAATCTCTCAAGTGCAAGAAAGAAATAAGGAGAAGGAAAGAAAGAAATCATTCATTCATCTTCAAGCCTAGCATTCAAGTGTTCAAGCATTGAAGCATTCATCAAGGAGATCCATTGTTAGCCATTGAAGGATTCAATCTCTTTGGAGCCCCCTTGAAGATTTCTCCATCCACATTCATCCAAGCCTCCTCCTATGCAAATTTCCATTCAATATTGGTGTTGAAGATGAAATTACATTGATTTGATACATCCTACATGTTAGGAATGGGAACATTGAGAGGGGGGGTGAATCAGTGTTCATTGTATTAAATCTTTTTACTTAGCTCTTTAATCTTAACTTGAATGCTTAAGTACTGAAATGAACATTAACATAAACAAGATAGAAGAAAACAACACATAACACCAATATGGTTATAGGGAAACACAAATAGGTAAAAACCCTAGTGGCAATTGACACCCACTAATATTTTGTACTAGTGTTTTATGATCCTTGTTAGAAGATCCTTAACCCTGTTAGGAGTTTCTTTACAATGTATTTAGTATAGTGACCTAGTCAAGGGTCAGACCCTATTAGGATTCTTTTACAATAACCCTATTAAGGGTGGGGACACACTATCCTAGAGCTCACTACTCAAGTGGTGAAGGCTACAACCTTCTGATCTCAGATACACACTATATCTGCCAGATGAACTGGCACTGTGACACTTCTTGTTTGATCAGTTCCTTTGATGTGTTGATGCTTTGACCTCTTGCAAAGATCTAATATATCTTAAAAACTCTTCACACACTTCTACCCTACTTTTCTTGACTCTATAATAACTTCCATGCTTCATTATGATAGTGCATCTAATATTTATATGTGCATACAAAACAATTAACTAGGTCATCCCTTTAATCGATTACATACAATGCTTCCAATTGAATTGGGTCAAGCGTATTTACAAAAAAACATAATTATATGTCTATAACCTAATTACAATAGGTCCATATCCCATACATAATAATAATATAACCGCTAACAAAAATACCAACAGTTGGCTGCTTGTTCTGTTCTTCTCTAGTATTCACTATCTGTGCAACTTGAACTCTCTGTATCTTCCTCATATTGAATCTTCTGATCATGTAATCTTAGACTTAGCATGAATATGATCTTAGCAACTTAAATTCTAGGGTGCATACCATGATTTTTTCATATGCACGTGTGTTGATGCTCTGACCTTCAGGTACTCTGTATAATGTCCAGTTTTCAACACTTAGCCAATTTCTAATCTTCTCATCAAGTGCGCTGGCTCCAAAACACTATATGACTTTGTTGCCATAATGAAAACACTATATTAAGTCATATACACCAGTATAGTCAACTTTCCAACACTACATCCATTCTACATTCATTGGAGCATCCCTACTTGTGGATTCAATGATTTGAATCCTCCACAAGGACTTCAACATAAGCAAGGTGAATTGTTTCATTTAGTTTGTTTATCCACATTACAATTTCAATTAAATTTCAAGGTTAATACCTAAATTGTGGTTTGACCAATGCAAACCCCCCATCCAAACAACAAAAACCCTCTTTTGCTTGTAGGTACAGGTGCAAGACTACGGATCGAAGCTTGGATCTAGATACCCTTTTCGGTGAACTTCTGAGATCTGCAAACAAAATCAAAGATGACCTTTAGAATTTTGAAGTAGTCTTTGACCTTTTATCAGGGTCAAAGACTACCTGCTACCGGAAAGACAAAAAAATTTTGGGTATTCTCCATCTCAGCATTTCCAGTCCAAAATAGGTTGCAGAATTGCCTGAAACTATGCACAGACATCAGAAATTAGCAATTTCCAAATATACCCTATTTTGAGGTTAGTATTTTGCCTTTCATTTATTTTAGATTTCAAGCATATGCTCTTCATAGTGAAATATAAGCTTTTCTCCTTCATTCATATTCTCCATAGATTGATTCTTTTGTGTATTGACCTTTTGGTTGATCAATTTGGATCTCTCCTTTGGGAATTTGGATTAGAGGTAGATCTCATATTTCCCCTTTTTATATCATACTATTTATTTTGGCACCCATACTACTATTTTACTCTATTCATTTTGGTGACCCCAACATACTTACTCTCCTTTCTTTTGTGGAATTGGATGCCCTATTGTGTTTTGTGGTGTTAGATTTCCTTTATCTTGTTGATGTTAGATTTTCCCTTTGTTTTAAATCTTGCATGGTAATTAGATTTCAAAAATACCAAAAATTGCAAAATTTCTTTCAAAATATAAAAAAAATCATGCTTTATGTTTTCTTAGTTTAGTTCATTTGCATTGTATTGGTTTATGAGCTTTACTACTTCTAGTCCTACTTATAATATTTTGGTTAGACAAACTCATAGACTTATGGGTGCCTTTGATCCCAAGTCTTCTTCTCCTTTCCTTAGGGTCCCGGGTGATAATTTGATTCTTCATGATTCTAATCCTATTATAGAGCAAAAATCTTCTCACTCATCTCATGATGAGGATGATGCTTTAAGAGTTCCTCCTGAACAAGTCCAAAAAATTTCAAATGAACTTGATAAAATGGGTAATTGGCTTATTCAAGAAAACCATAATCAATATTCTATTCAAGCTATAGAAGCTCTTAAGAAAGTTCTTCATGATAGTGATCAAGGTGTCAACCTCTTGTGTGGTATTACTAACCTCATGCATTCAAATGTTAAACCTTTAGCTCAAGAATCTCAAGACTTAGGGTTCATTCCTCCTATCACTAGTGTAGAACCTTCTTCTAATCCTTTACCAAGTATTCCTACCTATACTCCTTCTTTGGTGACTATGACAGTTCCCTCTATTCCTATGAGTCTTCCTCCTGTGTCCCTTCCTACATCACAACCTTCCAATCATAATGTTCCTTTTACTTATTCCATTCCACTTCCAACTTTAGTTCCAAGTGTTCCTCCAATTGTATCTTCCATTCCTATAGCTTCTTACACTTTACCTAGAATTTATAATGTTGTTATTCCTCCTTTTTCCTCTAATGATTCAACAATCATCAATTTGGCTCAAACTATGTCATCCTTTCAACAACAACTTGCTTCCTTAACTCAAAACAAGTTTAGTGTTCCTACAAGTGACATGGGAAGTCCTTTGTCTCGTGACATTATTCGTACTCCTATTCCTTAGCAAGTTGATATGCCTCATCTTGAGAATTACAACAGAAAATGAGATCCCGTTCATCATGTTAAAACATTTCAAATCCTTTGTAGTGATTATGCTCATGACCATATGATTTTAGCCAAACTGTTTGCTAGAACTTTCTGTGACAAGGCCTTACAATGGTATTGTTCCTTACCTCCTTATTCTATTGATTCCTTTCCACAACTTTCCAATGCTTTTATTCAACAATTTCAAAATAATATTGGCCCACAAGTGTCTTTGACTGATTTGATGCATTGTAAACAAAGTGCTAAGGAAAAATTGACTAAATTTATTGGTAGATTTAAGCATATTCATGCTCAGATTTCCTATCTTGTTCCTGATATTGATATTCAACGAATGTTTATTTCAAATTTACAAAAAGATATTAAAGATAAGATTCTGCTTACTGAATTTACCTCTTTTCAACAACTTTATGCAGCACTTCATCATTATCAATTACAAGTGAGTCAATTTGATAGCACCACTCCAATGGCTCCTGTTCCAGTTGATAAAAGTGATTCTACTCCTAATCGAAACCATTTTCAAAAATTGAACAACTGTGTCAAGATAAACAAACAAGCGAATGCAATAGCTGATCAAGTTGTTGTTGCATCTCACAATGCCACTTCTGCATCCACTTATTTTTTATTTGGTGGTAAATAGATTGTTCTTTTTAGATTTAATTCTTTATTTTCCCAAAATATCCTTAAGAAACAATGTGAATACGAACAGTTGGAAAGTTGTTAACTATTCAACTAACTTCCCTCTAAATTTTAACAAGTACATCTCCCTTATGTGAAGCTATCCAATGAATTTTGTTTATTCTAAATCCTAATAGGGGTATGTTCTTAACCAGATAACAGCAAAGGTAACCAAATTAGCCCTCGGTGAGAAAGTAATCTAGGAAGTGAATTTGATTTCTAAATTCTAACCAACTCCGTGATTTCACAATGCTTATGAATTCACACCAGCGGCAATGCATCAATGAACTCTATTTGAAGTAATGGAATGTAGTAAAACAATATGGGTGAAACTAATCTAAAATAGGACATACATGTATTCCCCAACCTTCAAGTGATACTTCAATCATTTTCGGTTAACTGCACTAAAGAAGAGAAATAGAACTCCGTCTATTTACTAATTTCAATCCAACTTTAAGGAAAACAAATATTTTGACTCATAAATGCATGGAACAGTAAATAAATGGCACAAAACACATTCCAGATTGACTTTGCAATAAGATGTATTTCACACCAAAATTTAGCTGGCCTTTTCATTGATTTTTAGAGTATTACATATAGGCTTCAAGAGTTAAGCTGTTACAAAATCAACTGATTCGATTCATATTCTACAGAGTCAGTAAATGAAAAGTGTCCATTTACCAATTTTACAATGTGTATCAAAAAGAAAGAGGGGGAAAACTATTTGCTCTTCGCTGGCTTCTTCGCCTTCTCCAACTTAGCTTTATGAGCTTTGGTGGCCGCAAGAATCAAAATCATCCTTTCAGAATCTGGGATGTACACATTCTTCAATCTTATGATCCAGAGAGCATGATCCTTCTCTATCCTTTTTGCAACATCTTTTCGGGGTTGCATCTTCATCATGGCTTTGTATATGCATCCACTGAGTTTTTGTAGATCAGTAATTCTATCTAGGTGAAATCTAGATGATTTTGTAAGCTGGTCCAAATAGTCAGAGAACACCTTTTTCATGTTGGCTATACCAATGGGGCTCTTTCTATCCCTGCTAGCTTGAGACTCAGAGTGAATACCTATCAAGTATACAAAGATCTTACTTTGTTCTTTAGTGACTTCTTCGTTGGTTGCCTTCATTCTTGCCTCTACTTTGATTATCATCTCCATTTTGAATTCAAATCCTTGGAGCCATTCAATCAGAGGTTCATCCCCTTTCTGTAATATATTGGCTTTGATTGCATCTTTAGTCTTCATCGCAACCAGCTAGTGTAGAAGCACCATGCACTCTTCACACCTCAACCTCTCCATTGTTAGAGTCAGCATATGTCCTTTAAGGGATTCTTTTTCTACTTCTAACTATAAAAAGACATTTCCAAGATGCTCAATGGCTACCAGACCTTCATACTTGATTCATTCAATCCATCTCCTGCCAATATGCCTGAAATGTCTATCTTCATGCAACTTAGTGAGTATCACTTGGTTCTCAACTACAGTAGGATCAAACATTGTCAGAGAACCAAGTAGGATTGCTATAGGAGTGACCAACTGCTTGATGAAGTAGGTCATTTCTTTAATCTCTGCCTTGAGCTGAGTCTTTGTAATTTTGAGCTCTTCGAGCTCTTCTTCGATCAAGACATTGTTAGACTTCCACAAGTCCACTTTCATGTCATGGTGGATGAGTCCCATGTCTAAAGATTGGAGTGCAAAATCTGAGGCAGTAAGATCTTCAATTCTACCATCCTTTAATGGCTTGGCTATTTCCATAGTCAAGTGACTTATGTCTAGATCTCAACCAAGAGTGGTCAGAGTCCTCAACTTCTTAACTTTGCTTTTGGTTGGGCCCGATTGCATTGCTTGTGAAATCATCTCACCACTAGGAGTGCCTAGCTTGACTCTCTTTCTCTTCCACTCTATGGTGTTATCAATCCATGATTCTACACTTGTAACCTTCATCGTAGAAATTATGTCTTCCACAAATACTTCCTGATAACAGGGGGAGAAGCTTTAGGCTTGGAAGCGAAAGGATTAATCTACGGAGAAGAAATGCTCCTTTCCTTTTGAGGAGACCCCAAATGTTCATCTATCTCATTAGTTTTTGAGCTACTACTATCATCACCAACCTCAAATATTGTATGAGCCTCTTGAGTGGGAGTTTCACCTTGCATTTTAGCAGTTCCCCCTTGTGCTTGCTGCTCTGGTTTCACAGCTTTAACAATTTCCTTCACTGTCTTGTCGAGTTTCTCCACTTCATATTCTTTATTTGAACTGATGACAGGAGATGAACTTGCTCCGCAAGTCTTTTTGAGTGGGATTTCTTTTTCAGGTGGTCCATCATCTCCACCTACTAGTTGAGTTGGTCCTTTGGCTATAGATGACATTGGAAAAGAGGAGGATGCAGGAGTGCTCACCGGCTTGACTATAGGATCTTGTTGAGGGGTAGGCTTACTAGACCTCTTTCTCCTTCCCATCGTCCACTGAACCCACTTATTAGTTCTTTTGATGAATTTAGCCATTAAGGTCTCCAAATCTTCTATAGCTTGACCTTGAACTAGCTATGAGCTCACAAGATAGGGCTTGATCTAATCTTTGTATGTGTCAGTATACATATGCTCTCCATCATCGACGATGCCTTCAACATTAATGTTGACATTGAACAACTTGATTTGTTCAATAGTCAACTTGGAGTAAAATATTTCCTGACTCTCTAACTCATCCTTGTAGTTGGCCCAATAATCTTCAATCTTGGGGATATGCTTGACCATAGTGCCAATCTAGAGGTGATTCCTAGCATAGCTCACTGGATCAAATTGAGGCCTCAAAACTTCATATACTTCTAGTTTGTATCTTCTCTCAAATGCCTTCATCACGTTCTTAGCATTTGACCTTGATGTGTAGCTGTAAGCTCCAATGGTAACAGGGAATTTGTAGCCTTTCATCTTGATTCCTACGCTGATCAGGTTCACTTGCAACATCTTCTAGTTTACTTCTACAAGCACGATCATGTCATCAGGGTACCTCAGTAGCTTCATGGGGAAGTCATCAAAACCTACAAGACGAAGGTATGAGAAACTAGAAAATTGGATAAAGAAGCTCCCAAATTGGGTGATGAATTCCATGGCCTCCGATGAGAACCTCTACTCTGGGAATCCTTGCAATTATTTGCACAACCTCATTATAAATGATTCATTGACTCTAATAAAATCAGCATAGCTATTTTGTAATTTCAAATGAGGGAAGAAATCATAAATTTTCACATCATCTTCATATTCTTCTAGTCTAGGAAGTCCTAGCCATACTTGTAATGTATATAACACATATATCAAATAGGAAGACATATAGAATTTGTTCTAGAACTTGGTGAGACTCAGGGCATTGGATAGATTTTCACTTACCACTTGAGCCCAATCTATATAGTGGTGCTCAGCACATATTACCTGGACCAAGAAGTAGTGCTCTATAAAATTCAATGCATCACTTTCACCTTTTATCCTATGAAGGAGCACTAGGATGTCAATGATCACAGCCTTCAGATCGGTCCCAAAAACTATCTTTGGCACTTTTCCCTTCATGCTCCTAGCCTTCTAGAACCACGAGCTCATGATCTCTTTCCTCCATCTCATCTTCTTCTCATTGTATTTTGAAATTGCAATTGAGAAGTTCATATTCGAAAACTTTTCTCGCTCTAGAATATGAAGACTGTTCTACACAAACTCTCTGTCAATGGAGATGAGAACTGTGTCATCCGATAGTAGAATTTTTTTTTTATCTGGGTTGAATCTAGTTATACATTCTTGGATAAGCTCGGGAGCTCACACTACAACAGGAAATCCAGCAACTTCAACCAAGCCGCTACCTTTGAGCTTTTGCGTCATGGGATGGATGTTCTCTTCGTTCAATCTCCTATGTAGATTTCCCAAATCATAGAATCTGAGGGATGTATCTGTCAAATTTTTCCATTCATATGTAATCCTGTTCAACCCATCAAAACCCATGAATCTAGTTGCCATAGCTTCTGATTATGCTTTTGATTTACCGCTAAAAGCTTTGGAGAACACTGTGAGATGATTTGAAAAAATGTGGGAAATCAAGGGCGTATGAGAAAGATGTGAACAAATGATAATTTATGCTTGATTGTCTGAGTCTTTTATAAATAGCTTGCCTCCTTGCCATTAATTTCCATATCTCACACCACACGAGTGATAGATTTTCAAAAATATCCGTTAAAGTTCTAACGTTAAGATTTGAATTAAATGCACATTATCAATGGCCTTAAGAAATCACTTTTACCCATTTGGGGTAGATGTAATGGTCACTTAATTTGCATAGTGGATTTTTTATTTTTTTGCTTCTCTTCATTCAATGCCTTTGTCAGAAAACTCACTCCGAAGGTAGAAACCCGACTACGGAGCAACGGGGAATTGATTTTTCTAAAACTCCACAATTGACCCACTCCTTTATCAATTCTTTCTAAATATCAAAGTGGACTATCTTAATCATGCCAAATCATTCAATTCTTGTGACTTCTTGTGCTTATTTCTTTGCAAGCTGCCGCTTCCTAAAAATTAACCCTCTCAGGTGATTCTCCGATAAGGGAGAAGCTAAAAACTAGTTCTCTAAAAAAGGACCTTTATTCACCTTCTCATGATGCTTGGCTTTCAAGAATTTCTAATACACTTTCAATATCCTTCAGAAAACAACCTCTGCAGGAAAAACTCCACAAGCAGGGAAATTCATTACGGCTTCTCCACCAAGCTACTTCTCTAGGCCTGATTCATTCTTAGACCATGAATCTCAATCTCTAGTCCTTGGATATGTTCTTGATGATACCAGTGTTCTCTTCTCATGGAAAATTACCTTCATGGGTTGAAACCCACCGAGGACAAGGCTATGTTCAATTTTCTGACAAAGGGAAAAATGTCATTTTAAAGCTTCATATTCAAAGGAATACCATCGATCAGAAATGCAAGAAATAGAATCTTTATCAAATTGGGGACTATGACTTACCCACTCCTAGGGAGGAAATAAAGACCAACCCAGCTTAAAAGCAAGAAGAAGGCATGGAGGGAAAATTCGATAAAGACCACCTATCCTAGGGATATTCTAGACTTGGACACCAATTTAAATACCTCAAAATTTATGACTTAATCTAATACGAGGTATCCACCTTTGTTTTTAAGGGGGAAGAAAAAAAGTGGGGCAACACGATTAAATCATACGTTTACTCCTCTTTCTAAATCTTTACATTCTATTATGAATAGGTTTTTAACTGCTAATATGATTACTTTACCTCCTATTCGACCTCTTTTACTTGCTATGATTACATCTAAATATTTTGATCCTAAAGCTTTTTGTCAATATCATCATCATAATGATCATGATACTAAGAAGTGTTATTCTTTAAAACATAAGATTCAAGACTTAATTGATTCTAATGCCTTATCTGTTGATAATCTTGATGGTAGTGGGAACAAATTTGTCTCTCCTCCTAATCAAAACCTTCAAATCTATATGAATCCTTTACCTATGCATGACACTAATACCATTACTTAGCCATCTTCTATGGAAATTATGTATAATTCAAAGATGGATGATCTCAATGTTGTTAATCAAGTGGAGCATGTTGGTCAAAATGTATCTCCACCTCAACCTCAACCTAAGCTTCAACCTCAAGTTCAATCTCAACCTCAACCAAAACCTAAGCCTAAATTGAAAACTCAACCTAAACCTTGACAACAACCTAATAATAAAAGACCTCAGGAACTTTTGATTACCTTTGATGATTCTGAGACTATTAAAGCTCCTAATGGTCCCCTTTACATTTATGATAGGATTTCTCATAAACCTACTCATGGTTGTCTTGTTGATCCTACATCCTTAGTCAATGTTATTACTAAAGAAAACCTTTTTATGAAAAACTTGCAACTTGAATCTAATGATACATCAGATGTATGGATTCAAACTTGTAATAGTTTTCTTTATCCATCATTTGGTTCTATTAACTTTTCGGTTGAACTTTGTGGAAAAATTGTGAACACTACCTTTTTTGTTGTTCCTACTTCTGATCAATTTCAAGTCAAGCTTGGTTTGCCTTGGTTAAATGCCATGCATGATGTTGCTTCACCTATCCATAATTGTCTAAAATTTTTTCATGATGAAGAAGTGAAGATGGTTAATCATAGTTTATATCAACCTTCTAGGCCTAGAGATTGTGTTGTTGTTGATTTCTTTTTGCCTTCATTACCTAATTCATGTCCTTCTTGACCTAATAATATTTTCTACTCATATCAATCCTATAAGCATCATAAGATTCTTGAATTAAGTGCACCTCTGGTGGATCTTAATCATGGTCTTTTTCCTACACCTTCTATACCTCCTTTAACTATGGCTTCTAGTTCTATTAATCAAGTTCCTACTATTGTCGATAATCCTATTGATCTTCCTAAAGAACCTATGAAGGATCCTGTGGTTATTCCTCCTAGTTCTCAACCTATTTCAAGTAAAGAAAAGTTTAATCAATCTTCTAATGAACATCATAAGAAGCATCATGCTCAAGCTAAAGTTCATAATTCTTCTCTTCAAAAATCTCTACCTTCTTCAGATAAACATATGCATGATGTGTTAAAAGAAGTTGTTACTAATAATGATGTTAAGATGCATGATTCTAATGATTCTATTCATATCTTAGATCCTATTTTGATTAATCTGGATGAAGAAGATACTCTTGATGATTTTAATGATGAATATGAGGCTATTGACATTGAAATTGATTTAATAATATGCTTTCATCACAATTAACACTTACACCTAGTATCAAACATTGTGATTCTCAAGAGGATCCTTGTTTGGAACTGGCTATCAGTCCCTCTTGTGAGTTACCCACCTTCCCTAAATGATATAGAATGAGATGGGGAGAGTGGGCAGCACGCTTGATTGACTTGTCCTTCATGGTAACTTTTGTTGTGTGTTTTCTTGTTGTACTATGCTTCTCCTGTGATGTGTTTGCTAAATGTTGTTAGATTCTTTTATACGACCCTTGTTACTCAATTGGTGCAAGGTGATAAAGGAATTGAACTTGTTGTACAATTTCTCTAGATGTATCTCTATTCTTCTATATGTGGTTTCATGTTATGTTGTAATAGTGCTATTGTTCGTAAATGTTTCCTTGTGTAATCTGCTTGGATTCGAAACGTGGTAGCACTGATTCTTTTTAGTCTCCATGTCATGGTTTGAAAAGATCCTTCTTCGTATATCTTATGTGATCTTTCCTCCTTTGTGATTGTAGTTCTACTTTCTTTGGGGAATGATGTCAATTCATTTGCAATAATATCATATATATTATCTTATGATCATACTGACCCCATGGTAGGTAGATCCCTTCTATGTTCTCTATATGTTTTTTTGGTATTTCCATTGAGTTGTCTTTGTCTGGGGGCATCTCGTAGTGGAAACGTAATCAGTGGAGTTGTTTATTTTTCTGTTAAAGCCATTGATCCTATTAAAGTGATAGAAATGACTTTAACATGGGGGCATACGCTCTACTCACCTATTGCACACACACACTTTTCAATATGCATATATTATTTTTCAAGATACCTTTTCTCCCTTTTTGGATTAGTGACTAATCCTTAAAGCATGGATTTATATTTCAAGATCTCTTGATCCCGCCAGTTACAAATTTTTTATCCCTTAAGGTTGGAGGTGTCCTTAAGATTGGATCTCTTTTTCTTTTGGTTTTATTCTTGTGGAATAGAATATTCCTAAGGGTGAATCCTTGATGGGTTGACTAGTGAGTAGCCACATTCACTAGGTGGTTCAATTCCATATTTCCAGTTGCACAGTTTCCTTGTGTGGTTCACAATGGGACATAAGTTCTCATTGGGTGAGATAATCTCTCTCTCTCTCTCTCTCTCTCTCTCTCTCTCTCTCTCTCTCTCTCTCTCTCTATAGAGATGTCTCTCTTATTTTGATCTTCGAGTTGATGAATACTTGAGTCCCTAGGGGCTTGAGGTTTCCTTTGTCTCTTTGATTACGATAAGATTATCTTTTCATTTTGATCTCCTTTACCAAGAGTTTGCATTGATTCCATACTCTTGCTAAAGTGGGGGCTTAATGTATCATCTTAAAATGGAAGCACTTCCATGTTAAGAGTGTTTATCCCTCCAATTGAGTGGTCTGGGCTCATGTTAAGCACCTTGATCGGGTCTTTGCATGGATCTGGCTTTCTCCCCCCATTCTACTTCTCTCTCCACCTATTTTCACTATCTTTCTGCATTTCCTAGCACTCTGGATTGAGGTCCTGAGGTTTTTGACCTGAAGGTCAAAGACAACCTTGAGGTTCAAAGATGACCTTGACCCTGACCTAGGGTGGGGTCTACCTCATCCTTGACCCAAGGTTCAAATTCCAAGGTACCATGATTTCTAGATGTCAAGTTTCAAAAATATTTATTTTCCCGCTTTCGGGTTGGCCATTTCGGGTTTCAAAATGGTAAATCCCTAAATTTCATTTAATGTGGGTCCATTTCTATTGGTTAAGGTTAATTTGGATTTAATTTTCCAATGTCGGCCTTCTCTAGAGGTTTGTGCCCTAGATCACTATAAAAGGAAGCCTTCCTCTCTCATTTCATCCATCACTTTTGCAATCAAGCATCCATTATCAAGTAATCTCTCAAGTGCAAGAAAGCAAGAAGGAGAAGGAAAGTAAGCAAGCATTCATTCATCTTCAAGCCTAGCATTCAAGTGTTCAAGCATTGAAGCATTCATCAAGGAGATCCATTGTTAGCCATTGAAGGATTCAATCTCTTTCTAGCCCCCTTGAATATTTCTCCATCCACATTCATCCAAGCCTCCTCCTATGAAAAGATCCATTCAATATTGGTGTTGAAGATCAAATTACATTTATTGGAGTATCCCTACTTGTGGATTCAAGGATTCGAATCCTCCATAAGGACTTCAACATAAGCAAGGTGAATTATTTCATTTACTTTGTTTATGCACATTACAATTTTAATTAAATTTCAAGGTTTATTCCTAAATTGGGGTTTGACCAAGGCAAACCCCCCATCCAAATAACAAAAACCCTCTTTTTCTTGTAGGCATAGATGAGAGACTGTGGATCGGAGCTTGGATCTGGATACCCTTTTTTGCGATCTTTCAAGATCCATGAAGAAAATCAAAGATGACCTTCAAAATTCCAAAGTAGTCTTTGACCTTTTATCAGGGTCAAAGACTACCTGCTACCGAAAAAACAAAAAAAATTTGGATTTTCTCTGTCTCGGCATTTCCATTCTGAAACAGGATGCAAAATTGCCCAAAACTATGCATAGACATTAGAAATTAGCATTTTCCAAATCTGCCCTATTTTGAGGTTAGTATTTTGCCTTTCATTTATTTTAGATTTCAAGAATATACTCTTCATAGCGAAATATAAGATTTTCTCCTTCATTCATATTCTCCATAGATTGATTCTTTTGTGTATTGACCTTTTGGTTGATATATTTGGATCTCTCCTTTGGGAATTTGGATTTAGAGGTAGATCTCATATTTCCCCTTTTTATATCATACTATTCATTTTGGCACCCATACTACTACTTTACCCTATTGAAGAAGTTCTCAATCCATTGAGGTACCTTGCAACTCTTTCAACTTCATCATCCATATGTCTAGATCTGATATCCAATCTGTATAACTCTTCAATATATTTTTTTATAGTAGTGTCCCTTTGTTTCAAATTTTTCATTCTTCTCAACAAACTAACTTGACAGTCACCTGGTAGGAATTTACCCTTGAATTTTTTTACCATCTTATCCTATAACTTGATCTTTTCCTTTCCTCCTCTCTATCGATCAAGCTACATATGTTCCCACCATAAATATGCATGTCCTTTCAATTTTGTACTAAAAAAATTCACCTTCTTATCCACCTATGTACCTTCATATTCAAAATATTTCTCCATTTCATAGATCTAGTCTAACAATTCATCTAAATCCAACTTTCCATCATATTCAAGAGGATTGAAATGTGGTTTTTCATTCACACTTGTTAAAGCTCTCAAGCATATTTCTTCACCTTGTTCAAGAAGAGGGGCTTGTTCTTCTCTTTCTTCTACTTCGTTGGCTTCATCTTCAATTGGTCTTCCTCTTCTTTGGACTGTCTCAATAGCTTAAAGCCTAGCTAAAAATTTTCTCAACATATCCAGCATAGTAGCATCAACACCTCTCCTTTCACGAACCATTTTTGCAACCCTCTACAATTGTAGTCCAAACCATAATCTGCCACCTTAAAATTAATTCAACTAGGGATTGTTACAAACAAAACCTACTCTGATACCACTTGACATAGTGCCAAGGAGGGAATATCCCCAAAGGAGATGCCTAACCTAGAAGCTAAGAGTAACACAAGAAAGAAACAACTCAAAATATAGAGATAAATGCATGATCCAATATATTCACTCCAATATCAAACAACATACATGGTGGGCTGTCAGGCCTTCCCTATTATGGCCATATACAAGAAATGAATCTCATATCCTAATTCTAATCTGCCAAAGTCTCAGATCTAGGTTTCTCTAACCAACAAGACCTTTTTTCCTTTTTTTAAAGATACATCGAGTTATTACATATAGGAAATACCTCTAAAGGTCAACCAAGAGAAAATTACATTCCCTAAGAAGGAAACATGTACAACAAATAGACCTGACCAAAAAATGAATCAAAGATCTATGAAAAGGAACAACAAGATGCCCAATCATAGGAAATGATCCATGGGATATCCATGAACCACATGCTATGATCAAAATGGTCAAAAGCCAAAGATTAGCTACTGCATATTGAATCTCTAAATAGGTCCAAGAAAGCAATGCACATGTTACCCACAAGTAGAAAATGGATCAAATCTCAAACAACCACAAATAATAGGAGGTGTGATCATAGAAAGATGATCCTAGTGTTAGAAACTACAATTGAAACAATTTTTATATTGTCATTGATGTCAAATTGTAATTGGTAAGACAGTTGCTATCTAGGAGAGTACCATATCTTTTGATTGATGAAGAGGATTTGAAAAGAGGAGATAACAAGTGGACCTAAGGAAAGGTTGATTTATGTGATACTTCAATGGGTACTTGATTAGTTGGCACATTGGTAAGATAATGTGTTGTTTATCTAGTGAAGAAGAAATACTGGAAATGTAGGCTTAACCAAGAAAAAGTGAAGAAATCTAGTTTAAGACAAGTGATGTTAGTGTTAACTGAGCACCACTATATGCCCAGCAAATCTAGTGTTGACCAAACATTAGTAATTGTTGAGCAATGGATAATTATCAAGAAAAGAGACAATTTTCTGAGAAGGAAAGTGATAGCGATGATTGAGATATCCAGTAATGACTGAGGAGATGAACATAGTATTGACCGAGTGTCAGTAATTTACATTTTGAGAAAGAATTGAAAATCCCAGCCGACATAGTTGAATTATTTGGATATGTAAAATGTGTTGACATTATTAATGAATGGTATGAAGCATTTAATGCATGGTAAATCATTTTCTTATGATTTCAAAGAGAATTTTGAAGATGTATCTAGAAGCAAAAGAAGGAGAAAATAATGATGGAAGGATTCGATGAATCTAACCTAAACCTAAGATCTATGGAAGAGATTAAGTGGAAAAATATTTAATCTACCTGATCAGGGAGGTATAAGGATGACCTAATCTTGAGATTACAGAGAGTATGATGAGAAGAAGAGGTTGATGTTATTGACTGATGAATCTAAGCAGAAGGTTGAAGCTTAAAAAAGTTGTGGTGATTACCTGAAGAGAATTCCAAGTATATTAGAGATGGAGATGGAAATGAAGGTCAGTCAATAAATTAGCATATGTGCGAAGTGGATCTATATTTGCAAAGTGAGTTGTATATTTTCATATCAGAACCTACTATTACTTTCTAACCATTGTATCAGTCTAAATCATTTAATCTAGGTTGACCTAACAGTCATTGTTTAAACCCTTTAACCAAGGTGACATTATGATGGAATGTTCTTATGCCCTCTAACCATGCCACTCTGAACAAAGTGATTAAATCCTTTAACAGGGTCACACCTAACAGTGTGTATTGTAAACATTTAACCGGGTTGGCTTCTCATAGAGCTCACTTCATAAGAGTGAAAATTAGTAGCATGTTACAAGTGTTTTTTCCCAAATTGGGTTTCCACTATAAATCTCAGTGTTATACTTGTGTGAATGTTATTTTATGTGAATGATGTTGAAAGTTTTATACTCTGCAAGTTAATTACTTTTGGACAATGGAATGCAACTTTTATGTTATTGATATATGCTATAGAGACCAAGTTAAAAAATAATTAGATCTAAGTTTGTTGAAGATCTAGAAAGTTGAATTGGTACACCTAGACCTAAGGATAAATGATTCACCCCCCCCCCCCCCCTCTCAATTATTCAAAAATCATTCTAACAATTGGTATCATAGTTATTGGTGGTTGTAGAGAAAAAATTTAAAGGTACTTGAAGCTAAAGATCAAGATGTACAAAAAGGAGGTACTGAAGTTGAACAAGGAGAACTTCACTGCATGGCAGACATTGATGAAATTGCATCTAGCTGGTATTGGTGATTTGGTGAAATACAATGTGGAGAATACCTATGTAATACTTGTTGCACCTTTGACTTCCGAGGAGATGAAAGAAAAATAAGAACACAATCAGGAAATGTTGGAGATTGCATCTACCCTAAGCTATCCTAAATTTGAAGATATCAAGGACTGTACTAATGCAAATCAAATGTGGGACACTCTTGTAGTTATCTATGGTGGGGACACAAATGTACTAAGAGCCAAATCTGAAAGCTTGAGATCTAAGTTTGATGAAATAAAATGCAAGAAGGTGAAAATATTGTTTAGTATTGTGGTAGAATTAAGGAGGTAGTAAATACTATCAGAGGAGCTAATGGAAACATTGATGATGAAACTATTATTAGTAAAGTATTGATAACTTTCCTTCCTATCTATGCTATTAGAGTTTCTGCAATACAAGAATCAATATGAAGCCCTAGTAATGTCCTAACTTTGGAAAGTCTTGTTGGAAAGCTTACTATATTTGAGCTATCTAATTATGATAATCTCACTGTTCATAATATTGAATCTGCATTCAAGTCTCAAATAGTTCTTCATAAGTCTAAGAAGGGAAAAGAAAGATGTGAGAGCAATGACAGCAATAACGATAGTGAATATAGTGACACTTGTGATGATGATATAGATGATCTTGAGGCACTTATGGCTGTAATACCCCTTGAAATTAGCCTCAGTATATCAATCTTTCTAAATCATCAAAGTCCTATTATACTAGGCAATTATGTCTTCTAATGGACTCTACTCGACTTAGTGTCAAATACAAAAAACCTTAAATTTGTATTAATCACATGCTACATTTAATATAATGGCTAAATAAACCCTATGATTGATTAATTTAAAGTCCTAGTACTTTAATTAATTAAATCTCCTTCTTCTATTAATTTAAATAAATACATTTAAATTAATTCACATTTCCCTTTTTAACCCACTTGGAATTAAATATTACATTTAATTCTATTTTCTTCTATTAATTTAAATAAATATATTTATCTATTTAAATTAATTCATATTTCCTTTTTTAACTCTCTTGGAATTAAATATTACATTTAATTCTATTTTCTTCTATTAATTTAAATAAATATATTTATCTATTTAAATTAATTCATATTTCCCTTTTAACCCACTTGGAATTAAATATTATATTTAATTGTATTTGAGCACATGGCTCCTAATTCTCACCAAACTCATCTTTCTTACCCACCCACTAAAATTAAAATAATGATTTCTTTAACCTCTAAAGTCTTCACTTCTCCTCTAAAGTAAAAATAACCACATGGAAGAAATATACTTTGTCCAAATAATCCAAAACTCCACAAAGTCGGATTTGGACTTTGGCGTCATTTTTGGAGGCTCTTTTATGAGTCTTGGGCCACCTAGTGACCAAAAATCAACACCTAACCCTAAGTATATCAAGTGGGGAAGCTAAATTTGACTCTAACTACCCTCTAGAAGCCTCCTAACCCCTCCAAAACTTCACTTAAGCATTCCATACGAATTTGGGTAGTAGGTTTCATTTTTCAAAGTGGATCCACCCATCCACCCACTTTGAATTAAATAATTCAAATGAGAGAATCTCAACCCTTCATTTTAGTAAAATCCTGACCGTTGATTCTCCTAAAAATCCTATAAATAGGACTTCATTTCCCTTTACAAAAGGAGCCTTCATGAGTATTGTTACTATAGATCTAAAGGATCCAATTCCTCTTCTTCTTCTATTCTAATATCCTCATTATCTTGCTTTCAAAGCCATAGTGCATTTCAAGATTATCAAAAGGAGCTACATCAAACCAATTACAACAAAGAAAAAAAGAGAACATAGGAGCTACACTTGGGAGGGGTCTTCTTGTTTGATTTCTCCATTCTTTTATTTATGTTCTAGATTTAGCTCAATTTCATACATCTATTATTGAATCTCTCATTTTAGTGTAGATCGTATCTTTATTTCATACTCACACTAACTAGAGAGAAATAGGACGATTTCATTGTTGGTTTCTTCAATTCAATTTAAATCTAATGCTAACAATGTTGTAATGTCTTATTGAAGTGTTGTGTTGTAGGTCACAAATCACACATCACAATGGCTAGAAGGCTACAAAGAGGAAAAGGGAAATATAAAGGTAAACTTCCTATTATCTATTTTTCATGTAACAAAGTTGGCCATATTGTAGCAAGATGCCCTGACATGATTGACAAAGATGAGAGAAGGGAAAAAAAGTACAAAGACAAAAGAAATGAAAGAGATCACAAAAGGTACAGAGACTACAAAGAAAAAGGTAAGAAATCTTGCTATATTGTTGAAGAGGAAACTAACAGTGAAGCTAGTGAATCTGATGAATGTGATATAAAAGTTGTTAATGTTGCTATGAAAGATGATTCTGATGAAGATGAGAAAAATGCACTTATTTCTTATGTGATTAAAGTTGATAAATGGATTATTGATAGGGGTCACCCCACAATAGTGGGTTACACTTTTTTAGACATGCTAATTTTTGCTAAAATAATACATTTTTAATAAAATATAATGATTTAAGCCTTGAGAAGTTCCATTTGAAAGAATTAATTACAAATGGTTAGCTCAAAGCCTCTTAGATTAAAAAAACATTGATATAACATCTATACTCTTCATTCATACCTATAATGGATTCTCCTTCACACCTATCCACATGCTGACAAAAAATCATTTCGACTTTATCTTTCTATCAAATGATATCAAAAAAAATAAAAATGAAATTTGACAAATACACAAGAAGTTATAAGCTATGTAATCAAGGTACATCAAAATTATGGTTTAGTCAACTTTAAATGTTAATAAAATATGCAATAATCATGATAATGTCATCAAAAAAATTACATGCCTTACGTATGAATGGTTAAAAACTAAATTCAAAAGAAGCACATTGATATCTATTTTAGAAAAAAAGTTATGGTCTATAAAATTAATGTAACTCTTTGAAAATGACGTTTTCAGAAACATACCAGTTTTCATGGGAGAAAGAAAAAAATATTAAAATCCATTCAAAAATAAAAATAAAAAATATATTTAGAATCTAGATGGAAAATCCTAAAAGACTCTAATTTACTTAATCTTCCCATTTCAAACAGTTTAATGACAATATGCATCTGAATCTAAATTTTTTTTTCAAAATGTAGAGTTCAGTATCCATTCAAGCAAAAAATTGCAACCCACTATTGTGGGTTCACCCATAGTGGTTGTTCACATCACATGACTGGTGATAAAAGTAAGTTTGAAATCCTTAATCATTACAAAGGTAGAAGTGTTAAGTTTGGTAATGATGCACCATGTCTTGTGAAAGGAAAAGGATCAATAAGATTGATTGATAAGATCAGATGTGATAATGCTTATTGGGTTGAAGATCTTAACTATAATTTTGTGAGTGTGGCACAGCTAAACAATACTAGTTACCAAGTTGAATTTCATCACAGAAAGGCTAAAATATTTGATGCCACTGATGAATTAATTGGAAGTGGACAACAAACTAGAGGTAATTTATTCTATCTACACCTATCTAAAGAAACATATTTGTTTGCACAATTTGATGATGTATGGCTATGACATAAGAGGCTATGTCATGTGAACTTTGATAATTTGGTAAATATCAGTAAGTTGAAGAAAGTTATAGGTTTACCAAAATTGAAGAAACTTGATAATGTGATGTGTAAATAGTGTTAATTGGAAAAATTGATAAAATCTAGTTTTAAGAGAAAGACATATACTTCTGACAATATTTTGGAATTGGTTCATACTAACCTTTGTGGATCTATGGGTATACAAAGTTATTTTGGTGATAAGTATTTCATTATTTTTTTTTATGACTATTCTAGAATGATGACTGTAATGTTTTTAAAAGAGAAATCTGATGCATTTCAATTATTTAAGTTGTATTTGGAAAAAATGAAAAAAGAAACAGATAAAAGCTTGAAATGTTTGAGATCTAACAAAGGAGGATATTTTATATCAAATGAGTTCAATCTATTCTGCAATGATAGAGGAATAAAGACACAGATGTCTGTACCTAGGACACCTCCATAGAATGGTATAGCAAAAAGAAAAAATAGATCAATTATGGATTTTGCTAGAACACTGATGATTGAGAAGAATGTTGCACAAAAATACTAGAGAGAAGCTCTAAGTATATTTGTTTATACCTTGAACTAAGTACAAATCAATAAAGGTACAAATGCTACACATTTGGAGTTATGGTATGCATACATGCACCTAAACTAGATTTCGAGGAACTGCATGAGCTTGCCAAGCCACAGCAAGATATTTCTGAGAATCAGGAAGATGTTGTCAAGAATCAGGAAGATGTTGTCGAGCATTAGGAGGATGTTGGTGAGCAATCAGAAGAAAAGGTAGAGAATTTACAAGATGAACCTGAAGATCAAGACCAAGGAGAAAGGAAATCTGAACCTACATTGGCACAGTATGTGAGAAGACATCATAAGCCTGAACAGATCATTGGAGATAAGGAATTTGTAGTCATGACAAGAAGTAAGTTGAAAGATCATACATGCTTACTATGTGATTTTGAGCCTAAAATAGTAAAAGATTCTTTAGAGAATCAAGATTGGATACAAGCCATGAATGAAGAAATAGAGAAGATAGAAAAGAATAAAACATGGACACTAGTGTCAAGACCAGAATACAAGAATGTTTTTGGAACAAAATAGGTATTCAGAAATAAGATAAATGAACATGAAGAAATCACTAGAAACAAAGCCAGATTGGTATGCAAGGGGTATGCATAGAAATAAGGCATTGACTATGGGGAGACATTTGCCCCAATTGCATTATTGGAAGAAGTGAGGACTCTACTTGCATATGCAACATATAAAGGATTCAAAGTGTATCAAATGGATGTTAAATCTACATTTCTGAATGAGATATTGGAAAAATAAGTATACATTGAACAGCGAGAAGGATTTTTTGACCCAAGCAAAAAGAATATGGTTTGCAAGATACACAAGGCACTATATGGATTAAAGAAAATGCCCAAAGCATGGTATGAGAGACTGCATAACTATCTGATAAAGATTGGACTTGTAAGAACAAATGACAACATCAATCTGTATTTGAAGACAAAAAAAGGTAAAGGGATTTTGTTAGCTAAAATATTTGTTTATGATATCATATTTGGAGGACAAGATGCCCTATGTCAAACCTTTTCAAATAAGATGCAAACTGAATTTGAAATGTCTATGTTTGGTGAGATCAAATTATTTGTTGGTTTGCAAGTATATCAAATGAAGAAAGGTATCTATATTACTCAATCTAAGTATGTTAAGGAGATACTAAAAACTTTTGGTATGGAAGATTCCAGACTAGTAAGTACACCTATGCCTACTAGACAAAAGTTATCTAAAACTGATGATACAGCTGAAGTGAATCAAACCCTATATAGATCCATGATTGGAAAGATATAATATGTTGTCTATAGTAGATAGGATATTTCCCTAGCAGTTGGTATTATTGCAATATTTTTTGCAAATCCTAAAGAGAGTCACATGATGGAAGTGAAAAGGATATTGGGATATCTAAAAGGAATAGAGAACTATGGATTTTATTACAAGGAGAATGATAAGTTTAAACTAAAAGTATACACTGATGTAGATTGGCCTGGAAATGTTAATGACAAAAAGAGTACAAGTGGTGGTGCATTCTTTCTAAGAAATAGATTAGTCTCTTGGACAAGGAAGAAGCATAACTGCATTTTCCAATCTACAGTAGAAGCTGAGTATGTAGCAGCAGCAGTGAATTGTTCAAATTTACTGTGGATCAAGCAATTGTTAAAAGATATGAAGGAGGAAATCACTAAGCCGGTTGTTATTTTTTATGATAACACAAGTGTTATTAACATATCAAAGAATCATGTTATGCATACTAAGACTAAGAATATTTCTATCAAGCATCATTACTTGGGAGACTTAGTTCAAGACAAAGAAGTGAGATTGGAATATGTGAATACAAAGGAACAATTAGCAGATATATTCCACAAAATCATTACCTAAATATTCTCATGAATACCTTAGAGGTAAATTAGGGGTAATTCCCCTAACTGAGGCTACCTAGAAACATATAGGAGCACTGCATCAAATATGCTAATTAGATTATCTAACAAATTGATGCAAAAGAGGTCACACTTTAGGAGTTGCCTAGAGTTGTGAGAAGTAAAGAAAAGATATTAATCATTCATAAGCAAGATTACAAAGGGAATATACAGCATAAAGAACTAACATGAAGACATCTACATGGTAAAGATGTAAGTGACAGATACAAGTTTCTTTGGCATTTTTGTCAAAGAGGAAAGAGATTCAATGAACCAGAGAGATACAATATTAAGGGAGAGATTCAGAAAATATTCAGAGGGAAAGATTCAGTGAATAGGAAAAGCTAAATCTATCCAAGAGGGAGCTAGTATTTAGATGTGTTGGATCTGAATCAGAGTGAAGCTAAGGATATTAATGAATATTTGATGCATAGATATTTTGGATTGTATGGTGAATCATGTGATGTTCATGTGGTGTTGCCATCAATGCCAAAGAGCGAGATTTTTGGAAACTAAAATTGAAACAATTGTTATATTGTCATTCATGTCAAACCTTAATTGGTAAGATAGTTGATATATAGGAGAGTACCATATCTTTTGATTGATGAAGAGGATTTCAAAAGAGGAGATAACAAGAGGACCTAAGGAAAGGTTGAGTAATGTGATACTTCAATGGGTACTTGATTACTTGGCACATTGGCAAGATAATGTGTTGTTTATCTAGTAAAGAAGAAAGACTAGAAATGTAGGCTTAACCAAGAAAAAGTGAAAAAATCTAGTTTAAGATGAGTGATGTTAGTGTTGACCGAGGGCAAGTATATGCTGATTAAATCTAGTGTTGACCGAACATCAGTAATTGTCGAGCAACGGATAATTACCGGGAAAAGATAGTGTTTATCGAGAAGGAAAGTGTTAGTGATGACTGAGATATCTAGTAATGACTGAGATATCCAATAATGACTAAGGAGATGAACACAGTATTGACCGAGTGTCATTAATTTACATTTTGAGAAAGAATTGACAATCCCAGCCGACATAGTTGAATTCTTGGGATACGTAAAATGTGTTGAAATTATTAATGAATGATATGACGCATTTAATGCATGGTAAATCATTTTCTTATGATTTCAAAGATAATTTTGAAGATGTATCTAGAAGGAAAAGAAGGATAACATAATGATGCAAGGATTTGATAAATCTAACCTAAACCTAAGATCCACGAAAGAGATTAAGTGGAAAAAGATTTAATATACCTAATCAAGGAGGTATAAGGATGACCTAATCTTGAGGTTACATAGAGTATGATGAGAAGAAGAGGTTGATGTTATTGACTGATGAATCTAAGAAGGCAAAAGCTGAACAGAGTTGTGGTGATTACTTGAAGAGAATTCTGAGCAGATCAGAGATGGAGATGGAAATGAAGGTCAGTCAATAAATCAGTATATGTGCAAAGTGGATCTGTATTTGCAAAGTGATTTGTATATTTTCATATCAAAACCTACTGCTACTTTCTAACCATTATCTCAGTCTAAATCCTTTAATCAAGGTTGACCTAATAGTCATTATATAAACCCTTTAACCAAGGTGACATTCTGATGGAATATTCTTAAGCCCTCTAACTAGGCCACTCTTAACATGATGATTAAATCCTTTAACGGGGTCACACCTAACAGTGTGTATTGTAAACCTTTAACCAGGTTGGCTTCTTACAAAGCTCACTTTAGAAGAGTGAAAATCAGTAGCATGTTACAAGTGGATTTTCCCAAATTGGGTTTCCACTATAAATCCTACTGTTATACTTGTGTGAATTTTATTTGATGTGAATGATGTTGAAAGTTTTATATTCTACAAGTTAATTACTTTTGGACAGTGGACTGCAAGTTTTATGTCATTGATATATGCTATAGAGACCGAGTTGAAAACTAATTAGATCTAAGTTTTTTGAAGAGATAAAAAGTTGAATTGGTACATCTGGACCTGAGGATAACTTATTCACCCCCCCCCCCTCTCAGTTATTCTAAAATTATTCTAACACCTAGATAGGTTTAGAATAAGACTTTATGATCGCACATGCTATCTCAAACAAATGACAATCATCCATCATAATCTATCCAACTAGTAAAGAAGAACAAAAATAACAAAGAACTATTTTTGGTTGATGCAATACTTCTAAGAACGAAAGATTCTCCTTCATTAAGAAACATTGCACATTGCTAGCTTTTTTATGGATGATAAACTAGTTGATGAAGCCAAACCTGGTGATTGAGTTGAGGTATGCCTTGTTGGATATTGCTAATGCATGGGAGGTGATTAAGACATTTAATATGTTTAATCACTATTTTATTGAATGGGCACTCATATTGTTGTCATTTGTGTTTTGTCACTAATGTCAACATATGTTTCTATGAAGGAACCAGACACTGTATTTTCATATCTTGGATAATCACAGTGTACGGACACTGTACAGAAGTTTTAGATGTTGCAAAGTTAGATAAGAGTTCAGGTGGATGTTTTGATCTTATATTTATGATTGCATCATTAGATGTTTCATATTGAGAGAGATACATATGTTTTAATGAAGACTGGTCACTGGACTCTGACAGTGAGAATTGACAGAGTTAGTCTCTGGCTTTTTGCTATATCTTTTAGAGGATTTGGATTCAAGGTATGCGAGCTTGAAGGATGATAGAAAGGGTACTAAAGAATTTTCATTGGTTAGTATAAGGTACAAAATTATTAGTGATGTCATCTATGGCGTGTGTTCTGGCAATGACTTACTGTGAAGCTGACTCAGGAAATGAAGCGTGTGTTTTATTTGGCAAACAAAAATTAAGGATGTCGGTCCTTAATTGTTGCAATGTAATCATTGTAGACTTTTCCTAGATACTATGTATATCTTAGCAAGGGTTTATGTAATTGTTTGTAATTAGGAAAGCCTCCTGGGCCAACCTGATCATGGTAAATTGTAATAAGTTATATATGGAGAGTCTTTTCTTTGGAAAAGATATGGATGGAGTATATCTGATATAAAGAAGTTGGAAAAATTTGTGAGCTTGTGTCAGCTATATATAGATCAGAGGTTTACTTGTTGACTTCATTGGAACTAATCAAGTAGAGACAGTTGTTGGCAAATAGTTCAAAAGATTGTGTATTTCTTTATATACACCTATTGTGAACTAGTGAGTTCTGAAGGTGGATTTAACCTTCTTTGGGAAGTGAGCCCTCTCTTTTGTTCTTAATGCCTAATAGGGTATATGCTCTAACAAGGACTATGTACTATAATGTTTCAATAAACTCCTAACATGGCTATATCTTCTAACAAGGATAACTATACTCTCAATACATCATTTGTGGGTGCTAATTCCCACCGAGGTTTTTACCTTTAACAGGGTTTCCCCGAAACCAAAATATTATGTTATTGTATTGGCATTCATTGTGTTCATTGGATCTGATATTGTGGATCTTAAATTTTAAAGTTTAATATTTTGTTATACAACTGATTCACCCCCCCTCTCAGTTGTATTGTGGATTGTTATTCCTAACATGCCTTATATTTCATGATATATGATTTCTACGCTTGTTTTATTCCTAAGTGTTAGTATTTTAAGCTTGACATTTTGGTTGCTATGTTTGTAGGTAATTGGGACTCTCAGAGCTATGTTAGTTAGAGTGGGCCCTAGGCAAAGGGTCATGAAATATCTATTTAAAGTAAAGGCCTCAAGCCTATGTTAGTCAATTTAAGTTGGAAATTTGAATCTTAATGTTGTATTGTACAATTTTTATTTCTAATTTCTCCATCATTTACTAGTGCAAACCTACATTGATTGTCTTCATCTAAAGAAGAAAAATAAGAAAATATTGTGAGATAAAGGTCCAATAAAACATGAAGTTAGTAGTGAAAAAACTTTTCTTCTCTTCAAGAGGGTGATATGTCACTAGTTGATTATGAAGCCAAGGTAATAAGTTGCATTTTTACCTTTTCTATATTACATGAATCATTCAAGCTCTGAAATTGATTTTTGGCTACCAATTTCTAGATTTAATAATATAAACATCTATCATGATTGCATGATATCTATGAGAGGATAATGAGGTCATTAGCATGATTTGAGAGATAGAAGATGTAAATAAAGGGCTCTTCTATCAAGTATTCTTGTTTTCATTTATGTTTAATTAATTAGTAATTTTTTGCATGCTCTTTGTATCATCTATTGAACACGTTTCTTCTTAAACAACTTTTATGGGAGAGTGCACTAAAGCTAGCCTAAAGACCCAATTTTCATGGGGTTATCAACATCCTTCTTGGTGGGGATCTAGGTATGAGTAAGTCTCAACTACTTCATTATGTCAATAAGTTGGCTCCTTGAGGCATTTATACAAGTGGTCTTGGAAGCTCTGCAGTTGGTTTGACTTCTTATGTATCAAAGGATCCTATAATTTGTGAAATAATAATTCATCCACTATGTTGATGTTTGTAGCATCGCTCAAATAAATAATATTGACTATATGATTATTATGAGAAATGATTTATTATATATATATACATATATATATTAATATATACAATAATTCATATTACTGTATACATTAATATATATGTATATATAAAGTTAGATTATAATTATTCTCATAATAACTAAATAGTTAAATTGATAAAATAAATATTATTATTATGTAAATATTAGAGAAATTAATATAATACTCAAGAGATATATATATGTATGTATGTATGTATGTATGTATGTATGTATGTATGTATGTATTGTCTTAAAATGGAACCACTTCCATGATAAGAGCATTTGGCCCTCTGAGTAAGTGGTATGGGGTCATTTCAAGCACCTTGATTGGGTCTTTGCATGGATCTAGTTGTTTTCCCCCATGTTCTTCTTCTCTCTCCCTGTTTCCAAACTCTTTCTGACATACTTTCTCTGAGAATCTGAAGACTTTGACTTTCTGGGTCAAGGATGACCTGAAGGGTCAAGGATGACCTAGATGCTGACCTAGGTCAAGGATGACCTCAACCCTAACCTGGGGCAAAGACTACCTCATCCCTGACCCCAGGTTCAAATTTTTCTTTCTAGACATTTTGGGATGTCAGGTTTTGGAAGGTTTTATTTTACCACTTCCAGGTCAGCTGTTTCGGATTTCAGAATGGTAAACTCTTAAATTTCATTTAATCTAGGTCCATTTTTAGGGGTTAAGGATAATTGGGATTTACTTCTCCAATGTTGGCCTTCTCTAGAATTTTGTGCCCTAGATCACTATAAAAGGAAGCCTTCCTCTCTCATTTTCTCCATCTCATATATCAACAATCAAGAAATTGCATCCGATATTCATAAGCATTCAAAATCAAGTAGAAAGAAAGAAGGAGAAGGAAAGAAAGAAAGCATTCATTCATCTTCAAGCCAATCATTCAAGCATTCAAGTGTTCATCAAGGAGATCCATTGTTAGCTATTGAAGGAGTCAATCTCTATGGAGCCCTCTTGTTGAAAATTTTTCCATCCACATTCATCCAAGCCTCTTCCTATGCAAAGATGCATTCAAGATTGGTTTTGAAGATATAATTCCATTTATTTGAGACATACTACATATTTCTACATTCATTTGGAGCATCCATACTTGTGGATTTAAGGATTCGAATCCTCCACAAGGAGTTCAACCTAAGCAAGGTGAATTGTTCCATTCGCTTTGTTTATTCCAGCAATTTCAATTCAATTTCAAGGTTAATTCCTAAATTGGGTTTTGACCAAGGCAAGCCCCCCATCCAAACAACAAAAAACCATTTTTCTTGCAAGTACAAGTACAGGACAGTGAATTGAAGTTCAAATCTGGATACCCTTTTCGGTGAACTTTCGAGAGCCACGAACAGAATCTTTGTTAGAGTAGTTTCAAGAGAGGGATGACCTTCAGTGAGGCATAGGATTGTGCCCCAGGGTAAGACCTTGCCCCATTATCTAGGTCAAAGTTTAACTAACCTCAAAAGGACAAAAAAATTTTGGGTTTTCTCAATCTTGACATTTCCAGTTCAGAGCAGGTTGCAAAATTTTAGGAAACTATGCACAGACATTAGAAATTAACATTTTCCAGATTTTCCCTATTTTAAGGTTAGTATTTTCCTTCTATTCATTTAATATTTCAAGTACATACTTTCTATAGTAGATTATAGGGTTTTTTTCCTTTCTTCATGTTCTCCATTGTTTGATTCAATTGTGCATTGATCACTTCTTTGTGATTAATCCATTTGGATATTTCCTTTTGGGAATTTGGATTAAGGATAGGTCCTATATTCCCCCTTTAATATCATATCATCTTATATACCACATAATTATCCTACCCATAATGGTGAATCCAATTCACTATTATTCATTAGATGCCCTATTGTCTTTTGTGGTGTTAGATTTCCCTTTATATTATCTTGTTGATGTTAGATTTATCTTTTATGTTAAATCTTGCATGCTAATTAGATTACTCGCATCAATATTTCAAAAATACAAAAAAAAATTGCAAAATATCTTTCAAAATACAAAAATGTTCATGCTTCATGTTTTCTTAGTTTAGTTCATTTGCATTGCATTGGTTTATCAGCTTTACTACTACTAGTCCTACTTATAATATTCTAGTTAGATGAGGTCATAGACTTATGGGTGCCTTTGATCCTGAGTCTTCCTCTCCTTTCCTTAGGATCCTGGATGATAATTTGATTCTTCATGATTCCAATCCTATTATGGACTAAAACTCTTCTCACTCATCTCATGATGAGGATGATGCTTTAAGAGTTCCTCCTGAACAAGTCCAAAAATTTTCAACTGAACTTGATAAAATGGGTAATTGGCTTATTCAAGAAAACCATAATCAAGATTCTATTTGAGCTATAGAGGCTCTTAATAAAGTTCTTCATGATAGTGATCAAGGTGTTAATCTCTTGTGTGGTATTACTCACCTCGTGCATTCAAATGTTGAACCTTTAGCTCAAGAAGCTCAAGATTTAGGGTTGATTCCTCCTGTCACTAGTATAGAACCTTCTTCTATTCCTTTACCTAGTATTCCTATGGATAGTCCTTCTTTGGTGACTGTGACAGTTCCCTCTATTCCTATGAGTGTTCCTCATGTGTCCCTTCCTACATCACAACCTTCTTATCATAATGTTCCTTTTACTTATTCCAATCCTCTTCCAACTATAGTTAAAAGTGTTCCTCTAGTTGTGTCTTCTATTCCTATAGCTTCTTAAACTTTACCTAGTGTTTATAATGTTGCTATTCCTCCTATTTCTTCTAATGATTCAACAATCATCAGTTTGGCTCAAACTGTGTTATCCTTACAACAACAACTTGCATGCTTGACTCAAAACAAGTTTACCATTCCTACATCTGACATGGGAATCTCTTTGTCCCGAGATATCATTCATACTCTTGTTCCTTAGCAAGTTGATATGCCTCATCTTGAGAATTATAACGGAAAATGAGACCCCGTTCATCATGTTAAAACATTTCAAATCCTTTGTAGTGATTATGCTCATGACCATAGGATTTTAGCCAAGTTGTTTTGTAGAAATTTTTTTGAAAAGGCCTTACAATGGTATTGTTCCTTGCCTCCTTATTCTATTGATTCATTTCCACAACTTGCCAAGGCTTTTATTTAACAATTTCAAAACAACATTGGCCCGCATGTGTCTTTGACTAATTTGATGCATTATAAACAAAGTGCTAAGGAAAAACTGACTGAATATATTTGTATATTTAAGCATTTACATGCTCGGATTTCCTATCCTATTCCTGATATTGATATTCAACGTATGTTTATTTCAAATTTACAGAAGGATATTAGAGATAAGATTTTGCTTACTGAATTTACCTCTTTTCAACAACTTTGTGCAATGCTTCATCATTATCAATTACAAGTGAATCAATTTGAGAGAAACAATCCAATGGCTCATGTTCTAGTTGATAAAAGTGATGCTGCTCCTAATCCAAACAAATTTAAAAAATTCAACAACTATGTCAAGATAAGCAAACAAGGGAATGCAGTTGTTGATCAAGCTATTGTTGCATCTCACAATGCCACTTCTACATCCACTGCTTTTTGATTAAATCGTACGTTTACTCCTCTTTCTAAATCTTTACATTCTATTATGAATAGGTTTTTAACTACTAATATGATTACTTTACCTACTATTTGACCTCTTTTACCTGCTAGGATTGCATCTAAATCTTTTGATCCTAAAGATTATTTTTAATATCATCATCAGAATGGTCATGATACTGAGAAATGTTATTCTTTAAAACATAAGGTTCAAGACTTAATTGATTCTAATACCTTCTCTGTTGATAATCTTGATGGTAGTAGGAACAAATCTGTCTCTGCTCTGAATCAAAATCTTCAAATCTATAGGAATCCTTTACCCACGCATGATACTAATACCATTTCTCAGCCATCTTCTATGGATATTGTGTATGATTCAAAGATGGATGATCTTAATCACATTGTTAATCAAGTGGAGCATGTTGTTCAATCTAAATCTCCTCCTCACCCTAAACCTCAAATTCAACCTCAAGTTCCATCTCAACCTCAACAAAAACTGCAACCTAAATTGAAGATTCAACCTAAACCTTGACAACAACCTAAGAATAAAACACCTTGAGAACTTTTGATTACCTTTGATGATTTTGAGACCATTAAAGTTCCTGATGGTGCCCTTTATATTTATGCTAGGATTTCCTAGATACCTCCTCTTGGTTGTCTTGTTGATCCTACATCTCTAGTCAATGTTATTACTGAAGAAAATATGTTTATGAAAAATTTGCAATGTGGTTCTTATGATGCATCTCATGTGTCGATTCCAACTTGTAATGGATTTCTTTATCCATCATTTGGTTCTATTAACTTGTCAGTTGAACTTTATGGTAAAATTGTGAACACTACCTTTGTTGTTGTTCCTACTTCTGATCAATTTCAAGTTAAGCTTGGTTTTCCTAGGTTGAATGGCATGCATGTTGTTGCTTCACCTATCCATAAATTTCTTAAGTTTTTTCATGATGACAAAGTAAAGATTGTTAATCATAGTTTATATCAACCTTCTAGGCACAGAGATTGTGCTACACTTGATTTCTTTTGGCCTTCATTACCCAATTCATGTCCTTCTCAACCTAATAATCATTTCCACTCATATCAAGCCTATAAACATTGTAATATTCTTGAATTAAGTGTACCTATGATAGATCTTAATCATGGTCTTTTGTCTACACTTTCTATATCTCCTTTATCCATGGCTTCTACATCTGTTAATCAAGTTTCTACAGTTGATCGTCTGACTATTGATAATCCTATTAATCCTCCTAAAGAACCTATGAAGGATCTTGTAATTGTTCCTCCTAGTTCTCAACATATTTCAAGTAAAGAAAAACATAATCAATCTGCTAATGAACATCATAAGAAGTGTCATGCTCAAGCTAAAGCTTGTAATTCTTTACTCTCTTTTGATAAGCCTATGGATGATGTTGTTACTAATAATGATGTTAAGATGCATGATTATGATGATTCTATTCATATTTTAGATCCTATTTTGATTAATCTAGATGAAGAAGATACTCTTGATGATGTTAATGATGAATATGAGACTATTGACATTGACATTGATATGCTTTCATCACAATTAATACTTACACCTAGTATCAAACATTGTTATTCTCAAGAGGATCCTTGTTTGGAACTGGCTATCATTCCTACTATGTTGGATATAGTCCCTCTTGTGAGTTACCCACCTTCCCTAAATGATATAGAATGAGATGGGGAGAGTAGGTGGCATGCTTGATCAGCTTTTCCTTTATGGTAGCTTTGTTGTGTGTTTTCCTATTGTACTGTGCTTCTCTCATGATGTGTTTGCTAAATGTTGTTGGATTCTTTTATACAACCCTTGTTACTTTTTTGGTACAAGGTGATAAAGGAATCGAACATGTTGTACAATTCCTCTATATGTATCTCTATTCTTCTCTATGGTGTTTCATGTTATGTTGTACTTGTGCTATTTTTCATAAATTTTTCCTTGTGTAATCTACTTGGATATGCGACTTGGTAGCACTGATTCTTTTTGGTCTCCAGGTCATGTTCCGAAAATATTCTTGTTTGTATATCTTATGTGATCTTTCCTCCTTTGTAATTGTAGTTCTACTTTCTTTGGGGAATGATGTCAATTCATTTGCAATAATATTTTATATATTATCTTATGATCATACTAACCCCACAGCAAGTAGATCCCTTTTGTGTTCTCTATATGTTTATGTGGTATTTCCCTTTATTTGTCTTCATCCGGGGGCATCTCATAGTGGAAACATAATCAGTGGAGTTTTTTATATTTCCTTAAAAGCTATTGCTCCTATTAAAGTGTTAGCAATGCCTTTAATGTGGGGGCATACACTCTACTCACCTATTGCACACATGCACTTTTCAATATTATTTTACAAGATACTTTTCTCCCTTTTTGGATTAGTGACTAATCCTTAAAGCATGGATTTAGATTTTAGGATCTCTTGATCCCTCCAGTTTCAAATTTTTGATCCCTTAAGGTCGAAGGTGTCCTTAACACTAGATCTCTTTTTCTTTTTCTTTTTACTCTTATGGAATAGAATATTCCTAAGGGTGAATTCTTGATGGGTTGACTAGTGACTAGCCACATTCACTAGGTGGTTCAATTCCATCTTTCCAGTTGCACCATTTCCTTGTGTGGTTCACAATGGGACATAAGTTCTCATTGGGTGAGATAATCACACACACATTCTCTCTCTCTCTCTCTCTCTCTAGAGATGTCTCTTATTGTGCTCTTGGATTTGATGAAGACTTGAGTCCCTGGGGGCTTGAGGATCTCTTTGTCCCTTTGATTTTAATAAGATTATATTTTCATTATGATATCCTTTACCAAGAGTTTGCATCGAGTCCATACTCTTTCTAAAGTGGGGGCTTAATGTATCATCTTAAAATGGAAGCACTTCCATTATAAGAGCATTTAGCCCTCTGAGTAAGTGGTATGGGATCATCTTAAGCACCTTGATTGGGTCTTTTCATGGATCTAGCTATTTTCCCCCATGTTCTGCTTCTCTCTCCCTATTTCCAGCCTCTTTCAGACATACTTTCTCTGAGAATCTGAAGACTTTGACTTTATGGGTCAAGGATGACCTGAAGGGTTAATGATGACCTAGACCCTAACCTAGGTCAAGGATGACCTCGACCCTGACCTAGGGAAGAGACTACCTCATCCTTGACCCTAGGTTTGAATTTTAGTTTCTGGAAGTTTCAGGATGTCAGGTTTCAGAAAGTTTTATTTTCTCGCCTTTCGGGTCGACTGTTTCAGATTTCAAAATGGTAAACTCTTAAAGTGAATTTAATATAGGTCCATTTCTATGGGTTAAGGTTAATTGGGATTTAATTTTCCAATTCCAGCCTTCTCTAGAATTTTGTGCCCTAGATCACTATAAAAGGAAGCCTTCCTCTCTCATTTTCTCCATCTCATACATCAACAATCAAGAAATTGCATCTGATTGTCATAAGCATTCGCAATCAAGTATCAAGAAAGAAATAATTCATTCATCTTCAAGCCAAGCATTCAAGCATTCAAGTTTTCATCAAGGAGATCCATTGTTAGCCATTGAAGGATTCAATCTCTATGTAGCCCTCTTATTGAAGATTTCTCCATCCACATTCATCCAAGCCTCTTCCTATGCAAAGATACATTCAAGATTGGTGTTGAAGATCTAATGCCATTGATTTGAGACATCCTACATATTTATACATTCATTTGGAGCATCCATACTTGTGGATTTAAGGATTTGAATCCTCCACAAGGACTTTAACTTAAGCAAGGTGAATTATTCCATTTACTTTGTTTATTCCAAAAATTTCAATTCAATTTCAAGGTTAATTCATAAATTGGGGTTTGACCAAGGCAAACCCCCCATCCAACTAAGAAAAAACTATTTTTCTTATAGGTACAAGTACAAAATAGCGAATTGAAGTTATGATCTAGATACCCTTTTTGGTGAACTTCTGAGATCCGCAAATAGAATATCTGTTGGATCTATTTCAGGTCAGGGATGACTTTTAGTGAGGGTTAGGATTGTGCCCCAGGGTAAGACCTTGCCCCGTTATCTAGGTCAAAGTTGACCTGACCTCAAAAGGACAAAATTTTTCTAGGTTTTCTTTGTCTCAGCATTTCTAATCCTTAATAGGTTGTAGAATTTTCTGAAACTGTGCACAGACATCAGAAATCAATATTTTCCAAATTTTCCCTATTTTGAGGTTAGTATTTTCCTTCTATTCATTTAAGATTTCAAGTACATAGTTTCTATAGTAGATTATAGGGTTTTTTTTCCTTTCTTCATGTTCTCCATTGTTTGATTCAATTATGCATTGATCACTTCTTTGTGATTAATCCATTTGGATCTTTCCTTTTGGGAATTTAGATTAAGGATAGGTCCTATATTCCCCCTTTCATATCATATCATCTTATATACCCCATAATTATCCTACCCATAATGGTGACTCCTTTTAGCACTTAAACTTGTAGATGATTAAAAGGATTCAGAAACCTCTGAAATCATAACTCTTGTACTCCCAATAGATGCATCTAACACAATTCAAATGCTAAGGTATTAAGGTTTTACAAAACCTTCTTCACTTTGAGTATGAAACTCAAGTGGATTTACCTTTCTTAACAGCTTCTACAAAGCATTACAATAATGATCTATGTGTTTGACATAAACGATACAATCCAGAAATATACAACAAAGTAAATTGAATAGATCATTTTATTTTATTTTATTTTTTGATGGTGAATACATGCAAATCAAGCAATAACCAGTGCCTTATTCATTGGGCATCAGATTCAAAACCTACATCAACATAATCCTATCAAAAAAATCATACTAAAACTTAAATGAAATGCCTCACATTCCATTCTCCCAATTGTTAACCCTGCTATCAAATTCATACATGGATAATTAATTCCTAGAGACCTCCCTCAAGATTTATTTCTTTCCTTGAAAGAAACTTGAGCTCAACCCCTATATCTACCTTATAGAAAATGCATTAAAGAGCCTTAAAATTTAATACATAAGAGAACTAAAACATCCATATATGAAGACAACTAGAATTAGCAAAGAAGTTGTATTTTTGTATTAATATATATCAAACTATATCAGTACATTTTGACAAAGACTTACAAGAAACAAGATTCTATATTCAGAACTCTCCTTACAAAGTATTATCAACCACCCTACAAAAGAAGAAAAATTGCTATTTATATCACTGGCTATCTTGGAATCCTCAAAGAAAGGATGCAACAAGCTTCGGATAGCCAAGAAAGTGACTTGCACTACAAATAAAAAGTACAAACATGATGACAAAGACTAGAGAAAATAGAAAGTAGTTCCTAACAAATGGAATCTTCATAGCTGGCACCTTCGTCTAAGGATATTTCAGAGAAATTTCTTGAGTTTGTTGCATGAGTGATGATTGCCAATACAGGCTAACTTAGATCATTCTTTTTTTGATACATTCTCTCCCTAAAATTATGGATTAGGTGCCAAGTGTACTCTATTCTTTTTCTTCTACCTCCAACTCCATAACAATTCACTTCTTTTTCTTTTGCTTTGTACTTTTGTCCCATGCTACTACATCATCATCAGAAGGCCAACTATAATCTTGAAAGTCCTATAACAACTTGATAGGTAGCTCCCACCTGGAATGAGTGATGCCCTTAACATTTGCAACAAACTTTATGCAATCATTTTCAACTTTAATCAATTTGTCTATCATGTTGTTGCATCCTTCTAAGTCCAAAGAACCATCACCACTAAGGAAAGCCTATTTCTTAATCATTATCAGGCCCATGGATGACTTCCACTCATCTATACCTACTATACTTCCATCGTCATTATAAACATAGGGAAAATAATTACTATAATCTTTATCAAACATGGCCAGCTTTCCCTTCACCTAATTTGATTTTCCTTTAAAAAACTTTGAATAGCACTGACCAACCCTATCTTTTCAAACACTTATGTAACAACCTTAGGGATATCAGGCTTATGTGACTGCAAGACATCAAACTTCTCAAACAATGTACTTCTCCTAGACCAAACACTGTAGAGTGGCTCTAAAGTAGCCAGTGATTCATTTACCTTCTCATTTTCCTTAAGCAATAGGACAACTAACTAATGAACCGAGTCAATTTTTTCCTTTATTTTGTCCAATCTATGTTGCACAACATTTGACATGGTCGTCAAGGTTGCATCTAGTCTTACCTCTAGATCCTTTGATGGCTTGTCAAGATTTTATGTCATTATTTGGGAGGGGGCCTCAATTTTCAAAGGTGGAGGCACTACCTTTGAAGCTTCTTCAAACTTGACCTTTAGATCCTCTAGTTCATCCTGCATTTTCTTGATCATCATCAGCTTTAAATCCCTATCCTTAGCAACCTTCACTAAGTTCTCAAATAACTTAGCATATCTATCTGCCAACTGAGTTGTATTTTCTTCATTAAGGTGGGAAAAGTGTTTCATTGCCTTGGACACCTCAAGATCAGTAGTATTTTGAATAGTCCAGACAATTTTATCTCCATCCATCTTATCTTCAATACTCACCAGAGATGGCTTTTGAGTTCTAAGAGAAAGGTACCATAAAGCAACAGCCTAAGACTTAGGGTCATAGCCACTTCCTCTTATCATGTCTCCTATATGTACCTCATAAGATAGGTTACCCTTTAGCTTCTTTCTAATTTGATCAGTGATGAAAGCTAAGGTCAGGTCCCATCTAGGAGTCAGAAGCATTCCACTTGATCTTACCATATCTCTGGCCTCTTCAATAGTAATCTTCTCAAGGCTTGGGTCAAATGATGTGAGAGCCCTCATATTCTCCTCACTTGGTTCCATTCCCTCAGGCAGAGCCTTTGCAACCTCTTGAGATTTATTCTAGATGAGGAAGTTACTAAATTCTTCACTTTTGATGAACTAGTCCTCACTAAGGATCTCTTCTTGATACAACTCTCTCTAATATTTTCCTAAAAATAGAGGTAGCTCCTCTTCTTTCTTGGATTCTATCTTCTTGCCCTCTCTAATGGCTTTTCTCAACTGATGATGATAAGCCATGTTACTAAGTACCAGAGCAAAGGCTCTATCAATTATTCTTTTATGTTTCTTCTCCTTAGAAGGTTCACCTACCTCAAGCTTCTATTTCTTCAATGGTGGCTCTGAGGTATCCCCTATTTTTGGTTGATCTTGAGTCAAATCAATAATTGGTGAGTCCCTGTTTTGAGGTGGACTATCACCCTCTTGTGATTCATTAGTAAACTCATCAGGTTTATAAGTGGAGTAATCCCTTTTCACATCTAATTTATCTTCAATCATCCCTTCCAACTAATTGGACAGGGTGCCATACATTTCAATCATTTTCTCCATCCTCTTCAGGTATAGGAGATCAGGGAAAAAACCTTCAAAAGTAATCTGGGCCTCCTTGAGCTTGGCCTCCAATCTCAACAAATCAAAATGCTTTGTCCATCTCCTACCAGCTTCATCTTGATCTAAGATGTTCCTTACTACATCTTCCTCATCCTAGCCCTCATGCTCTCTTATTGTGACAATATTGGGGATCAATGTCATTCTTTTAGTCTTAATAAAATCTTCAGGATCAACATACCTGCAAGTACCAGAAATCATTTTGAAATGATTGAGCCAGCCACTGAGCTCATCCGATGCTCTCTTCCCAATCAGGAAACTACCTATCCTGAATTGTCTTGGTGTGAAAGTTCCCTTCCTATGAGGTGCCAAAATCTCCTTATCAGTCCATATCAATTTCCATATAAACTCTAATAGGGAAACCCTTGGAGGCACAAATCTTGGAAGCAAATGTGGGGGCTGAGGAAAACCATAAACTCTGATAACAGTGAAATTCTCCCCTAGGTAGAAGTCACCCCAATTGTGGTTTCCCTGCCAACCATTTTAGTACTGCATGGGCCTTAAAAGCTACAAAACCTTAGATTGCAATCTCATCACATTTATCCCCAACAACTGTAGAACTGGAAGAACAAAGAAATTATGGAAAATGTAGAAATCACACTCATTGGAAGTGTAATTCCATACCCTCAACAAATATTGGACTGGATTTGGATGGACCTCGTATGTAAGCCTAAGCTTTAGCATCCTTTCATCTAGGCTATTGACATGGAAATATAAAATCAGGTGCATTAAGAGGGAATAATGCATGAACCTAATAGGTCTCTTGTTTTCTTTAATAGACATCATACCCTCATGCATTCTATTGATTACATACTGGATGTAATCATAATCAGTGTTGGCATGAGAATTATGAATGTCTAGAATTATCATTAACAAATCAGCAAGCATTTTCTCTTCATCCCCATCCATAACTAGGACTCTACACAACCCATAACACAGGTACTTCATATAGAAGTTAAGGGATTTGAACTCATATGGGGCATTTTTTCTTGTAGGGAGAGGAGCTATGTACTTACCCTACTTAGGGATATGCCTGACCATTTGACTTTTTGCAGACCCAATATGACTCACATATTTTTTTCTTTCCTTCTTCAAATCAATTTCAAAGGAGGAGGAGGCAAAGAAATCAAAAGCTTACATAAATGACCCCCTATCCAAGGTAACAAAGGTAGATTGATCTTCACACCTGATAGTTTTAGAAACAGGGTCGTACAATCTACCCAATTCTATGATAAGGTCAACATCAAGAAAAACATCTAAGACAATTAACTTAGCTAACCCCAAAGCCCAAGTATTGCAAATTGGTATAGCTTTATGTATATTATAAGGAGTGATAGGGTCTCTGCACTTGTCCATGGGATCCTCGAAAGCTATATAAATAGCTTTCTTGTTCTAGTTGGACCTAGAAAGCAATTTGAGGAACTAATCTGAATAATTGGCCTTTCCCTTCTCTTCGCCACTCTGTTCTTTGGCCTGTCCACTGGATGATACAACGCTTAGCTCTGGTTGACTTATCTTGGAATGTGAATGCTCTTTGGCTCTGCAAACTTCTTCACTTCTTACTCACTGCTCTACCTAGAAAATCACAACTATCTTTAGAAAACTTTGAACACAGAAAACAATGAGCTCTTGTCTATTTATCATTGAGAATTAAATGCACCCAGTTGGCAAAATTGTTACAAATCTAGCTTCACTCACTTATGCATTCAAATTTTTCACATTACCAACTTCAAATCAAGGCTAGCCATGGCGTGGATGTTGATAGGTTGATTTAAAAAATTAAAAATAAAGCATGAGAGAAATGATCATAGCTTTAGCTTTAAAACCCTTAATTACTGATGAAAACCCTCGTTAAAACCTGATTGGATGGAATTTTACTTTTTTCCAACTCTATAGAGTACCTTTCCATGTTGCAATGGCTCTCATTAGTCATTACTAATGAAAACTTAACTAGAATTGATTTAGAGATCTAGTGAACAAAGGTTCTCACGATCTCATAAAGAAATGTTAATCCTGGGTTAAGTTTGGAGATTCGGTGACAAGGTCATTCACGTGATCTCAGAAAGAAAAGCTAACTCATTACTTTACTTGGAGATTCAGAGACCACCGTTGATCCCAAAGATGATCAATGGTCTTTAGATTATCCTTTGAAATCCGTCACTAACCTGACCGCATTCAGAGAATGGGCGACTGAAGGAAATCTCTAGTTCTTGGAACAACTGGGTCAACCAAAATTTAACTTGAAGAATGGGTGACCAAAGACTTCACCAATTCTCATGATGTTTTACTTAACCCAGTAACCATCTAGAGATCCAATGAACAAATCCTTTCATAAACCCATGAACTTGAAACATTGACCATAGTCACATCTAGAGAATCAGCAACGACTTTAATCTCTTAATCTCAAAATTCCATGCTTAACTCTTGATTGATCCCATGATCCAATGAACACAGGAATCTCGTATTCTCTAAAAGAATTCCTTAACCATGGTCTCATTCAGAGAATGATCAAACAACCTTTATCTCCCATTCGCTAAATACTTTTCATAACTTGGGTTACTTTTTGAGATTAAGCGTGACCGTAGATCTTGAAAACAATCAGTTTTTGTCACTGAGTCTCCCAATCTTTTAAACATTTATCATTTAATAATGAGATTCAGTGAACAACTATATTCGCTAAATCTCCCAAAGTTTGGAACATTAATCTTTCTATTCTAAGATCAAGTGACCAAAGGAAAATTACATTTACCATTTCTTTATTCTCTAGATCGTTGAATAACTTAGGGATTCACCAACTATTCTAAGATTGCATGAATACATAATTCACTGAGTCACCAAATGATTTGAAACTTCGCCAACTTTTCCTGAGATCCAGTGAATGAAGAAAATTTTATCATTTGCCAAATTACTTTATCGGAGTCACTAAACTTAGTGGACATGAGAACATGCCTCAATCGTTGAATCACTAAATAACTTACTATAGGGCCCATTCATTGTGAGATTAAAAAACCATCATTGATCATAGAGATGATCAATGGTCCTCATTGAATCACCAAAAAACATGGAGCATGACCACCTGATTCAGAGAATAAGAGATAACCACCACGCTCAGTTGTTGAATGTTAAGAGCAAACAGCTAGGGATTAAGAGAATAAGAGACCACACAGTCACCAATTCACTAAAAGAAATACTAACCATGGCCAGAACTGGGAGAATCAGTGACCAAAGGAAAACCTAACAAGGATTAACACACAGTCACTAGTTCATTGAAAGACTTAATGATATGAAAGATTATTGTGTGATCAAGTGAACACTAAGGAAAAAGAAAAACCACGTGGACATTCTCAAAACTTAAGTGGCCAAAAAGGTAACACAGAAATATAAGAGATAGGTTACACTTAGAATTTTTGAAGGATTAAACCCTACCAAGGGAAAAAAGACCTAGGGCAAGGATTTACAAGCATAAGAAAGACTGATCTTGAGAAATTTAAACCCTAGACTGGACAAAAATGACTTGCAAAGATATGGAACAAGGACCTGAAGAAAAAAATCTCAGAAACCTAAAATATACCCAACAAATCCAATTCACTATTATTCAGTATATATATATATATATATATATATATATATATATATATATATATATATATATATATATATATATATATATATATGTATATATGTATATATATATATATATATATATATATATATGTATATATATATATATATATATAAAATCATAATTGTTATTATATTAATTACATAATAATGAATAGACATGTCCCATGAAGGGACATGTCTCTTCTTGACTCGTTCTCAATATAAATACAAGAGATTGTTACATTTGGAAAACATATAAAAACATACAATGACATATTTCTATTACATTTGCAATGATCCTAAAACCTTAACATGGTATGAGAGCCAAGTTGCAAATGTAAGAGAGTAGTTTGTTGATGGTGAATGTGTGACTGTCTTAGAAAATATAGTCTCAGTACGAGGACCATATATCACAAATGCACCATTGGATTTTGCTAAATTTTGGATATGTTGGCAAAAAAAAAAATTAGACAAATCTCACTGGAGCGATTGGAGATAAAATGTCAGATTCAAAAGTAATGATTGACTGTGTACAAGTCTATGCAAAAATAAATATGTAAAAGAGTGAGGTTCCTTCTTTAAAAGCCTAACCACTTGTAGGGAGATCTGATCAAATTGAAGGTTTTCATAGTGTATAAAACCCTTGGATATTCAAGACAAGTCATGTGAATAATTCTAGTAATGTTCGAGAATGATGACATCATTCTTTGAATTTGCATGATATTTTCTATATGGGCTCACCTTACAGAATGAAATACTTAAAATTTATAAAAGATAAGTATTTCATGTTTTATTAATGCACATAATTTTTGAGTTTGTAATTCATGCTATACTATTGGTTATTAAAATATTGTATGCTTCTATCATTGGTATATATGGTCGAGATAGTTTAGTGAGCTATTTGTAATCTCTCTCTGACATACCTTCAGGACAGAAGCACAAGATAATTACATTCAAGGGAGAAAGAACTCGATGCTTGCAAAAAAATTGATGATTGAGACTAGATGCAAAGGTATTATGATATTTCAAAAGAGGTCAATATGTTGATAAACTTGAGCTTTAGACAGAGCAGATGGTTCAATCAACTTGTGACAATCTTGATCATATTGATTGAGAGGGAGTTTACTATTGAAGGTGAAACATTTATGAGGTAAACTTGATAAAATTGATTATTATACTAATGAATCATGAATGTTTTTAATGGGCCTACCCCCTATGTAAATCATGAGGAAGTGATGACTTCCAAATGATTATCACTTTTATTTATAAAATTTAATGTAAGGTGATGATCTTACAATAAATTGACCTTCAATTGTGATAGACATCTTGTGAGGCTGAAACTGATCATAATAGATAGAACTTGTGGATAGAATCACTGATTGGGGCAATCCACCCAGGAGCTTGTGGATAGAATCATCGATAGAGGCAATCCACACTAAAGTTCATGAGTTTGTGGATAGAATCACTGATGCAGGCAATCCACACAAGATCTTGTGGATAGAATCACCAATTGAGGCAATCCACCCAGGAACTTGTCGATAGAATCGCCAATAGAGGAAATCCACACTAAAGCTTGTGAGTTTGTGGATAGAATCACTAATGGAGGCAATCCACATGAGAGCTTGTGGATAGAATCATTGATTGAGGCAATCCACCTGGGAACATGTGGATAGAATCACCAATAGAGGCAATCCATACTAAAGCTCATGAGTTTGTGGATAGAATTTCCAATGGAGGCAATCAACATGAGAGTTTGTGGATAGAATCATCGATTGAGGCAATCCACCTAGGAACTTGTGGATAGAATCACCGATAGAGGTAATCCACACTAAAGCTCATGAGTTTGTGGATAGAATCATCAATGGAGGAAATCCACACAAGATCTTGTCGATAGAATTGTCGATGGAGGAAATCTATACAAGAGCTTGTGGATAGAATTGCCGATGGAAGCAATCCAATTGAGAACTTGTGGATAGAATCACCGATGGAGGAAATCCACTTAAGAGCTTGTGGATAGAATCATCGATGGAGGCAATCCACCTGAGAGCTTGTGGATAGAATCACTGATGGAGGCAATCCACATAAGAGCTTGTCGATAGAATCATCGATGGAGGAAATCCACATATTGAGACTATGTTTCTATTGATTACATCATGAGGATGATGCCTTTATTGCTTACATCATATGATTGATGTTGTCAAGTGTCATAAGTGTTGACATTGGATTTATTTATCCTCCCTAGCTAAGAGGAAGTTTTGATGTTTGTAGCATCGCTCAGATAAATAATATTGACTATATGCTTATTATGAGAAATGATTTATTATATATATATATATATATATATATATATATATATATATATATATATATATATATATATATATATATATATATATATATATATATATATATATATATATAATTGATATTAATATATACATTGATATATATGTATATATAAAGTTAGATTATAATTATTCTCATAATAACTAAATAGTACTTAAATTGATAAAATAAATATTATTATTATTATGTAAATATTAGAGAAATTAATATAATACTCAAGAGATGTTTTATATATATATGTATGTATATATATAATCATAATAATACATATAAAGTTAGATTATAATTATTCTCATAATAACTAAATAGTTAAATTGATAAAATAAATATTATTATTATTATTATATAAATATTAGAGAAATTAATATAATACTCAAGAGATATTATGTGTGTGTGTGTGTGTCTATAATCATAATTGTCATTATATTAATTACATTATAATGAATAGACATGTCCCATAAAGGGACATGTCACTTCTTGACTCATTCTCAATATAAATACAAGACATTGTTGCATTTGGAAAACATATAAAAACATACAATGAGATAGTGCTATTACATTTGCAATGATCCTAAAACCTGAACACACTCAAACATGTTAATTGGTGAATTCTTTGGGTAGTCTACTCCATCAATGTTTCCTACCATCTTATCCCATATAAACTACTTGTTTCTTTGAACTCAACGTGTTCAAGAAACTAAAGCATTGGTATTGAGTGATAGGGGTATTTGCTGCATAGATGAGTTTGACAAGATGTTAGATAATGCTTGTAGAAAGTTACAAGAGATGTGGTTTTTCTTTGAATGCTTCAAGTTATTTTCTTCTATGGGGTTCCATTAGCTTGCTTTGATTGCATAATCTATGTTGTTACTTGACTTTTAGTTGTATACCAATGCTTGTTTATTTATCCGAAGTAGGTTATGGAACAAAAAATAATGTCCATTGCAAATATTAGGATAATAGCATCTCTAAATGCAAGGACATGATTTTTTTGGCTTGTGCCAATCCTAGAGGCTCACACTACAACCCTAGACTGTCAATTATTGATAATATCCAATTTCATCCAACATTACTTTCTAGGTGGAGTATGTTTAGTTTAAGTAGGATTCCAATTCAAAAAATTCTTTTGTTGTCATTCAAGTTTTAAAAAATCACAAAACATGCATGTAGGTTTTGTTAGGAATAACAGTCCACAATACAACTAAGAGGGGGTGAATCAGTTGTATGACAGATTATTCAACTTTAAACTTTAAGTACCAACAATATCATATCCAATGAACACAATGAATGCCAACACAATAACACAATATTTTGGTCTCGGGGAAACCATGTTAAAGGTAAAAACCCTGGTGGGAATTAACACCCACAAATGATGTACTGAGAGTATAGTTATCCTTGTTAGAAGATATAGCCCTATTAGGAGATTACTTAAACATTACATTACATATTCCTTGTTAGAGGATAGACCATATTAGGAGTCAAGAACAAAAGGGAGGGCTCACTAGCCAAGGTTCACTTCCCAAAGAAGGTTAAGTCCACCTTCAGAACTCACTGTTCGCAACACAAGTGTATATGAAGAAATACACAATCTTTTGAACTGTTCAGCAGCAACTATCTTTACTTGATTAGTTCCAATGAAGTCCACCATAAAACCTCTACTCTACATACAGCAGGCACAAGCTCATAGGTTTCAAAACCTCTCTATATCATCTTCTTCACTTGCATATCTTTTCCAAAGAAAAGACCTTTCATTTATACCTTATTTCAATTCACATGAATAGGTTGGCCCATAAGGATTTCCTAATTACAAACAATTACATAAACCCTTGCTAAGATACACATTGTATCTAGAACAAGTATACAATGATTACATTACAACAATTAAGGACCGACATCCTTAATTCAAGTTCATCGTCTATCATACATGCTACATCTTTGTAGTCAGCTTCCAAATAGATCACCTTCCAGAACACATGCCATAGCGGATGTCATCCTACATTCCATACCTTGTGCAGTTCATAGAACATTCTTCAATACTTTTTCTTTCATCTCTGAAGTTCACATGTGCTGATTCCATATCGCCTGTAAGCTATACACAAAATACAGAGACTGACTCTGTCATTTCTCACTATCATAATCAGTGACCAGTTTTCACCAAAACATATGTAACTTATCCAATATGAAATATTACATGATGTGATCTTGGATATAAGATCACAACACCCTCCTGAACTCTCATCTTTCTTTGTAGCATCTGAAACATCTGTACAATGTCCATACACTGTGATAACTAGTCTAATCTCCTTACAGAAACAAATGTTGACATCAGTGACAAAACATAAATGACAACAGTATGAGTGCCCATTCAGTAACATAGTGATTAAACATATTAAATGTCACAATCACCTCCCCATGTATTAGCAATAACCAACAGGTTTGATCTTATCTACCTAGTGCTTGATAAAGATGATGAACAGACAGAAAATTAGAGATATGTTTGGGCTTCAAAGTGCGGATATGTTTGAGATTTAACATAGGTATTTTTCTATGTGACTAATAATCAACTTTACTCAAAAGTGGCATTTTAGCTTAGTAGATCTATGAGCTTTATTATTTGGCCATACATGAATCTTTGAATGAGTATGAATATTTTACTTTTGTAGATGTAATGTTATTTATAATATAACTATAAGTATTATAACTTGTGGATATGGTGAAGCATATTTTGAAATGACATCTCTTTGAGGCATTCTTAAGACATGCAATGAAAATTTCCTACTTCATTAAGTTATCATTAAGTGAATCCTTCCTTGGATCTATTTTTAAAACTACACCATCTTATATCACCTTTTATCTATATTTACATTTTTCTTTTTAGCTAGTGTAAATATATTTTTTGATTTCCTGGTCTACGAGATCTTTATATTGTATAGAGTGGTCTATGTTCTATAACTAGAAAACATATTTTTTTTACTATTCATTAAGAATCTCTTTAGTTTTTCCATAAATAATTATATTTTAAGTTATGCCTATTTAATATTCTTTGAGTATTTAAAATGAATAAGATGATAAATATATATGACAAAGTCACTATACTCAACTTGTACATAACTTACACTATAGATTTTGGACTTATGAATAATTAATTCCACCTAAGTACTGGAAGGTTACACACAAAAGCTCAAGTTATAAGGAGATAATCAACATAGAAATCAAAGGGCACTAGCTCAATGGTAGAGCACCTTCTTTACAAGTAGGAGGATGGTGGTTTGATTCCATCATGCCCTAATATGACTAAATCCATGAGTAAATCAATGAATAAATCAATGACTAATCAAGGACTAAATCAATGAATAAATCAATGACTAAATCAACAACTAAATCAATGATCAAAATAAATGACTAAATAAATGACTAAAATCATTTAGTCATAAATTTAGTCATGTTATAAATGACTACAAATTAACTACTAATAGTCACATGACTAAGTTTAGTCATTTGTATGCAATTTTTAGTAGTTATTTTAGTCACATATTGTTGTTCTTTTTGTACTAGTCATTTGTAACACATGAACCGATGGCTTAAAAAAAATCTCTAATACATACAAGAGGGAAAAGAAGCATGTGAAGCATCATACCATGTTGGCACAACATCCTCTAGATCCAAATAATTTTCCATAAATATTGCATGCTAGCGTAAGAACCAAAACATCTTCAATACCCTTAAAGGATAAATTGTGAATATATGTCGGCCAAACAAACACAAAAAGAAGTGTAGACCTCCAAAACTATTGTAGATGCTCAACATAGCATCACTTGATCCCAAAATAATCATATCAAAAAAATGCATCATCAAATAGTTGAAGGTGGAGGAATGTGGATCATTCCTACAAACATATACTTTTTTTTATCAATCCAATGCACAAATCCTCATAACTCTTGTTTCAGATCAAATTAGACAATTAAAATTGAGATGTAGTTGTAGACACCTGAAAATATCCTCATGAAAATAGAAAAAATTGACTATTAATTAAATAGGAATTTATGCTTGTTTAATTAATTCATTAGCCTTTTCATCTATCATTTAAATATATATATATATATATATATATATATATATATATATATATATATATATATATATATATATATATATATATATATATATATATATATATATATATATATATATATATATATATAAAATTCAATAGCCTTTTTCCTTCTAAAACATTAAATAAATTATCATTTATTTAGCTAATCAATTTTCCTCTATTTATTAAACAAATATCTTTGTCTATTTAATAAATTGATAAATATTTTTCTTTCCATTTTAGCCAGTCACATGAATTCACATGGATTGACTCCTAAATTTTATCCTTCCACCACTTGTCAATCATGTTTTCATTTGACCTTTTCCCACTTAGGTTGTGTCTATGTCTAAATTACCTTGAAGATTCAACATGCCTCTTCCACCACTTAATCTCAACCACTTATTTTCCTTACTGCCTCTTAATCTTCTTCACTCCTACCAAAACCCTACTTACTTTCTAATATTAGCCACTCATTTATCACCTTTCAAGCTCAACCATTGATTTTCATGACGTTTGTATAAAAGACATGTTCTCCTCATTTTGATGCTAATCATCTTATGTAGTCTCAAGAAACTTGTGCAACTTTAGTGAGCTTATAAGCTTAATTCATCCTTATTCCTTAGCAATAGTGTATTATCACCATCATTACCATACTTGCATTATCACCATTTTCAATCAACCATCTCCATTCACAATAGCATATTGTTATTTTTTCTATAAAACTAAGAGTGCCCACATCCCACCCATAACAAGATCTCAGTTGTTAGGTGGACAAGAGAATCAAGTGTTTCATGGAAACATTTGGTTTGATTTGATTTGATTTAGTATGTTTATCTAGTTTTCATGAAGTAGTGTTTTCTTGGATGATGATTGAATGTTTATGAATAATTTTCTTATGGTTGGGCTTGATTAGGATTTATGGTTTACATGAAATTTTAGATATCATCATTTTTGCATGCCTGGTGGGACCCTAATCCATTTTACTAACTTGTTTTCACTTGTAGGAAGTCATTTTTGCATTTTTTGGTCCAAAATCATCAAAAGTAGTAGAGTGGGATTTTTCACACCTAGTCTTGTGTTTATGTAACCTAGATTGGCATTTCTACTCTCCATTTTTGGGGTCTTACACTCTGATTTGCAGTAGTGGCATTTTTGCATCATAGTCATGTGTTTCTGATCACTAGTTACTAGATATGTATATTTATTATAGTCATAAATTTGTGTTTCACTAGTAATGTATTTCTGCAAAGGTATAGCTGCATTTTTGTGTTTTGTTCTTGCATTTATGTGATAGAGTATATGATGGTTTTAATTGATATTTATTTTTGGGTAACCTTAAGTAACTAAAAACTGGTGCATCTTGTTCGTGATTGTTCAAGTCTTGATTTGAGACTACTAATGCACATGTGGTTGTAGATTTGGATTTGGAATTTATTTATACACATTTGTTTTCTACAGATTAGAAAGAACTTCAATTGGTGCACTAAAAAAAATATCTTTTTGATGTGTTTTGTGTTTTAGGCACATTTATTTTTAATTTAGATCTAACCATAGAATAATTATATTCTCTCCCCTCACCTTCATGGATATTGGGTGCTAGAGAAATATCTTATATCATTTAGAGGGTGTTAGAACTGGTAAAAATTTGGCTAAGTATTTGTTCCTTTTCCTTCAAGAGTGGTGTTAGAATGTTCCATCCTTGCAAAAAAAATTTCATAAATAGAATGATTAGGGTTTCCAGTCGAGTGGAACTCAAAAAAATATAGGAAGTCTGAGTTGGTTTTCTTATTGATCTAAGCATTGTATCATAATAGTAAACTGAAGTCAAATGTTTAGTTTTTCCTTTTATCGCTTGTTTGCAAGTCTAATTTTTTAAGAGGACCATTCAGGGAGTTATCCCACATTTATTTTCCTAGGGGATAAGTTGGTGTTTTAATACAACGGTACACACATAAGAAGTGTCAAAAAGACAAACACCTTTTGGTAGGATTTTTGCACATAGGTGTATAGTCGGGTGGCCGACTAGGTTACTTTTGGGCTCACACCCATGCATAAGATGATGTGGTAGATAACTTGGTAATGAGTTGGAAGTTTGAGAAAAAATCATAACTTGACACATGGCAGAGCAGAGTGAGTGAAGGTAGTTAAACAGTGATCAAATTTGACAGCTCTCATGATCCTGCCAAAGAAGTTGCAAGGAAGATAACAATCATGGGATAGCGAGATGTTGTCATGTGTCCAAGATGGGATGGTGTAGATGATGAGGTATCCAGTGACATAGTAGTGGCATAGAACTAGAGTGTACCATTTGAAATGTGTTCCAAGGTGAGATGGTAGGTCTGGGATGACATGTTGCATAATCCCATGATCCCACGATCAGAGCTAACATAGAAAGAGAAATACCATGAGATTGCAAGAGGATTCCACATGGCACATACAGTTGACATGGATGGCAGCCCTAATTTTGATAAGTGGTGGGCACTCATAATCCCACGGTGAAGGCTGATTAGGAGAGATAAAGTTCTTGAGATTGTGGGAGGCCACCACAAGACATGTGTTTCAAAGTAATATGATGGCCCCAGGGGTGATAGATGGTGAGTTCCCATGATCCTAGGATGAAGGATGAAAAGGAAAGACAATGTGTGTAGGATCATGATGTTGTGACAGGTGGAGAATAGGTGAATTAAGGATACAATCAAGGAATGTGACATGGAAATCAAGGTGTGATTAACTAGTTGGAAAATTGAGATGGAATTTGAAAACTTTATGGCTTGGTGAAAGTTTGCAAGGTATCATGCAAATTATAATTTTGTGTTGCAAAGCCGTGCTAAGTTGCCATATCAACTTTTTTGTATAGTTGACTTAAGTTGAAAGGTGATAAGTGGGATCTCGACAAATAGTTTTATGACACGTCAGACAATTTGGTCATTTTCATTTACAACAAAGAAGCCACAAATATAGATATATCAGAAGAAAGATTTTTTTTTAGAGAGGAGGTGGACTTGTAAATTTATTGCAATTGCAAACTCTTTTTCTATATGGTGGTCATGGCAATATGGGCCAAAGTCTACAGTGATGTGAGGTGTTGTTTTTATGTTGGTGTACTTTCTCTATTTAGCGTAGGTTGGCTGAAATGGATAGGGACATTAGAGTATTTTTATTTTTGGTTTTCTTATGTCTTGCAGTCCAATGAGTTGATGATAGTTTTTTTCTAGCCTAAAGCCTATTTTATCCCTTTTTATATAAAAGGATTTCCATGATCATTTAGGAAGGGCTGAGATTTTTTATAATGAAATCTTTGTTATATTTTCAGTCTCAACCAAGTTAAGCAGATGTGATGAGTCTTGTGTAACATTTTACCGATCAAGTTAGAAGTTTAGTATTAGAGTCTTAGTCTTGTTGAGTTTTATTTTTAATGAGAAAATCTAATGTATGAAGATAGTGATTCTAAAGTTAATGAAATATAGTCTTGATTTGGTGCTCTCATATGTGTTGGTTTTATGAGTTGTGAATTTAATGATTCAAATTTTTTATTCAATTCACTACATATCTTTCATATGTGTATGTTTAATCTAAGCTCTGATCAAAGATAAATTAAAATAATGAAAATTAATTCATAATTTCATAAGGTCGACATATGGATCTTTATAAGAAATTTAAATTTGGATTACATGAATAGATATTATTGTAATGCAATAATAATCTAAGTCTTGGATCATTAGCATTTTTATGTCATTCATATAATGAGTTGTAAAATGAGAGTATTTCCCAATGATAAGGAACTGATCTAAATATGTTGTAATTGTTAATTTTTTGGCTCATGTTATCTGGCTATACCACCCATTGATTAAATTATTTTTATTTTTAATTTTATTGTGGTGTAGATCTCATGCTCCATAACAATTGACAATAAATGAGTAGTTAGCCATTACTAAGTATTTTCTTTTTGTTATTGAGCCTCTTATGAGATATTTTGTTTATCAGATTCAGGGATGTGTTTAATGAGGGTAGTATTTTAAGGAATCTAGGTTTACCTGCCTTAGTCGTGCAGAGCCAAAACTGTAGGGGAGATCTTTATCCATGTTAGTTGGTCTAGTAATTCATGGGGGTTTAATAATTGGAGTTGGAAAGTATTTATAATTTTTACTGAGTGTACTGGTATTTGTTGAAGCATAAAATCAAATATGGGAACCAACAAAATGGAGACTCTATTGGGGAGTTGTGTTATAACTTGATGTGTTGACAAGATTCATAGTTGAAGTTTCTCCTTATCTTGTTAATAGTGCAGACCAGTTAGTCTATTCATTGAAATTGCATAGAGTTGATATTGTATTTTCATGGTTTGGGGTAGAAGGATATTTTTTTGTATCTCAGATAATAAATATTTGTCATCCAAAGGTTTTTATCTTGTGAGGAGTCAGGTTTGTCTTGTAGGTTGAGATATTGTGAGATTTTTTCTTTCAATATTTCATAAAAATATTTCCCAATTTATATTGGGTGGTGACTCAAGTCTCTACACCAATGCTGAGAAAAAAATTTGAATTTTCAAAGTATACAAGATGAGTAGAAATTTCAAAAAATCATGGGTGAAGTAGTATCCCAAGGAAAAGTTAGAGGGTGAGCTTCATAATACTTCAAGGAGTGGATATCCAATGAGATATCAAGGAAAATAAGTGTTCCCCCATCATGGAGACCCAAAAGTAGGGGTGCAAGTGTAGGAAATCTTTTCAATACTATTCTTGAGGATAGTGAAACTTTCCCTAAGGATTATGAACCTATAGTGCTTGGAATGTATGATAACTTCTTGTCTCTTCCTATGAATCAATAAGTAGAACTGCAACATACAAAGGAAGTAACTTATACTACTTATAAAAATATAAATAGGAGATCAAGAAGTAAAAGAAGAGATATCTTGAATAGAAGATCAAATGATGCATCTCCTATGCATAGCTTTTCTCCTTTTGGGAATTTGTTGGGTAGAGATTAAGAAGATAAAATGAACCCAACTACCTCCTCTGAGTCAGAAAGTACTTTTCCTGATTCAGATCAATTCTTGATGATCTTGATGCCTTGAGAAGGAAAATACAATAGCAGATTGTCATAAGAAATAGAAAAAATAAAGAGAGAGAAAAGGAAGTTAGAGATGCCTTAGTTGAAAAAACTAGGCTTATGAAGCAATTGGGTAACCTAAAGCCATAAATTATGAAGAACCAAAAAAAAATGTTGAGGTTTCTTTTTACTGCCAGATTTGCAACATTGGAAAGCCTAAGAATATTTCTTCCCCTCATAATAAACCAGTACCTAAAAATAATGAGGGTGATAAGGATAAAGAAAAGCAAAAAGTTATTGGTATAGTTATTAATATTCTTGTTGGTAAGGGATTTTTTGATGGTGGTATATCTCAGTTGGATATTGAGTGTGAGAAAAAAAGAAAGTAGGGTGAGATTCTTGTAAAAGAATTGTAGAAGGCAAAGATGGAAGCAACAACTTTATAAATAAAGAGGAAGATTGATTTCTTGAAACAAATTGTTGGACCTTTCCCTTCTGGAACTTCATCTATTGCATTTACATCATCTACTTCCCAAGGATCTAGTGTCCCACCACCTTTCATTAAAAATATTATTGTTAATAAATAAAAAATGGGAGCTAGTACCAGTGACTAAGCTTCTATGGACCAATTCCAAAGAAGACCAATTAATTAACATCGAAAGGTACAAACAACTATTCTTTACTGGTATTTCTGGTTACCCTAACCCTGTTTCAAATAAGATAAGGGATAAATTGAATAAGTTTATTGAAAATAATGATATTACTTGTGAGGAAAATTTAAATAATTTTATTGATATGTTGAATGACTATGAGTTTTAGCATGAAGATGTAGTAATGAAGTTATTTGTGAAATCTTTAGTTGAGGATGCCAAAGATTGGTTTAGGGGATTGCCTGATGATAGTATAGGTTCATGGGATGAATTTAAAAAGTGCTTTAGAGAATAATATGGTGATAATAATAATCAAGGTTTTATGTTGAATGAGTTTAATAATATAAAGAAAAATCAGAATGAAGAGGTCATTGAATTCAACATAAGGTTTCAGAAATATATGCACAAATTGTTCTAGGTCATGAGGCTAGATGATAAGGTATATTTGGCTACTTAAATGCTTATGATGCAAGGATGGATTACTTTCTTAGGGATAAAGATCCTAGAAATATCAGGGAAGCATTTATATTAGCTATAAACATTGAAAGTAATAGAAGGGTGTCTGGGAAATTAGGGAGAAGAGATGGTCATAAATTTTTTAAATATAATAAGAAAGATAACGATAAATCCTCTATTGCAAAGCCTAAGGACGATGATAAAATGGATAAGATTCTAAATATATTAAAGGACTTTAAGTTTGGTGGAAACAATAATGATAGGTTTTCTAGTGGTGACAAGCCTACTTATAATAATTTTAATAGGCAACCTAGATTGTAGAATTATGCTTACAATACTCAGTGGAAGAATGGGAAAGTTGTGCAACCAGCACAAAAAGGAAAATCAGATTTAGTAACCCCTAATCCTTTACAAAAAAATATCATAAATTTGAATTAAGATGCTCCCTGGTGTATTCATTCCAGTCACCTCATAGTCTTGAATATTGTGTTGTTGCACAACATATATCTGCTAGTGGGGAGTAGGAAGAGGAATTTAGTGAAACTTATGATGAGGAAGATTGTCTCATTACATCGACACATTTATGGATGAACTTGACTCTAGTGACGAAGTCCAAGATCAAGATGTCATGGAATCAACGAGAAGGAAAGAGGTGTATTAGCAGCAAGTCTTCTCTGAAGATGATGAAGAATTTGATGATAACTAGTACAATTTTGAACATGGTTCTATTCCCTTTTCACTGAGAAGACCTTATGATTAATAAATAGCATAAATTATAGAAAACATGGTTACCCAAGCAAGGGATAATTATCATTTGAGAAATAGAATTTTTAGAGGTGAGGATGGTAACCCTTCTAGTATGTTCATTAAGGATCAGAAGGGTAAGACAAAAGAAATATTAAAGGTTAAAGATGTTGCGAAGATCAAAGAAGTGAAAACCAAGGTTTGGGCTAAAAATGGTGAGGTAATTAAACCTACTAATGTGGCTTCTGTATCTAGAATTAAAATAAAATCTACTAATAATCTGGCTACTCCTATTCAAGAGGAAATTAAGCAGAAAAGGAAAACTAAATGCATCCAAGCAATTCAAGGTAAAGATACTTCAGGTAAAGAATTTTTTTTCCCAAAGTATGTTCCTATAGATATGCTACAATTACCTTCCAAAATTATAGTCAAGGTTCCTTTTCTTAAGATGATGAGGATAGAGGAACACAAGAAACATTCTAGAATGGGTTAAGGTTGTATCCTCAGTTAAAATTAAACAATTAGAAAAAGATAAGCTAGAAAAGGATGGGGAAAGTAAAAAGGAAAAGAAAGAAAAGGAGTCTAAGGGATTAATTTCTCAGATTCAACATATGTATTTAGATAGCTCTGTGAATTCTCATCTAAGTATTGTGGACCCTTTCTTTTTTACTGTGATAATTAATGGAAAAATGCTTAAGAACTGCATGATAGACTCACGGGCATGAAATACAATATTATGCCAGTCAAAATTATGGAGTCTATGGGGTTGAAGGTTGATACTCCTCATGGGAGATGCCAAGCTATGGATTTAAGAGAAATGCATGTTATTGGTACTATCAAGGCCCTACCATATAAATTGGTTTCTTACCCTGATAAGGATTTGAAAATGAGTTCTCTTGTTGTAGATATTCCTCCTCATTATGGCATAGTGTTATCTAGAAAATGGAGTGCATCTATGGGAGGTAGTTTGCAATGTGATCTTTCTTTTTCTACTTTTAATATTGATGGTGAAAATGTAGAGATTGGCTATGAGTTAATGGTTCCACATATGATTGAGATCAGTGAAGATGATGATATGACATGTTTCCTTGACACTGAAATGGACACATTCAAAGTTGAAGATCTAATAGTAGATGAGAAGAAGGAGCCTATATATTTATCTAAAAATAAAGAGAATTTATCTAATAAAAATGGTCTTTGGATTATGTACTTTGATGGTGCTAGTTCAAGAGAGGGTTCAGTTGTAGGTGTTCTACTAATTTCTCCTAGCGGTAATACTTTTAAGTTTTCATTCACTATGTTGTTTTCTTGTACTAATAATGTTACAGAGTATGAAGCATTATTGATTGGGATGAGATTATCTTCTCAACATGGAATCAAGAATATCAGTGTAATTAGAGATTCATAATTGGTCATATCCCAGGTTAGATCTAAATATGCTTCGAAGAATAAGAAATTAAAATAATATAGGAATGTTGTTTCGGATGAAATTGGAAATTTGATGCTTTTGGGATTCACTGGATGGATAGAAGCCACAAAAATTGTACATATCCGAGCTAACATTTCTCGCAAGCCAGATGATATCACATTTGCAATAATTTCAAGGGTTGAAGTGAAAACCAATCCCTCAATCATGATAATATTGATAACTGGCAAGTATTTGATGATAACATTGATATTCTTAGATTTTTGAGCTATGAAGGTGACTACAATAATCAATAGATTGATTTAGTGGATGTATAGAAAGTGTAGATGGTAAATACATGGTGCTTGGGAAGGATATATTGCAGTTAAATACAAATAAGGCTCCCAAAGGCTTGGTAGTTCTGAAAGGGATTTTGATAATAATGTTGGGATTAGGTAATACTCAAAGGGGGGTGAATCAGTGTTATTTCACTTTAATTTAAACTTCAACCAATTATAAATAAACCATGATAATGCTGAAATGAAAAGAACATATAAACACAACACATAACTCATGACACCATGATTTTTTCTCAAGGAAACCCTGGCCAAGGGAAAACCCCGGTGGGGATGATACCCACAACTATGTACTAAAATATTATATCCCTGTTAGGAGATCTAGCCTTGTTAGGAGATGATTGTTACATAGTACATTTTATTTCTAGAGGAATACAAAACCATGTTAGGGGATACAAAACACCTGGTTAAAGGTGGTGAGCATACAACTCTTACAATCAAAACATTGTCTCAAAAAAGTTCTCAAAAAGAATAATACAAGCACTTTCCTTGCTTAGATAGTTCTATTTGTGGCTCTGTCAAACACTGATCTTAAATCTACTCTCTACTCTTAGATTCACATCATCATATCACCATCATCATATCCATACATATCACTTCCACAAAACACTCTATACTTATACACAATCTGCCATCCAATTGGCTTCACAAATACCATACAAAACATAATAATAAATTATGTAAATGATAAACATAGAGTCGGTGATCTTATATTACCAAAGATTTGGCAATATACTCTATCCATTTGACTTACCATGTTACAATATCCATTATTCTTGCCTTAATCTTCGCAACTACTTTTGTGCCCTATTACACTAATTCTATGTCTTCGCATACCTTTAGATCACTAAATCTCACTGATCTGATCACAAAAACACATGGGAACTTAATCGAAGCATATACATATCCCAAAATACCTTCTACTAACTTCGCAAGCCATAATACATCATATACTATTATTGCTAACCAAAACTATTCCACAATACACTGTTGTCTTGATTTTGTACTTAGTTATTTTCATGACTGTGACTCCAATATCAAAACTCTTTGCATGCAATCACTCCATAAGTGTTTCCATGAATGACTACTCTCGAGTGATCCCTAGTGCCCCAAAACACCACTTGCCAATAATCTCTCCCTTTGGCATTGATGGCAACACTTAGTGAAAAATGACTAAGTGTTTAAAGCACTATCTACACATATTTCTTTTTCTCTTTTTCTCTTTTCTTCTTTTTTTTTATTTACATCTTTTTCTTCTTCTTATTGTTTGTTCTTCTCTTCCTCTCTTTTCTTCCTTTCACTCTTCACATTTTTCTCTTTCTCTTCCTCTCCCTTTGACATCAATGGAAAAGGTACTTACAAAAATTTCAAAATTTCTAAGCACACAAAAGACTTAGTGCTTACTCACCAGTTTTAGGATATCTTGAAAAGAGTTTTCCAAGGTCTTCACTTCCTCAGCCCATGATTTGATCAATAGCTCACTAACATAGATCAATCCATTTAGTGCATATGATGTTGTCCCTGCTGCCTTAATCTTAATAGGTATAGACATAGACATTGATCCTTCCACCTTTTCCATCTCTGATAGATGTGTCTCCAGCATTGAAAGCTTAGGGTTTATTAGGCTCTTCAACAAGCCAAATCTATCTACCTCTCTCCCTTTCTCCATTTCCAATACACTAATTTTATCCAACATCTTGGATGCTTGTTTATCTATTTCAATCATAGTTAGTGAAGATGTTTCACAACTATTCATCAGATTGTCAAGTGTAGCCCTATCTGTGTCTATAATTTCCTCAATATTCTTTACATGACTGCAAGGACTTATGCAATAACTATAAATATTTATGCCTTGTGCTACACAACTCTTAGCCTTAAGAGTAGTAGCCTTGAGAATTTCTAAGTCCCATGAGATGGATTGACAGACTTCTCTTAGTTTCTTCTCCAAGAATCTCTTCTCTACCTTATCTTCTGTAGTCTATAGCAATGACTCAAAGTGACTATCAAATCTATCCAGTGTCATGCCTAGGTTCTCTACTTCATCCTTACCTTGAAAATCAATTGGTGTAGGAAGTAGCTTGTTTACTGTCTCTACAACCCTAGTCATTATTTTTACTCTTTTATCCCCTTTCTATACTAACCTTTCCTTAGCCTTAGCTAAGGCCATGAAGGATAGCCTCATAAGCTCATCCTCATCCATGCTATCTACATCAGCACTTACTAGTTTGGTCATACTTGCCAACAATAAAGTAGAGGAGGTGTCAGGTTCTATCTTTTGTTCCATTCTAACCTCAACTACCTTTTATGCTTCAGTCTCTTTTACCTTCCTTTCTTCTTTCTGAATTTCCTTTTCCTGTAGCTTCTCTTCTTGTTTCTCCTCTATTTTCTCTTCCTCTACATGTCCTTGTACTTCAAATTTCATCAGACTTTCTAAGTTATCCAAAAATGGATCATTCACATCATGCGAAGTGTCAAGGGTCATATGCACACCAGAGACAAAGAAGTCTAGTTGCATTCTAGCTTGCTCACTTACATCTGCTATCTTTGAACTTTCTCCTAATCCCAAAGATGTAGGCTTGGTGACCTTAGGAGGTGAGGTTTTCTTTGGCATATCACTCATAAGGATTTGATCCAATGCCTTTTGAGTGTCCTCAATCACTTCATCATACTTTCTAGCCATGGATTTTACTAGTCTAGCATTTATCCTCAGCAAGGGTTTTAATTCATTTATTTTCCTCTCCCTTTCTTGTATAGAGATAATAGGTTGCATGTCTTCTATAGCTATGTTCCTTATATTCTCATCTTCTAACTGTGCCAACTACTTTCTAATCTCCAACTTACTGTATAGTTCCTTAGGGATACTTCCTTCAATCTCCAATAGATTTTTCTTAAAGATCAATAGATACTCAATGATATTATCTTCAATGATTGCCTGATTCTCAGAATCATACCTCTCATAATATATGTCCATTGTCTTCAAGTTTTCATATTTTATTACTCTCTTCTATAGTGATTTAACATCTGGTTTCAACAGAGTTTGTGGATCCTTTTTTGCTACTTTTTCCTCTTCTTTCTTAGTTACCTTTACTTCCTTCTTCCTATTTTCCACTACTACCTCTTTTTCCTTTGGACTGCCCTGCTTGGTAGATCTTGTAGATCTTATAGGAATGCTCATGGGTATAATTTCTTGTGATGTATCCTCTTGTGTAGGTGATAGATCAATTATTTCTAGTGTAGGACTTATAGTTTTCTCTACCTCCGAAGGAATAGGTGCATCAATAGCAATGCTACAAGATGCGTCCTTATTTTTTCTTATGTTTTTCAACTGTTCCTTAGTGATTCCTACCTTCACAGTGATATCTTCAATAATTTTATTGATTTTTCTCTTCCTTGTTACCTTCTCTTGTTCTTCTTTGATCTTTCCTGACTTCTCCCTATAAGTTCCCCATCTCTCCTCATTAGGGTCTACTTTTGTTGCCAGAACATGCTCTACCTACATAGTCAAGATCTCAAAACTAACTTCATACCCCATAGGGTAACACCATTTCTTCCTGGGTTCTACTACCTCAAAACAAACACAATCAATTTCAACCATGAAACAAATAGTATCCTCATACTTCTCAACAATATTTTTAGGTATCCTATACATTTCCTTCACCTGCCTTTGTAGTATCTTGGCCAAAGAAAATAGTTCACCATTAACCCAATTCTTTTCTTGTCTTCTATAACTCTTTGAAATCTAAATTCCAGTGGGTACATTGTCTTTCCATACCCTAGGGTGCATGTCAGGGAAATTTTAAATGATATATATATATATATATATCTGTGTGTGTGTGTGTGTGTGTGTGTATGTATGTACGTATGTACGTATGTACGTATACCAACAAGGACCCAAACCTAAATGCTTTAGTCCTATCTTTCTTTATCACCTTTACATTCTCTAGAAACTGCTAAGCTAAAACTTTGCAAAGGTTATACTTCTTGTTTTCCTTGACCATCCTATAGGCCATCATGATAACACCAACAAATATAGAGTTAGGTCTGCTGCTATAGAATATTTTTTAGCCCAATATCATTTCCATAATCTAACATCTTGTTGGAAGATGTCATTGACTGTCATTTCCCTCTTATCCTATTTTGAGTGAGTTAGGGTTTCAACTTGTTTCCTTATATTCTTCTCAGCTACTAGAAGGGCTCCTTCATTATCTAATCCAGTTATGTCATGAATCATCTATGCACATATTTTCACTAGTTGTTCTTGACACAAGGGAGGATGGGCAGAGGGGCCAAAGGCACACCCTAACTAGATCCACCTTGCAGAGATCACACATGGAAGAAGCAATACACAAAAGTGAGAGAGAGAATGAAGAAACTTTCATACATTAACTTCAATTGATTCATACATGTTAGGCTGTAAGGCCTTCCTAGTTCAAGCCAAATATTACAATCAAGTACAGAAGTCCTCCAACATGCGAGGATCTACCAATAATCTCTAATCTTATATCTTCTAAAACTTATGTCCTAAAACTCTAACCAAACAACTATATTTATACAAGAGGCTACCAAGCCAAGTCAGCCTTTATATCCACCATCAATAGAAGGAACAACTAGATATAGGTCCACACACTTCCCAATGATAGATATCATCATTAAATCCATGACCAATAATAAATGCAAGAGTCAGCCTCAACATAAATCCAAAATAAACAACTCGGTAAGCAAGTATAACTGAGTCCTAGACAAGCATCACCAAGCACCAGGGAAATAACTGAGCACCGGGGAGATAACTAACCAACACCAGTGAACAAAGGAAACTAAGCAACATCGAACCAACTCAGTCAAAGAAGGAAGTGAGAAACATAGAAAACTTCAAACATGTTTTTGGTGATACAGGATTGCCAAGGACCCTAGATGCTCCTGCATAAGACACCTAGGTTTATTTGAAAATGATTCTGTGAATCCTAAAGTAGGTACATTCTGAGCTGCATCCAACTCAGATTGTGAAATCCATGCACTTTCTTCAATCGGTATAGTCTTCCACTTTACCATATATTCCATATACTATTTTCCTCTTGTACTTCTATCAATTCTTTGCTCCAAAATATGCTCAATTTCTTCTGTCTGTTTCTTAGGATAATCATTTGGTACTGTCATTTCTTCATCTGACTCATGATACTCATATAAATCATCAATGTTTAATATAGATGATATATCCATGTCATCAAGTAACGCAATCTCATATGCATTTCCACAATCAAATTTCTTTAGTATCTTGCAAGGGCCAAACTTCTTCATTTTCAGCTTCCCATATGTTCCAACAAGAAATCTACCTTTCTTCAAATAAACCATTACTTCATCACCGACTGCAAAATTTTTATGTCTTCTTGATCTATCAGCTCTATCTTTGTATTTCTAATTACTTTTCTCCAACTTATGTTTCACATCTTCATGCAATGTCTTCATGTACTCAGCAAACTTTACTCCTTCAGCACTTCTCTTTCTTTCATCAACAATGTCCCTCAAATCTGATATACCTCTCAGTTGTATGCCATTTACAATCTCAAAAGGTTTTTTCTAGTACTCTTATTCACTTAATTATTGTATGAAAACTCTTCTTGTGCCAACACATAATCCCAATTGCTTGGTGTGTCTCCAACTAAGCATCTCAAAAGATTTCCCAAACATTTGTTCACAACTTTTGTATGTACATCGATCTATGGGTGAAATGTAGAACTATATTTCAACTCAGTGCCAAAATTTCTCCAAAGGGTCTTCCAAAAGTATCCAACAAATTCACTATCTCAATCAGAGATAATTCTCATTGGTAATCCATGCAATCTGATAATTTCCTTAAAAAAAGATTTGTTATATGTACTGCATTTGATGTCTTTCTACAAGGTATAAAATGTGCCATTTTAGAAAATATATCCACAACAACAAATATGGAATTATTACCTCTTACTATCTTCGATAAGCCAAGAAAAAAATCCATACTGATGTCAATCCAAGGTTTCTTAGGAACAGAAATCGGTGTATATAATCTAGTATTCTAACTTACTCCTTTTGCAACTTGACAAATTGCACAAATTTTCACAAATTTTTTAACATCTTTATACAACTATGGCCAAAAGTATTTCTCCTTAGGCAAATCCAATGTTTTATCAACAAAAAAATGTCCAGCCAAACCACTACTATGTTTCTCCTTTATCAAATTAGTTCCCATTGCTCCTCTCAGTATACATAACTGAATACCTTTAAACAAAATACCTTCTTGAATAAAATATTCTTCCCATTTAGTACTTGGTTGATCTTGAATAGGTGTTCTACACTTTCTTCATGGCTCAAAAAAATTAGGATCAAATTCATAATAATCTCTCATGTCATCAAAGCCAAGAAATTCACTTTTCATCTTGGTCATTAAAGATCTCCTTCTACTCAATGCATCAACAACTCGGTTAGTGACTCCACTCTTATGCTTTATCACAAATGTATAACTCTACAAATACTCAACCCATTTCATATGTCTCTGATTCAACTTATTCTCACTACCCAAATACTGTAAAGCCTTATGATTGGTATCTAACACAAATTCACTCGGTATCAAATAATATCTCCATTTCTTCAGTTCTTGAACAATAGCATAGAATTCTTGATCATACACAAAATATTTCCTTTTTGCATCAATCAACTTTTAACTAAAGAAAGCAACAGGTTTACCTTCTTGACTCAACACAGCTCCTACTATACTTCCACTTGCATCACATTCCATTTGAAATACCTTATTAAAATCAGGTAATGCCAACATAGGTAATTTAGCAACCTTCTGCTTCAGAGTCTGAAAACTTTTATCAATTCCATGTGTCCACTTGAATTCTCTTTTATCTCCTCTCATAGTCTCATCCATAGCATTACAAATTAAACTAAAATTCCTAATGAACTTTGGGTAAAAAATTTCCAAACCATGAAATGATCTTACCTCACTAGCATTCTCGGGTGTAGGCCAATTCAAAATAGCTTCAACCTTTTTAGGATCCATTTTCAAACCATCAACTGAAATCACAAATCCCAAATACACAATCTCCTCTTTCATGAATGAACAATTTTTCACATTTATCACCAACTTTTCTTCTTTCAACCTCTGCAATACTTGTTTAACATGCAACAAATGTTCTTCTCTGGTCTTACTAAATATTATAATATCATTAAGATATACAATCACAAAATTACCCAAGAATTTATTCAAAACTTCATTCATCAATCTCATAAAAGTACTTGGTGTATTAGTTAAACCAAAAGGCATAACCAACTACTCATACAGACCTTCTTTTTTCTTGAAAGCAATCTTCCACTCATCACCTTCTCTGATGTTGATCTGATGATATGCACTTTTCAAATCAATTTTGGTAAAATACTTTGCTCCAATCAAACTGTCCATTATGTCATCCATTCTCGGTATAGGAAACCTATATTTCACTATTATCTTGTTGATTTCTCTAGAATCAATACACATTCACCATTCTCCATTCTTCTTAGGTGCCAATATAGTAGGTACTACACAAGGACTCAAACTTTCTCTGAGAAAACCTCTCTACAACAATTCTTGAATCTGTCAGTTCAATTCCTGATTCTTGGTAGGTGTCAACTGATGTGGTGCCCTATTTGGTAAAGTAGCTCTAGGGATTAGATCCATGCAATGATCAATGCTTATCTTTAGTGGTAAACCATCAGGTACATAATCAGAAATGATCTCGCTATACTTGGTGAGTAACTTGTAAATTTCCTCAGGTATACTATCCTCGGTTTTCTTACTCAATTTGTTAGGAATCACAGTGAAACATACATCATTCTTCTTCAAATCCTTCACAAACTTTCTTCCTTCTATCAAGCAAAATTTCATAGATGTGCAAACATTACTAACAGGTTCTTCCATCAAATGTAACAAGATTTGTCTTCTCGCATCATCCCAAATAGTATATTTATGCAATCTTCCATCATATATAGCACGTCTATCATATTACCAAGGTCTACCCAACAAAATATGACAACAATCCATAGGCATGATATCACATAACACCTTATCATAGTACTTTCCAATTTTCAAATTCACATAACATTGTTCACTTACCAAGAGTGTATGCTCATCTTTGATCCATAAAATTTGATAGGGCTTCGGATGTTCCAACCTCTTCAGCTACAACTTTGTGACCATTTTCTCAAATCCCAGATTCTCTGAGATACCACTGTTAATGATTACCTTCCAAACTTCATCAGAAACTCTACATCTGGTCTTGAACAAACTTTTACTTACCGGATCTTCCTTATTACTTTCACTCCAAAGTGCTCTCCTTACCATCAAGTTATTTTCCTTCTAAGGTTCATTTGGTGACTCTTCTTGCACCAAATCATTTCTACTGTTACCAAACTTCTTACTTGCATGTCTACACTCAAATGATCTATGTCCTTCTTCTCCACAATTGTAACAAGTTCCTTGAAAACCACCTCTATTATAACCACCTTGGTAGTTACTATATCTACCTCTAGATGAACTTTCACCTTTCCACTCAGTCTTGCCTTTATCCAGATTTATCTTTTTAGGTTCAAATCTACTATTTTCACCATAAGATCTACCTCTTCCTCTAGGGAATCTACCACCTCTACCTCTTTGTCTTTTCTCATCTCTCTTGTTCAATTTCTCCTTAGCTTTCAATGTGAATTTATAAGCCTCTTCAATGATCTCCAATTTGACCAAACTGATTTCTTCTTGGATAGAAACTCTCAAACCATTTAGGTATCTAGCAATTATTTCCACATCATGTCCAGATCTGATATCTAATCTGTGTAATTCCTCAGTATATTATTTGGTCGAGCTATCTTTCTGCCTCAAACTTTTCATTTGCCTAACTAGGTTAATCTGATAATCACAAGGTAAGAACTTTCCTTTCAATTTATTCACCATTTTATTCCATACCTTGATTTTGTCTTTGCCTTTCCTCTTTCTATCCAACTACAGATGTTCCCACCACAAGGGTGAATAACTCTTCAACTTTGTGCTTGCAATTTTCACATTCTTTTCTTCAAGTACATTTTCATATTCAAAGTACTTTTCCATCTCGGTGATTGAGTCCACCAATTCATTAGAATCTAATTTTCCACTATACTCAGGATTATTAAAGTGTGGTGTAGACTTTAGATTTCTCAAAGCTTTCAACAATCTTTCCTCTTCTTGATCCATCATCGGTGCAGGTTCTACATCACCTTGTTCTTCCTCAATTTCATCATCACTAACATCTTCAAGATGTCTTCCTCTTCTGTGGGTTGTTTCAACAACTTCTAATCTAGCAGCAATTTGTCTCAACATGTCTACCAATCCTAGATCTACATCTCCCCTCCCACAAACCATCTTGAAACCCTCTACAATTGTAGGTCAAATCACAATCTGCTATCCTACAAAAAATCAACTAGGGTTTGACAAGAAGGAACCTTCAAACCTAGATTTGAAAACCTAGATCTAAATCTCACCTCAGCTCTGATACCACCTGACAAAAGGGAGGATGGGGAGAGGGGCCAAAGACACACCCTAACTAGATCCACCTTGCAGAGATCACATGCAGAAAAAAAAACACACAAAAGTGAGAGAGAGAGAGAGAGATAGAATGCAAAAACTTTCATATATTAACTTAAATTGATTCATACATGTCAGGTTGTAAGGCCTTCCCAGTTTAGGCCAGATATTACATTCAAGTATAGAAGTCCTCCAACATGAAAGGATCTACCAATAATCTCTAATCTTTTATCTTCTATCTTCTAAAACTAATGTCCTAAAACTCTAACCAAACAACTATATTTCTACAAGAGGCTATCAAGCCAAGTCAGCCTTCAAATCCACCATCAACTAAAGGAATGACCAGATCTAGATCCACATGCTTCCTAATTATAGATATCATCATGAAATCCATGACCAATAATAAATCGAAGAGTCAACCTCAACAAAAATCCAAATTAAATAACCTAGTAAGCAAGTATAACCAAGCGCCAAACAAGCATCACCAAGCGCCAGGGAAATAACCAAGTGCTATAGAGATAATCGACCAACATCATTAAACAAAGGAAACTAAGCAAGACCAAACCAACTTGGTCAAAGAAGGAACTGAGAAACATAGAAAACTTCAAACATGTTTTTGGTGACACGGGATTTCCAGGACCTAAGATGCTCCTGCATCAGTTCTCCAATCCATATGAACTGATCATGGATTCTACTAAGAATTATTTTAAACCATTTTATTTATGTGAATTCTATGAGTAGGGTTAGCTTAATGATAGACTGATTCTCTAGGTGCTTTAACTCTTCTACCATAGATCCATCTACTTCTATCATAGCATCCAATTCACTATAAATATTCACATCTCCTATGATCTCATATTTGCAGTGAATATAAGCCCTAATATCTTCTACGTACAATACGCCAATAGGGGTTTGTGAAAATGCTCCTTCCAGATCATCCTCACAAGACTTAAATGGATGTCTCTTAAACTTGTACCTAGGTCTATCCACAACATCAAAGATAACCAGTGCATCCATAACTTCTTAATGAGTATAGGTTTAAATACCTTAAACATCCTTGAATCCAGTACTTTTCTTCACACAATCACAAAATCTCTCTGCTAGATGACTGCATTACTTCACAACTCTACTCTCCTTAGTCATTGATCAACAAATGATACTAAAATGATGTTCTCCAATCTCTTTTATTGTTCACAAGTTGAGTAAGTGCATTAAATACCAGTAGCTCAACTTCACATGTTGTCCAGTCAACACAAAACTTGCGAACATGAAAAATGGATCTCCAAGTGTTGTGCTCTCAACCACAGACTCCATAGTATCTGTACACACCATACCTAAGCTCACATGAGCTTACTCCACACATAAAGGGGCTAGATATATTCTGATATTTGCATCCAATGCTCCCCCTAAGGCCATGCGGCCTTCTAGGTTGATGTCTCAAAGAATTCATCATGCGAAGATAGTATCATCTATTGTCTCTCCCTGAACCAATGCCTTATTGAATTCTTTCACCTTCCATATCTTTTCATCCTCTTTGCTTTCTAATTTCTTGAAATGATTCTCAAATTCATCCATGTACTTATTAAGACTTTTTCCACTATCACCAACATTCTTCCTTATCACCACAGGAGGTGGTCCTCTTTGTTCTCTTGGTAAAACAAATAAAGATAAAACAATGACCATGAGAACTGTCTATAATCCTTAGGAATTGGAGGAAGTAAACCTTAGGAAAAAAAAAAGCTCCAAAGAATGCATATATTGGTAAGAAGTTGTCTCAAGAGGTAAGGAAATTATTAATATATATTTTAAGAAAATGTAGGCATGTGTTTGCTTGGTCGTATGATGATTTAAAGGCCTATAGAGAAGATTTATTCCAACATGTGATTCCTTTAAAGGATGATGCTAAGCCATTTAGGAAGAAGAAAAGGACCATTAATCCTACTCTTTCTCCCAAAATATAAGAAGAACTGATGAAAATAAGGGATTCTAGAATCATCAAGCCCATCAGATACTCTTCATGGGTTTCCAATTTTGTACTTTTAAGAAATAAAAATGGAGACATAAGATTATGTGTAGATTTTAGAAATCTAAATATGGCTTCATTAAAAGATAATTATGGTTTTCCTAACATGGAAGAAATGTTGCAGAGGGTGATTGGGTGTGAGCTCATGTCTATGATGAATGGTTTCTCTGGATATAACCAAGTAATGGTGAAAGAATCAGAATAGTACAAGACTGCATTTACAATACCATCGGGAACTTATGTCTATGGTAGGATGTTATTTGGCCTAACAAATGCAAAAGTTGCATTCCAAAGAGCCATGGATGTTGCTTTTGAAAATTTCATTGATAAGTTTTTGGTGGTATATCAGAATGAATTGACAGCTTATTCAAAGGAGGAGAACCAACATTGTGGATACTTGGAGAAAAAAAAATTCAGAGCACTTGAGTATGGTGTGTCCTTAAATCCAAGAAAATGTGCTTTTGGGGTGACTGAAGGTAAGTTTCTTGGTCATATTGTTTCAAAATATGGGGTCAAAATTGATCCAGAGAGGGTGGCTACAATAGATAAAATATCACAGCCCAAGACTATGAAGGGTGTTGAAATTGATAGCATCGTTCAAATAATTATTATATATATATATATTCTTGAATTAAGTCTATCAAGATGTATTACATATATATATAATTAAAGATTTCAAATCTATTACTGAAAACTTTTCTGGGAAGAAAATCAAAATCCTAAGATCAGATAATGGGAAAGAATAAATAGGAAGTGTCTGTGAATCTCAGAAACATACTAAGAGATTCACCTCATTAATTACAGGAGTTTATTATAATTTTACAAAGGGGATAAAATCATTGTTTGGCTAGGTAAATTTATTAAGTAGGTTTTTTACTAATTTTTCTAAGATTAGAAAACCTATTTCTAAAATGATAAAGAAAGGGGCCAAGGTTTAATGGGGTGTTGAACCTTCTAAGGATTTTCAGGACATTAAGCAAGCCATCAAGGATGCTTTTATTTTGAGGACTCCTGATTATATCAATCCTACGAAAATATTCTGATTTGTATCTTTCCACATTGTTTTTGCAGTGCTCTTGTATAAGAACTCAAAGGGTTTTAAACAACCTATAGCTTTGTTTAGTAAATCCCTACAAGATGCAGAATTAAAGTATGAAATTAATGAGAAACAAGCATATGCATTGGTAAAAGTTGTCAAAGTGTTTAGGTGTTATCTAATTGGAGAAAATATTGTTTCTTATGTGCCTAGTGTAGTTATTAAATTCATCTTCACTCAAAAAGATTCCTTTGGGAGGAGATGTAGATGGATCAATAAGATCAAAGACCTTATTATAGACATTCAAATTACCAAGTTGGTAAGAGGCCAGGGGTTAGAAAAATGATGGCTCAAAAAAATATTGATGCTAAGCAAATTAATGTATTAGAGGAAGATCAAAGGTCATTCATATGTGATCTTTACCATTGTGAATGGTACAAGGACATAATTGCATACCTGCAAAAAATGATGTTCCCTCCTAATATGGATGAGAACAAGAAAAGAACCATGAAATTTCATGCTATCAAATATGCTATAGTCAGTGGAGGAATGTGGTGGAGAAGAAATGAAGGTGTGTTTCTTAAATATGAGGATCAGAATCAGGAAAATAAGCTTCTATAAGAAATGCATAGTGGAGTGTGTGGTGGCCATTACATGGCTTAGACTAATTCTCATAAGGTGTTGAGATCTAGTTTCTAGTGGCCTACTATTCTCAAAGAAGCACATCAAATGGTTAGAAAGTGTGATGCATGCCAGAGGTTTTCAGGTAAGTTAAAATTTTCTAGTAACTTATGTCTTAAGCTTCTAAGTGTTCAAGTACCATTTTAGTAGTGGGGATTATATTTTATTGGGGAAATTGTAGGAAAGTCAAGTTGTAGTCACTCATGGATTTTAGTGGCTACTGATTATTTCACCAAGTGGGTAGAAGCTATACCCACTAGAAGAGATACAAGAAAAGTGATGGTATATTTTCTTATGCAGAATACTATTACAAGATTCAGGTGCCCTGAGAAAATAGTAGTTGATAATGCAATGTGTTTCAAGTCTGATAAATTGAATGCATTTTTTCAAAAATATTGGATCCATATATCTTACTCTTCTCCATACCACCCACAGGGAAATGGCCAAGATGAATCAAGCAATAAAATCTTGATCAAAATCATCAAAAGAATCTTGGAAGAAAATAAGAAGGCTTGGGATTCCAAGATAAGGTTTACATTATGGGCTGATAGGATAACTATAAAAAAGGCAACTAGATGTGCACCTTTTGAACTTGTATATGAAATTCTACCTAGGTTTCCACATAATAACTTAATGCATATGTATAAATTTGTGCAGATTTATGATGATGATTTAGATGATGAAATGGGGATGAGGATAAATGACCTAATGTAGCTAGATGAGACAAGAAGAGAAGCACATGCAAGAAATAAAAAGTTATAATTGCAGGTTAAGGTTTTAATATATGATGAGAAGACCACTATCACAAAGTTTGAAGTGGATGACATGGTCCTTATGTGGAATGCTAGACTAGAAGAAAATGGTAGACATAGAAAATTTGACCCTATCTGGTTAGGCCCATACATTATCGGTGACAAGTGGGGTGAAGATTCATATCTGCTAAAAGACATAACCAAACATACTCTGGAATTCCAAATTCATGGACAATTTTTGAACCATTATTTCTCTTTAAAAAATGAGACATATCCATGAACAATAGTAGGTTGTATATATGTTTTTTTTGTTTTTGTGTGTGTTATAGGTTTAAGGTTTTTTGAGCTCTATAGTTTGGTTGGTATGCTTAACACATGGGATTTTATTTTTCTCATCTTATCCTAAGAAGATAAGTGTCCCCAACTAGAGCCACTATTGGTATTATTAAAAATTTGGCTAAGTATTTGTTCCTTTTCCTTAAAGAGCGGTGTTAGAATGTTTCATCCTTGCAAGAAATTTTTTCATAGATCAAACGATTAGGGTGTTCAGTCAAGTGAAAGTCAAAAAAATGCAGGAAGCCCAAGATGGTTTTCTTATTTGTCCAAGCATTGTTTCATAATGGTCAACTAAATTCAAATGTTTAGGTTTTTCTTCTATTTCTTGTTCACAAGTCTAATTTAGTAACAGGTTTTTGGAGAGGACCATTTAGGGAGTTATCCCATATTTTTTGTCCTAGGGGATAACTTGGTGTTTTTATACGACACACATAAGAAGTGTCAAAAAGGTAGGCACCTTTTGGTAGGCATTTCGCACATGGGTATGCAAGTGGGTGGATGACTAGGTTATTTTGTGGGCTCATGTCCATGCAGTAGATAATGTGGTAGACAACCCGGCAATGAGTTGATGGTTCAAGAACAAATTAGAACTTGACATGTGAAAGAGGAGAGTGAGTGAAGGTAGTTAAAAAATGATCAAATTCAATGGTTCTCATGATCTCTCAAAAGATGGTACAAGGAAGATAATGAGTGTGGGATCACAAGTGTTGGAAAAATGGTCAGCGCTCCCCTCAGGATTCATGACATGGCTTAACTACCTCCTATGTCTTCTATAAGTCTAGTGGTTGTATCAGGCATTAACAGGTTGATCTTTTGGTGCAACAGCAACTACTACTTGTAACAAGTGGTATCAGAGCTTGGTTACAGGTTTGAATCCCCTTGGTTAACACTGAGGGGGAGATTGTTGGAAAAATGGTTAGTGCTCCCCTCAGGATTTGTGACATGGCTTAACCGCCTCCTATGTCTTCTATAAGTCTAGTGGTTGTATCAGGCATTAACAGGTTGATCTTTTGGTGCAACGGCAACTACTACTTGTAACACACAAGATGTTTCCACGTATCCAGACTGGGATGATGAAGATGAGGAGGTAGCCAGCGATGTAGAAGTGGTAGTGAACCATAGTGCTCCACATGGTACATGTTCCAAGGTGAGATGATAGGTCTAGGATGACACATGGTGTGATCCTATGATTCTATGATCTAGGCTGAAGTAGAGAGAGAAAGACCATCTAATCATGAGAGGGCACCATGTGGCACATACATTTGAGATGGATGGCAGGCCTGATGGTGACAAGTGGTAGGTGCTCATAATCCCATGGTGAAGGTTGATGAGGAGAGATAATAAAAAAATTAAGATTATGGGAGGCTGCCATGTGGCATGTGATTCAAAGTGATATGAAAAACCCAAGGGTGACAAATGGTGAGTTCTCGTGATCTTGCGATGAAGGATGACAAGGAAAGAGAATGTGTGTAGGATTGTCATACTGTGATAGGTAGAAAATATCTGAACTAAGGAGCCAACTAAGGAATTCTACATGTCAATCAAGGTGAAATTGATCAACTAGAGAATTGAGTGGGAATTTGAAAACCTTATGACTTGGCACAAGTTTGCAAGGTATTTAATGCAAATTGTAATTTTATGTTGCGAAGCCATGCTAAGTTTCCATATCAACATTATTGATAGTTGACTTAAGTTGAAAGGTAATAAGTGGGGTCTAGACAAATAGTTTTATGAAATGTCAAACAATTTGTTCATTTTCTCTTGCAACTTAGAAAGCATGACTTATTAATATGCCATAAGAAAGAAAAAAATTTAGAGCTGAGGTGCGCTTTGTAAAGTTATTGTAATTGTGAATTTTTTTTCTATATGGTGGTCATGGCAGTATGGGCCAAATTCGGTAGTGATGTGAGGTCTTATTTTTATGTTGTTGTACTCTCTTTGTTCAGAGTAGGTTGGTAGACATGGATAGGGACATTGGAGCTTTTTTCTTTTTGGTTTTCCTATTTCTTGCAGTCCAATGAGATGATGATAGTTGTTTTCTAGCCCCAAGATTTTTTTCTCCCTTTTTCTATAAAAGGATTTTCGTGATCATTTAGGAAGGGCTGAGATTTTTTATAGTGAAATACTTTTTATATTTTTAGTCTCAGTCAGGTTTAGCAGATATCATGAGTCTTTTGTAACATTTTATAAAGAAAGTTAGAAGTTTAGTATTGGAGTCTTAGTCTTGTTGAGTTTTATTTTTAATGATAAAATCTAACGTATGAAGACAGTAATTCTAAAGTTAATGAAATATAGTCCAGATTTGGTGCTCTCCTATGTGTTTGTTTTATGATTTGTGAATTTAATGATTCAAAGTTTTTATTCAATTTATTGCGTATATTTCATATGCATATGTTTAAATTCTAAGCTTTGATCAAAGATCAATTAAAATTTTGAAAACTAATTCATAAGGTCAGTATAAGGATCTTTATATGAAGTTTAAATCTAGATTACAGGAATAGATATTATTGTAATGCAATAATAATATAAGTCTTGGATCATTAGCATTTTTATGTCATTCATATAATGAGTTATAAACTAAGATTATTTCCCAATGATAAGGCACTGATCTAAATATGTTGTCATTGTTAATTCGTTGGCTCATGTTGTCTGGTTATACTAGCCATTGATTAAATTGTTTTCATTTTCAATTTTATTTGTGGTGTAGATCTCACACTCCATAATAATTGAGAATCAATGAGTAGTTATCAATTACAAGTAGTATTTTCTTGTTATTGTTGAGCCTCTTATGAGATTATTTATTTATCAAATTTAGGGATTTGTTTAATGATGTTAGTATTTCACTGAATCTAGGTTTACCCACCTTGGTCTTGCAGAACCAAAAGTTTAGGGGAGGTATTTATGATCCATATTAGTTGGTCCATTCATTCATGGGTGTTTTATAATTGGAGTTGGTATCTCTTTAGAATTTGTAGTGAATGTTATACTGGTATCTTTTGAAGCATAAAACCATTTTGGGAACCAACAGGGGGCTTTCCTCTAGAGAACCTCTTAATGATGGGTGAGAGAGAATGACCCAAGTGGTAACAAGATAATGCCAAGATCTTTTAAACTACTATATAATAAATTGGGTTGTGATTAATGTCACAATCAACAAGTAATTGTTGTGTTAGGATGAATATCTTCCTCAATATCTATGTGGTGCATAACAAATTTTAGAACTTAACTTTTACAAGATGGGAGGCATTCTTAATAGGGGTAATCTACCAAAAGTATAGCCACGTGAGTGGATGACCTTACTATAAACCCTTTTGTTGGAGTGGAAAAAATCCTTTCTAGTTATTGACACAAGGACTATGATATGTGCATCTCAAAGATACCCCTAATATAATCTTCAATTTGAGATAGAAAATTCCTTGAGATCATTTGGGTTTTTGAGGAATGTGATTCTTGGTATGCATGAAAAATGAATTCCATGTAAAGGGGATCCATTTCTACCAATCCTCTACCTATCTAGTTGAAAGTAGTATTCTATTACAAGGGGATTAAACAAGAATAGTGTTTTCCTAAGCCTAGATTGTACATGTGCCTATTTAAACAAAATAAAATATTTTGTATTTTTTCTTGAACTGTCTTTTATTAGAATATGTAAGGAAGTGATGGCATTGGTTTTCATTGATTTGAAAACCCATATACCAACACTTTGGTGGTATCATTGGGTGGTTGACATGTATTGGTTATATTATGTTGTTCTTTGGTCTAGTAATAGGATTTTTTGGTTGTGCACAATGAAGGATCAAAATGATGATATCTCAAGTTCCTAGTGCTTTGTAGAATTATGTGGTGTTTGGTGCACCTGCTATGACATGTTTCTTATCTACACCCTGTTGGTGTTAATGACTACACTGTATATCCATATTTTGGTCTTGGTTGTGGTGTTCAAATGGATTCATAGAATATAACATATATTTTAATAACTTAAGTCCAACCTATCTAAAGATTGTAATGTAACGTGTTGTTACCTATTCTTATGTCCTATATTTAGGACTGATTCCTTGTATTTAATGTAACTATAATATCTATGGAATCAGTGATATCACATGCTATGTGTGAAGCTGACATATGTAAGATCATATAATAGTATAAATAAAGAAAAACCTTTGTATCTGGAAGTAGTAAGATCGATGTATGTAAGAGGTGCATATATTTGGAAAATATGCCAAGTGACTACAAATTCATGTGAAGGATATGTGTGTTCGTGTAGAGAAATCTATATCCCTTAGAGGTGGATTATATTCCTTTTCATATCATTTGGAAATGAGCCCCTATTTATCGGCAGTGAGCCTTCTTACAACAAGCATTTTCTAGCAGTGAGCCTTTATATAATATCACCTTTTGATGTCACCTTGATAAGTGTTTTTACATTTTAATGAGAATTAACTTCTCTATGGTTTTACCTGTCTTGGGATTTCCATGTAAAAATATGTTGTTCTTTGTTTCGGTGTTCTTGTGCATTTCATGTTTATATTTTTTGTGAATGTTTAATGTTGTAAACTGACAAATATTAAGTTGATCTTGGAAATGTTTAACTCTTTACCAACAAAGAGAAAGTTTTGTGAAATTGTGTGAAAATAACTTATTCACCCTCCTCTCAGTTATTTGGCTTGTTCAACATCTTCTTGTCACAAAAAAACTCTTCAAAACATTCACAAAATTGGTTATATTAAATAAAAAATATTTATCCTACACTCAAACTTGTGTTTTTGTTGATTATACCCATTTTTTTTAGACCAAACATTGAGTTTTCACCAACCCTACATTTCTGCAAAGAAGACTTGCATTTTTATTACATATATGTTGGAATTGTGAGTGTGAAAAGTTGTTCCTAAACTACACTACACTTCAATGAGTCCTTATATGATTGAACAAAATAATAAAATTATAATAATCTAAAAATTGAAATCAACCAAGGTGACTCATTACCTTCTAGTACAAACGAGTATGAGTTTTTCTCTCCGGTCATTGTAAAACCTAGTGACTATAGATGTAATCTACATGAAGGATTTAAAACTAACATGCAAATGCAATATTTATCCAATTAGCTAATAGTTAATCCATATTAAAAAAAATGAAGTGTTCCTAGATTTGATAGATGCAACAATGATGTAATTAAAAGAAACTAAATATGCAGTTAAGATACTAACAATGATTTCAATGCATAAACAAATAATAATAAGATTGACAGTGTTACACTACTTAGCAAAGATTCTATCCCTTTGTGAGAATGGAAGCCTAGTTATATATAAATCCTCTAAAAAATGAATGAACAAGATTGACCAAAGATGGACAATTGAGATTTATTCCAGACTAGCAAAATTCATGTGCAACTCATTCGATTGGTTGAGAGAATCAATTCACTGAACAGGTTTGGTCAGGTTTTTTAGAAACTTGTAAGGGTGAAATGAAGTTTCTAAATTGACAAATGAGTTAAAGAAGGTTTTATCCCAATTAATTGGATTGTTTCTAAAATCATGTTCAATTGACTGAATGAGGACTCTATAAATGCATTTTTGGAATAATTAAAGAATTTGATGCATTTTACTCCAAATTGTGATGACATAACTAATTTAATTCCTTTTTGTGATTAATTGACAATTCTTATTTATTTAATCAATATCCCAAGATATAATTAAAAAAATGGTATAAGGTTGATTTAATTGTCAACAATATTAGTATTTAGGAATTAATTAATCAAATACGATCAAGTAGGATAGTTGAATGGGGCTTAGAGTATAGGTCAAAATCAGATTGATGATATGAATTGCCTTAGGTTAGGACTTAGGGGATTTGATCAAAATTAGGGCTTTCTTGATGAACAATCGAGATTAGGGGCTTATGGTATTATTAACTATTTTTAGGTGATTACATTTTCTCCTCTTTCAATTAGTGTGCGATCATTGGATTTATTCAAAGAATAGTTAGTGTTGAGACTAAGAATAGTTTGATGTGAAGTGATGAAACTACTCTCAAGCTGATTGATTTAAAGATATCAATTCTGAACTTGATTGGACTAGAACTGACTAGGAAAGATCAGAATGGTTAGTTTGATGTGAACCGATGAAACTAAACACCTGATCAATTGATTGATAATGACAAATAGAAAATTTGACATGAAGCGGTGAAATTGATAAATGTCAAAAAGACTCTTAAACCATCTGGTTTGAATGAATAATTAGTTTGATGTGAAGCGATGAAACTAGTTATCATTAAGAGATTGATAGAAAAATTGACTTGATTTGATGCGATGAAGCCAATTGGATTGATGAGGACAATATGAGCTTAATGTGAGGCGATGAAATTGATATGCCCTAGATATTTGATGATGAAGAAGAATCTTAACTTGATGTGATGTGATGAAGTTGAGATGGCCCTTGAAATGAGGTCTTATTTAATTTGATGATCTGATTGCTTGATTAAAGATTCAAAGATTTGTCAATATTTGATGATGTAATCACTGAACTGTTGATGTCATGATCATGCCCCCTTGGGAGAGAAATCAAAATATGGCTAGGTGCCCCAATTACTTGAAGTAATTTTGATTAATAAAATAATGTAAGAAGAGACTAATTTGATTTTGATGAAATTGTAAGCGGGTAGGCCGCATTCTAGACTTAGGTTAGGTCCTATTGACCAATTTTGACAAAAATTTGGATAAGGTTTGACCAAGATTTTGGAACTTTGATTGCTTGTGGAGAAAATATTTTATTGGGTTGGAGGACAAAGGATTGATTGCATGAGCGGTCAATTGTAATTGGAGTAAAAAAAGTCAAACTATGATTTTTACTAATAAAATGATGTCAGATTTTGATTTTGATCCCAAAAATAGAATCAAGATAGTCAAATTAGCCAGGGGTGTGATTTTTACGTCAATCAAAGCAAGTTGAAAATTAGGTCAAAAGCCTATATAAGAGCCAAAAGGGTCAATTTTCATTTAATTTTCAGTCCAAATTTGAAAACTCAAAAACCTTCTCTAAGCAAAATTAGTGATTCTGATAGAAACTCATCGATTCAAGAAGCAATGGGTCCACAACTGACCGAGGAACTTTGGGCCAGTGGTAAGTTATCCAAATTTTTCTCCCGTCAAGTAATTTTTGTTAGGAATGGGAACACTAAGAGGGCGAGTGAATCAGTGTTCTATAATATTAATATTTTCTGCTTCTTGAAACTTAACCCAATTAATCAATTACTGAACTGAATATTAAAGCAAGTAAAGTAAACAACCATAACACATAACACCAGATATGATTATGGGAAACCTTGGCCAAAGGAAAAACCCTCGTGGGAATTAATACTTGTGTGTGTGAATTTTGTACCTAGCTATAGACACAACACTTCAGTAAAACATTAGAGGTTAGTTGAAATCAAAATTGTGTAGTGAAATGGAAACTAATCTAACCAGGTGATTTACTACCTTCTAGTAGATGCGAGTATGTATTCTCAGATTATACCGAGATTAGTGACCTTGATGACACCTAAACGAAGGATTTGAATGCTGAATCTAGATATGAGATGAATGCAAATTAATATATTTTTTTTAGTTTTCTATGCAATAAGATGAAATAAACTGATATGAATATATTCTAGATGAAAACTGGATATGCAATGCAATTAATCTAACAATGATATGCTAAATGATATGAAACTAAAACAAGATTGATCTCACCAAAAATTGTTGATTTGCAAAGAAGCTTCAATTCTTCATATACCAATTCGCCAGCATAAGTTTGCAAATTTTGAGAGATCATTATGAAGAGCTGAGCCTTGATTTTATAGAAATCCAGGGCTTTGGGGATGCATGGAAAAATCCATAAATCACTCAAATAAAATCAGGTTGATTTTTGAGTTATCAAAGAATAAAAGATAATTAATTCACAAAATCATGCAAAATCATGCAAAAATAGCTTTTTAGCTCAAATCAGAGTTAGTTCATTTTTAAAACAACTTGAATTGATTTTCTTATTTCAAGTTTAACTGCTTTTTGAATGTGCATAATAATTATGAATTAAATAAATAAATAAAGTGATTTATCTTCAACATAACTGATTTTTAAAAATAAAACAATTGATTTATGGGTTAATCAATTATTAAATCAAACTTTTATTCAAAAACTATATCATTAAATTTGACAATTGACATTAATTAATTAAATAAGAATTTAATCAATTAGTCATAAGATATTTAATTTATTGTCAAAATAAAATAATACAATTTAGGAATAAATCTAATTAAATAATTAAGTGGCAGTATTAAATCTAATTAATTAAATATTCAATTAATCAAACTTTAGGATAAATAAGATTTATCACCAAATAATCATTAAATTAAAGATAATTATGATAAAATAGGAATATTACTAGGAATATTCCCCGATGCAGATTTTGAGATAATCAATTAGAATTTGATGATGTGTCGATGTGCCTTAGGTTAGGACTTCGATGTCGATTTCATTCGATGTGTCGATGTAGGAGGTTAAAGAACCTATAGCCCATTTTTGGGGTATTACATTTTGCCCCTCTTTGAATTACTGTGCGAAGCGCAGTGGTTCAAAGACAGTCTGTGAATGATGTTGAAACTGATGTTTGAAATTAAAATTGATATGAAACAGAAATTGATTGAAGTTGATATGAAGATATTAGGTCCTGAATGACCAAAGATAATGTTAACTATAACAGCAATGAACTGATGATTGCGAAAAAGTGTCAAAATGCCTGATTCTAAACCTTATGATTGCGAAGGAGTGACTGATTCTAGACTTGATTGTCGATAAGAATCACATTGGTATCACATCCTGAACCCATCAGTTACGAAGAACCAAGGAAATGATGTTAATGAATCAATAGTTACAAAAGCTGATACAGTTTACAAGATTTCAGAGAATACCAGATTGATATGGATCTTGATGAATCTGATATGCCCCAAGCGATGATTGATTTTCCCCAAGCGATGAGGTATTTATGATGAATTGGCAACTAGACGTGGTTGTTGTTTTGATTATTGAGGAAAGATATGATATTAATAAAGATATGATTTCAGATTTAGATTACAGACTTTGAATTATGTGTAATATCATGCCCCCTTCAGGATTAAAATTGAAATCTGACAAGAAAAGTCATTGTTATGGTTTAGAAGCATGTTAATTGATTTGAGAAGTGGTTATACATGTTCGAGAATGCATTCTGCATCATTTAGAGGTCCTGGAGACCAAGTTTGACTAGGTTAAATCATGAGTTGACCATAGTTGACCAAGTTGAAATTTTGATAGTTTGATGTAAGATAATCAGTTAAGTTGAATTCTAGATTTCTGTGATGATTGAAGGTTGATTATGCAAGCAGTAGACCGGCCTGGGTCCAAAAAATTTAAATCACGATTTTGACATAGTAAATGATCTCAGATTTTGATTTTGATCCCGAAAAAGGATTCTACTTGCTATTTCATTGGATGGACCTTCGTGTAAGATTCAACTCTTGTTAGATTTGAAGAGACAAGTGGAGAATTTTTTAAGCATTGAAGTTCATTTAGCCATTGTGAGATCATGCAAACATGGCAAAGAGACATACAGTATGAAATGCAACCTAAGACCTAGGACCTAGTCACTGATCATGTGTCGGTCATTCTCATCATTGAATTTTTTTAGGTAACCAGATAAATCAATACAATGCCCACTAGTGATGAAACCATAGACATATGAATATCAATTTGTATGCGCAGGAATCAATACAACACCCATTGATTAGGCAACCATGGACATATGATTATTGATTTTATTTTCGGAATGTCAGATTAGATATAAGCACCAAGGTACAAATGCCAGGATGACCTAAATATCATGTCCATTTTGATATAGCAATTTGTATAAGCATCAAAACATAAACATCATGATGACCAAAATACACCTTGCGTACAAACACATCAAATATTCAAGAGATCATTCTAAATCTAGTGTGAATTACCCGTAGTGACCCTTTATCATTCACCTCCTTAGGTAAGATCACATTTCACAATAAGATTAAGAACTCACTCAAAAAAAGACAATAGTTAGATCAAACTTCCTTGAATTTTTTGGGTATCAATTGTCGAGGTACGCATGGCCATCCAATTCGAGATAGAGGCTCTTCCAGTCGAACACCATTTCAATCTAGAATTTCCAAAGTTGTTAGATTTTCACATCCAAGAAGAAAACAAAGAAAAGATTATGCCCCAGTCATCACTCTCTAAATCCTACAAAGGACATCATCGAAGAGCTCGTGGGAACAAAATATGCAAAAATCTCAATGTGAATCAGTAAGCATACAAAGAGATAAAAGCATGTAAAGCATAGATTGTTTTCAGTTTGTTTTGATGTTTGATTGCATTGTTGTAGATGCAAAATCCTTTCTAGAGACGAGACTGACTGACTGACTCGGATGAAGCTTCAAAGGACTCTAACTAGATTATGACTCATCTGAGGTATACTGGAGACCATAGGATATGACATTGATTGCCCCCAAGTGTGAATATTGATAGGATACAGACGCTTGAGCTGATTGATGTATAGATCGACTTATAGAAATGAGGAACGCGAAAACAAACCGAGAGATATGTACAAACTAAAGTAAGACTTAAAGTTGGGAAAGACCAAGATTACACTGATAGATGGAGCATTTTGAAACTAGTGGCGCCCGTTTGCCGAGTTTTCACCATCTTGGCAGAGATTCTATTTTTGCTACCAAGGCACCTATTTCCAGGTTTTCACCAAGGCACTTTTTCTTTTTCTCATTTTTTTGTATTTTTTATATTTTTTACTTTTTTTTTGAATCATCAAGGTGCCTATTGCTAGGTTTTCACCAAGATGTTCATTTTTTCAGGACTTTTTCAGATTTTTAAGATTTTTTTCAGGACATTTTACCATACACTGAATGCCTTAGGCATAGAATTTCTTCAGATGGAGAACATTGATTGGTTCTTGGAGCTATTCTCCTTTAGTCGTTGAGAGTTGATAGGCACCAAATCCAAAAGTAGTAGTGATTACAAAGGGACCCAGCCAGTTGGGTTCAAACTTCCCCTTGCGTTCTCGATGTGATTCATTTTTAGGATTCTCTCTCAAGACTAGATCGCCAACCTGAAATTCTCTATGTCTGACTTTCTTGTTGTAACCTCTAGACATTCTCTTTTGATATACTCTGAGATGACCATACGTTGTTTGTCTCCACTCATCTAGTAGTTCAAGTTCTTGAAACCTAGACACTCTGTAGTCATCATCAGTTACTATACCATGCATTTTGATTCTTAGTGATGGGATTTCAACCTCAATAGGTAGTACCACTTTAGACCCATAAACTAAAGCGAAAGGTGTAGCCCCAGTAGGCATTCTGATACTTGTTCTATAGGCCTAGAGAGCTATATTGATCATGAGATGCCAGTCTCTTCCTATTTTATTAATTGTACGATGCAAGATTTTCAATAAATTCTTGTTTGAAGCCTCTGCTTGTCCATTCCCTTGAGGATACTAGATAGAAGACCAATGTTGTGTAATCTTAAATTTGGCACATAGATCATCTAGGTCTTTATTTTTGAATTGCCCACCATTATCTATGATTATAGAATGTGGGATCCCATATTTGCATATGATATAGTTCAATATGAACATAGATATTTGTTTTCCAGTTGCTTGCGTCAAAGGGACTACTTCTACCCATTTTGTAAAATAATCTATAGCTGTGATTATATGGGTATGTCCATTAGAAGAATGAGGATGTATGGCTCCTATAAGATCAAAGGCCCATTGATGAAAAGGCCATTGTGTAGTGAAGGGAATTAGATCTCTCCCTAGAGAATGAATCGAGTTGCCATGTACTTGGCATTTTTGACAATTCTTAGCAAACTTGATAGACTCTTACTCCATTTCAGGCCAATAGTACCCAGCCCTAATAATTTTTTGAGCTAGTGTTAAACTATTCGAGTGTGACCCATAAATACCATCATGGACTTCATCTAATGCACATTGAGACTCTTCTCATTCTAAACATCTAAGTAGTGTACCATCTAAACCTCTTTTGTAAAGATCATGACCAATGATGACATATCGGGAGGCATTACGAATAAGGTATCTCTTTTCATGGCGGTTGAAGGTATCGGGAATGATTTGGTCTTTGAGATAGGAGAATAGGTTTTTATATTTGGATGAATCATGACCAAAAATAGTATAGATCATGCAAGTTTTAGGGGAATCATATGTAGGATAAGATAGTGCTTCCACTAGGAACTCATAGCATAGCTCATGTTCAGGCTGTTGTAATAGAGTAGATAGCGTTGCCATTGCATCGACAACCTTGTTCTCTATTCTAGGTATTTTCTCAAATGTGATAGATAGGAAATACTTCTTGAGATCATCTACCATTCTCTTGTAAGGAATGAGCTTTTCATCTTTAGTTTGGTACACATCATTGACTTGATGGATAACAAGTTGTGAGTCTCCATGAATGTGTAATTCTGTTACTCTCCATTCAATTACTATTTTCATGCCATTAAGAAGGGCTTCATATTCAGTAATATTGTTTGTGCAAGGAAACTTTAATCTGAATGCTTTTGGTATTGAATATCCTTGAGGAGTTATGAACAATATTCCTGCTCCATATCCATTCTGTGTATAGGAGCCATCAAAGAATAACTGTCATTCTCTAGAAGAAAGAGTCATGATAGAGGAATCTGGAAATTCCATTTGCATTAGTGTATCATCAATCATAGGTGCATCTGCTAATTGATCAACAATAACCTGCCCTTTTATAGCTTTTCTTTCCACATATTCAATGTCAAATTCACTTAAGAGGGTGACCTAGTTGGCTAATCTACCTGTGAGGGCAACTTTGCTTAGCAGGTACTTTAGTGGATCAATTTTAGCTACCAAATGTGTGGTATGAGCTAACATGTAGTGTCTCAATTTTTGTGATGCAAAGATCATAGCTAGAGAAGCTTTCTCAATCATTGAGTAGTTCTTCTCATATGCAACCAATGTTCTATTGATATAGTATATAGCTCATTCCTTTTTATTCTCATCATGATGTGCTAGCAATGCCCCCAGTGATGTATCTGTTGCGGAGACATATAAGATCAATGGCTTCCCATGAATAGGAGGCATCAAGATAGGAGGATTTGATAGATATTGTTTGATATGGTCAAAGTTCCTCTCACATTCTTCATTCCATGCAAAGGTCACACCTTTATGTAATGTTTTTGTAAAAGGTTGTGATATGTCTGCAAGCTATGATATGAATCTCCTGATAGATTGAACTCTTCCTTGCAATGTCCTCATTTGACTAATATTCTTTGGAGGTTGCATCTCCATTATACCCTTCACTTTAGCTGGATCAACTTCAATGCCCTTCTTTAAAACTATGTATCCCAAGAGCTTTCCAAAAGTGACACCAAAAGCACACTTCTTAGGATTTAGTCTGAGACTAAATTTTTCCATTCCATCTAGTATCTTGCTCAAGTCATTTAGATGTTTAGCTCTAATCATAGATTTTTCTAAAGTATCATCAACATAATCCTCCATAGTCCTATGCATCATGTCATCAAAAATAGATGTCATTGCTCTTTGATATGTAGCACCATCATTTTTAAGCCCAAATGGCATGAAATTCCAACAGAAGGTGCCCCATGCACATGTAAAAGCAGTTTTCTCTTGATCCTCTGGAGCAATTTTTATTTGATTACACCCAGAAAAACCATCCATTAAAGAATACATCTCAAAGCCCGCAATCATGTCCACTATCATATCAATGTTAGGTAATGGAAAATCATCCTTAGGGCATGCTCTTTTTACATCTCTAAAGTCTGTGCACATTCTAATTGATTTATCTAGTTTTGAAATAGGTACAATATTAGAGATCCACTCTACATAGTCAATAACTCAGATGAATCCAGCTTTCAAGAGCTTCTCTAATTCAGCTTTTACCAAGAGTGCAACATGAGGATGCATCTTTCTCATTTTTTTCTTGACAGGTTTGACATTTGGAGCTATAGATAAATGATGCATTATAAGATTAGGATCCAACCCTGGCATATCTGAATATTTCCATGCAAAGTTGATCTTCTTTTTTGTTAATAATGTTGTAAATTTTTTCATCTCTTCTTCTGATAAAGATTGTGCTACATTAATCAACTATGGTTCTTCTATTGTTCCCAAGTTGATGGATTGAGTGGGCTCAATTAGAACTGGAGATCTATCCTATAAATGACTTAGAAGGACATCAAATATCTCATCCTTAGGCACCTCAGAGAGGTTTTCACCTTTGGATACATCTTTTATTTTTACTTTTGTAGGTTCTGAGACTGGCACAAAGTGGTTTTCACCCTTAGAACTCCTTTTCTTTTTATTCTTATTCTTATTTTTTTGACTAAGATACTTGATGTCTGACTCTGTCATGCTAACGCTTGGTTCACTGATGGAAGTCCCCATAGGCTCAACTACATTGAGGTAGCAAGTAAGGGCATAGTCATTCAGGAAGGTATAAATACCATGGCTCACATTTGTGGAGGTTTGATCAAGAAGTTCAGGATGTTGGATAGTCAAAATGGGGAAAGATTGCGAGATAGTGTTTACGGATATGGATCTGTCATCATTGGTATTGACCTGACGCTCAATTTCAAAGGTGATATTACAACTTAAGACATTCAATTCATGAATACGCTCAATGTCATTATGGGAGTCCAATTCAGCCATAGGTGGATCAGACTCGATAAGTTCATTACTTCGCTCTAGACTTACATTGGGTGTAGGTGTATATTGGTGAATAACATCAACATGTTTTTTTGTGATAAGCTCATCTTCCTCTGGAATGGCTCCCCATTCATAGTCATTAGATTCTTCATCTATGCCTCTAGGAAATCTAAGAACATGAGTAAAGTCAGGATGAATACCCCAAGAAGGGTAACCTTCAGATTCTGATTTGAATTCATACTCATGAGAATCTATCTCAGAATAACTACCACCTTCCTCATTGTTTGTTTGATTGTCTTTGAGATGAGTTGGTTCTTGTGTTGCAACTATCTCTTTCTTTATAGTAGGTTCTTGTGTTTCTACTACATTGATTCTTTTTATTGGATCATCTTCAGATTCAAGGAGGTCTTTGATTTCTTTAGGCAAACACTCATAAGGAATAATTTTTGAGTTGTCTGAATCACTATCTAATGGTTCAGTTTCCTCCTTTTTAAGAAGGGGTTCTCCTGGTGCAATCTTCTCTATGACATGAGAACAATTACCTTTGAGGTGGAAGGGTTTCTTTTTAAAGCCTAAGCCAACAGTATCTTTGTTTTCTCTACCATTATGTGAAGTAGGTGTCATAAGACCTTTTCCTCTGACTCCTAGAGGTCCTTTACCTAAATATCCCATCTTAGCTATCAATTTATCTCCTGGACCATATGACTTAGAAGGGATTTTGGATACTGTAGAGTCACTAGTTGGGACAACTTGAGATTCAGGTTCATCCTTGTATAGCCATGCAAGCACAACTTCATCTTCTTCAAATTCTTGCTTGGAGACTTGTTCTGCTACAAAATTATTTTTATATGCCTCAAGAGTTTCTTTAGATTCTGCTTTGGACTATTTCAAAGACTGCCCATAAGACTTAGGTGAGATAGGGAGAGATGTCAAAGATAAGACTGGCTCTATAGTATATTCTCCCATACTATTTTCTTTGATATTGACCTCTTTGGAAATGTCTTCCATTTTAGATGTGGATGCTTCTTTTGTTGGCTCAATGGAAGATTCTCTATTATTAGGTACAAGTTTATCCACACCTTCCTTAAATATATTACAAGTGGTAGATATGTCTACTGGGATAGTAACATCTACTCCTTCATAAGGAAACTTCAAGCATTGGTGGAATGTAGAAGGAATAGCTTGAATTTCATGTATCCATAGCTGTCCTAGAAGAATATTGTAAGCCAAAGGTAGATCAAGAACCTGACATATAGTATCCTAGATAACCGGTCCCACTCTAATAGGTAAGACAATGGTGCCTTTAGAAGATCTTTCTTGTTCATCATAGGCTTTTATAGTTATTTTCTTTCTAGGATCAATAGCCAATTCTGAAAATCCCAATTGTGTGACTAAGCTGTAAGAACAAATGTTTAGGCCAGCACCCCCATCTATCAACACACATTTGACTCTACAATTCTGGATCAAGACTTCTATATGCAAGGGCTGGTTATGTGGGTGACTCGAGGAGTTGTCATCTTCCTCTAAAAAGGAGATATATTACAGAGATGTAAGATGTCCAAGCATAGTCTGGAACCTGTCTAAATCAAGGTCATCAGGAATATTGGATCCAAGCAAAGCTTTGTCTAGAATAGCTCTATGAGCTGGAGATATCTGAAGCAACTCAAACATGGAGATTTTTGCATTAGTGTGTTGGATTTTTTGAACAATGCTATAAGATGTTGGCCTCGTATCTTTAGGATTGGAAGATTTAGAAGCAGCCTTCTGTTTGGAAGAGGAAGAAAGATTGAAGGGCATCTTAGGGACATTTGATGGATCTGGGATTTGTCCGTTCAGATGTGCCTAAGCTTGTGATCAAGTAACTGTGTTAGTTGAAGAATGATCTCTATCTCTTTGCACAATTGTGATGACATTGCAATGCTCAGAGAGACAAGGTTCAACCATATTGATGACAACATTATTTCTAGGGAAAGCATAATTGACCTTTGCCCCCATATTAGGTTGAGAAGATGAAACTTCTTGACCATGCTTTAGAAATGGTTCTATGAATGTTGTATGATCATTATTTGTCTTATGATTATCAATGGTGATGTCTCCCTTCTCAATCAGATCTTGAATAGTATGTTTCAAGCGTAAGCAGTTATTAGTTTTGTGACCTTTACCCTGGTGGAAATCATAGAATTCATTCTCTCTCCACCATTTTGGTTTAGGATCAAGGTCAGATTGTCAAATCTCAGGAAAAGAGATGATCTTGTTAGCCAAAAGAGTTCTTGTAGCTGATTCTAAAGATTTTCCAAGAGGAGTGAACTTTCATTTATTATCAACAGACCAAGATTTGTATTCTGGCTTCTTTTGAGATGGTTCAGGCACCTTTTGCTCTGAAGCTTTGATGGCTTGGGTACCAATAGTTAGATTGAAAGTTTGTGCCTTTGATGGGGCATGATAGTATCAACAATTCCATATGTGATGATGCTTTTATTCTTGTTCCAATTTTTATTTTTGTCTTTAGAACTGGATCCTGATTTGTACTTGTCCTTTTGAGGTGTGATGTCTCCTTTTTTCACAAGTACTTTTTTAATTTTGATCGCATTGTCTACCATCTTATCAAAAGATGTATGATCTTACATTTGTAAAGGGTAGTTGATCTCTAGGACAAGATTATTGATGAAGATTTCTAGTTTCTTAGTTTCTAGAATAGGCCTAGCATATAGAGAGAATTTCTTCCTCCATCTCTTGAGAAATGTCAAGAATGGTTCTCTTGGATATTGTTTGAGATTGCAAATATCAATCATCGTGACTGGATGTTGGATATTGTAAGAGTATTTCTAATAGAATAATTTGATCAACTCTTCAAAAAATTTGATAGTACAAGGCAATCTAGAGAACCAATGAATGGTTGCTCCTCCCAGAGATCGAGGAAAGAGACACATCAAATAGGTTGGTTCGTGCATGAACTCCATAGATTGTGTACAAAATTATCTGACATGATCTTGAGGATCTGAGTGTCCATCATACTTATCATATTTTGGCATTTCCACCCTTTTTGGGAATGGTGGCATGTACAAGTATTTGTCAAATGGAAAAGGACATAGGGCCTCCATGGAGAACCCCTTGGGTTCCTTTCCTTTCTCAAGTTTATTAAGTTTGACTTGCATGGCATGCATCTATTTCATCATAGCTGTGAGTGGAGTTTCTTCCTCATGTGTAATGATATCTTTGACATTAAAGTTAGGAGGAATTTTAGCTCCTTAATGAGCTAATTGTAAAAAGTATGCTTCTCTATCTTCTTTCAAGAAATGCTTCATCATTCTTTTGAAGTTATCATCATTTTGATATTGAGCAATTTCTTCAGGTGTGGGTTCCTGATCTGCACCATGTTGAGATTGAGCTCTTTGAGAGCCAAAGTTTTCCCCTACTTGAGACATGGTAGGAGTTATCCCTGGGATAGATTGAGGAGGAGTTTGTTGATTACCTTCGTGAGTTGATGGTGGAGGAATGTAACCAGTTTTTAATCAAAAGTTGTCAAGACCGTCATCTTTGTAAAGACCAGAATTGTAGAGTTGCTCAAGATTTGGACCCTTGATAGCGGTTATAGGTAAGGTATGGGATGCTTCTCCAGATTTCTTATGAGAGGAAGCTCTATTTTCCACCATTAACCTTGGGTGAAGCAAAAGAACAAGATGAAGACAACTAAAGAATGAATTGATTCAAGAAGATCAAATGACGCAACCTTGTCAAGGTTTGATTGATCAAAGCTTAGATTAGACTTAGATGAAGGAGACTGTGCCCTGGATGTATGGGTAGACACCCAAAATATAGCGGACATGAGTTCACAACACTTAGCCATTTTGATGATTGATTGAAGATTGATAGTTATGACAAGGTTTTGACACAAGATGATAAAAACTCAAATTGATTAAACAAAAGGCTGAATTGGATTCATAAGGCCACTTTAGGAAAATGATTGGATTCTCAGTAGTTGCTGCTCTATTCTTGAAATAGTGATTTTCTTGACAGACTCTAGAAATAGGCTAGAAAAGCTAGGTCTCTGACAATTCTAACAACTTTCTTGCAATTTTTCAAAATTTCTCAAATGACTTTCTGCAGGCTTGTATGACAGTGGGTATAGCATGAAATGACAATTGACAAACTCGTATGACTATTGTAAAACTTGCACGATAGTTGATAGTAGGGTTTTTAACTTTCTGAATTGACTGGTAGTAAAACTCATACGATAATATACCAGCTACCATATGATAATTTGGGACTTCTCAAACAATAATAGCCAAAAGTCGTATGACTTTCTAACTTTACAAGATGACTTTTGACTCCAGAAAGGTGTTTGACATCATATTTTTGTAATTTTTGAGATTTTCAGTTTCAGATTGATTGTAATTTTTACTGTCCAGATTTGAAGGTTATAGCAGATTCGTTCATTTTCAATAACCAGATAGATAAGCAAGCATGCAAAATAGCAAGGAAGTGATTTCAAGAACATCTGAAAATAATGAACAAGGGCAAAAGCAACCTTGCGCATGAACAATCAAGTGACTAAATTTTGCTAATCCCTAGGAGTGCTAATAGTGTATGTTCCAAAAAGTTTTGCAATAATGCACATATTCCTTGAAAATGAAATTTTGGCCTCACTAGGGTTTGTAGTAATGGTCTGACTCTGTAACTTTTGTGATCTCAAGAGGATGAACTCTAATCTAGGTGCACCGAGGTTTTGACATAGTCTGAGAACTTAATCTTCAAGATCTGCTAGGGAGATCTGATAGCCAAACAAGAGACCACACCTGTGAAGATTTCCTCCACAAGGACATTTATATAGTGGTTGTCACTACCATGGTGAAAATGGCTATTACCGCTTGAGGTTCCGTCAACGTGGTTGACCCAATAAAGCTAATGTCCACTACAGTTAACCCTCTCTAAAGGTGACTCACAAAATATACCACATGGAGACTGGTTCCAAATTCAAGGATCTGAGTTTCTGATACTACCCAAAAAGGGAGTAGAGCATAGTCCTCTAGCCTTTTCACTTTTAGCCAAAATAAAGCAAATAGATAAATCTGACATGCTAAGACTAAGATTGTCTCACAAAGATCTATGATGTCAACCACTTATGATCTATCAACCCCTCCAGAGAGAGAATGTATCAATCAAAAGTTGAAGACACACAAATCTAGTATAACATGAGATGCCCTCAATATCCTCCCTACCTACAAGGGTTCCTCCATTGAGAAGAGTTTCGCTGGAAACCCACTCTCTCAAGAACCACAAATAGTGTTCATAGGGCCTATTTACTATGTGTAACAAAGATGCTGAAAAGCAAATCTATGTTCATTTTTATAGCCCAAAATGAAATATGTGCTATGAAAGCAATAAAGGTCACACAAGCTTGACACGTGAGATGTTCTTTTTAATCCAAATCGAGATGTTATTAGCTGAGAATATTACCTAAATTCCTCTCAATGCACTTAGTAGATTTTTACCTATTTTTAGCAACTCTCACACTTTTCCCAATCAAAATCAGCAGAAATCAATTAGAAATAGCAAATTTCAATTGTTAATGTTAGCCGTCAATCCAAATCAGGAAAATAAATCTGGAAAACTACTTGAAAAAGTGAAACAATAATTGAAACCTAGTACTAAAACTCGTACGACAGTGGGTTACCTTCCAGATGATAGTCCATAAACTCGTACGACACTGGGTACCTGATCATACGACAATAGAGATTCCAAACAACACTATGATCCTGATGATACGATTCTCAATCAAATAAACTATTGTACGACAGTGGGTATCTCCTGGTATGAGTTTCTGACAAAACTCATATGAAAATTGTGCAAACAAAAATTAAAAATCACAACTTGCAATAGAAAATGACAAGAAGATGATAGAAATTGATAAAAATTGAATGGAAACCCATTTCAGGGCCCCACGATGGGTGCCAAAAATGTGTGTGTGAATTTTGTACCTAGCTGTAGACACAACACTTTAGTAAAACATTAGAGGTTATTTTAAATCAAAATCATGTAGTGAAATGGAAACTAATCTAACCAAGTGATTTACTACCTTCTAGTAGATGCAAGTATGTATTCTCAGATTATACCAAGATCACTGACCTTGACGACACCTAAACGAAGGATTCGAATGTCGAATCTAGATATGATATGAATGTAAATTAATCTATTTTTTTTTAGTTTTTTGTGTAATAAGATGAAATAAAGTAATATGAATCTATTCTAGATGAAAAACTGATATGCAATGCAATCAATCTAACAATGATATGCTAAATGATATGAAACTAAAACAAGATTGATCTCACCAAAAATTGTTGATTTGCAAAGAAGCTTCAATTCTTCAGATACCAATTCACCAGCATAAGTTTGCAAATTCTGAGAGATCATTATGAAGAGCTGAGCCTTGATTTTATAGAAATCTAGGGCTTTGGGGATGCATGGAAAAAGCCATAAATCACTCAAATAAACTCAGGTTGATTTTTGAGTTATCAAAGAATAAAAGATAATTAATTCACAAAATCATGCAAAATCATGCAAAAATAGCTTTTTAACTCAAATCAGAGTTGAGTTTATTTTTAAAACAACTTGAATTGATTTTTTGATTTCAAGTTTAACTGCTTTTTGAATGTGCATAATAATTATGAATTAAATAAATAAATAAAGAGATTTATCTTCAACATAACTGATTTTTAAAAATAAAACAATTGATTTATGGGTTAATCAATCATTAAATCAAACTTTTATTCAAAAACTATATCATTAAATTTGACAATTAACATTAATTAATTAAATAAGAATTTAATCAATTAGTCATAAGATATTTGATTTATTGTCAAAATAAAATAATACAATTTAGGAATAAATATAATTAAATCTAATTAAATAATTAAGTGGCAGTATTAAATCTAATGAATTAAATATTAAGAATATTCAATTAATTAAACTTTAGGATAAATAAGATTTATCACCAAATAATCATTAAATTAAAGATAATTATGATAAAATAGGAATATTACTAGGAATATTCCCCGATGCAAATTTTGAGATAATCAATTAGAATTCGATGATGTGTCGATGTGCCTTAGGTTAGGACTTCAATGTCAATTTCATTCAATGTGTCGATGTAGGAGGTTAATGAACCTATAGCCCATTTTTGGGGTATTACAATACCCACTAATAATTGTACTTTGTATTATGAACTTGTTAATGTTCATTTTCCCTATTAGGGGCAGTCATTACAATGACTTTGTCAAGGGTCAGACCCTGTTAGGTGTCTTGAAGTACAAACCTTGTTAGGGGTGGAAGGCTCACTGCTCAATGAGGAAGGATACAACCTCTTGGATACCAGATACACACTATATCTGCAAGGGTGAACTGCTTTTATGACACTACTTGTCTAATCAGTTCCTTTTGTGTGTTGATGCTTTAACCTCTTGTAAAGATCTATATCATTCTTACTACTCTTAAGACATACTTCACATACTTCTCTTCTATCAACTCTACATATCAACAACATGCTCAAATATAAAAGTGCATGTCTTATATATAGGCGCAACCAAAACTATTTATTAAGTCAGCCTATAACCTATTACATACGCTTCCAAATAAATTGGCTCAAGTGTGTTTACATACATTGATATTAATATGTTTACAACACATTTACAATAGGCTCATAGAATTTACAAAACAAAATAATACTCTCTAATCAAAATCTTTCTTGTCGGCTGCATGCTCTGTTCTGTTCTGCCGCTCGCTGTCTGTGTCACTTCAACTCGCTGTAACTTCTTCATGTTATCACATCTGAGAATGCATTCTTAGAGATAGCATAGTAGAAAACTCAAAAGCTTATCTTCAAGGGCACATACCAAAACTCAGTCATATGCACGTGTACCGATGCTCTATTCATCAGGTGCTTCACTAACTACTTTGTCTTCCATACTTAGCCAAATTCTGATCTTCTAAGTTATTGCACTGACACCAAAACTTCATATAACTTTATTTCTATAATGACAATAGTAATATTAGTCATATATACTAGTATAGTCAACTTGCCAAAAATCTCCCCCTTTTTCATTAATGACAACAAAGGAATGTGGCGAAGTTGCTAAACTACATCTTTACACAAAAACTTTCTATCATATACTCTTATCTTTTCTTGTATATTGTACATCGTATACTATCTATCTTATATCTCCCTTATATCTATACTACTCCATATTAGTCTACTCCCCCTTTGACATTAATGAAAAAGGTGGACAAAAATGGAAATCTTCAAGTACTTACAAGATAAATACATCTAAGTATGCAATCTTAAGGTTTTGGATCTCTTGCTGCCAAAATTCCTTGAGTGCATCTACTATCTGGAGATGGGCGCATAATGCATAAGTTAACTTCTCCATCTTTTCCAAATCTATACACGTACCTTGATCATATGTCACAATAGTGGCATCTATCTCCTTGATGTTTTGATTCAACACATCTAGAGAGGGCGCTAGTGCATGTCTCAACTGTGTTTTCCTAGCCCTTATTTTCCCAATCTCTTTCTCTACCTTCTCAATTTTATCTATCTAACCTTGATAGACATTATTCCACATTTTAATATCCTAGGAGGGATATTCCACTAATTTTCTCATAGCTATCATCAGAGATTCAGCTTCCTGAATCTTCTTTGAAAGGTCTGAAGTAAGTTTTTCTTTATTCATACAATCAGCAATTATTTGTATTCCTTTTTCTGCTATCTCCTTTAGCAAAGCTTGACCAACCTTAAGAGAATTGAGGTCAAGTGGAAAATTACCTATCAATTCATTCAACCTCTTCTTGAGATATTTCTCTTCTACAACTTTAGATGTTGATTCTTCAAGACTTGAGAAATTAGTTTTGAAACTTGATAGGATGTTGCTTACATCATCCACTGAATGAACTTTTATTTCTTTCATGTCCTCAGGCAGTAGGTTATTTAGTATGCTTACTAATTCTAAAAATAATGGATTCCTCATTACTTGTTTCTCTTTTTCCTTCTCCATTGCTAGCACACTGATCTTCATCAGGTCTTCTTATCCCCATGAGTCTAAACTTGTTGTATCAGGGGTCAAACTTGAAAACAATGACATTAAGGGCTTAGGGGTAAGCAGTGTGATGTCCATAACTTCACTTTTTACTTTCACTGGTATTTCAACAAAGGGCTCATCTACAAGTTCATCTCCCTTCTCTTCTTCTTGTCTATTTATGTCTTCAATCTGAACTTTTTCTTGCTACTTAGGTGAATCCTCAATGAATAGAATTTCTAATTCCTCAGTGCTCACAAAGGATTCCTCAAACTTATCAAGATCTTTGTCTATCACCTCCATGGATATTTCTACACTATTTATCACAATTGTTTCATCCTTAGCTTCAAGCATGGGCAAAAAAACCTTTGGACTTGTCATAGGTGCATTAGGGAACTCAGATGTTTTTACTTGCTCAGAGGGAACTTGGGTTGTAGGTGCAGTAGGAGGATACATGTGTCTTTCCAAAAGTACCTTCTAAAATGCCTTCTTTGTTTCCTTCGCAACCAAATCATAATCCTTATTCATTATTTGTAGAGTTCTAAGCTTAGTTCTTAGGTGAGGCTTCACAAAATCTAATAACAGTGTTTTCTCTTCAACTGAACAAACTGGGAGGTTATCATCAAGTGTCTTTTCTCTTATTCTCATGTTCTCTTCTATGGATTTTCTTTTTAGAGAGTCAAGTATATTCCATACTTGATCAAGAATCATTGTCTTAAGTTCCAAAACTATCTTCTTGAACATAATCATGTGTTTGATAATCATAGAATGGATCTCTGATTTATCAATCTCATGATACTTATCATAAAACATTGTTATTTGATCTATTCTCCCTTCATCAATGACTCTAGTTTTCAACACTTCAAGATTCAGTCTAAGTCCTACCTCAGGAGGTTCTTGAGTAATCTTCCCTTTGCTTCTTGTTGTCCTTGATGATGGGTGGCTTGCACCAGTCTTCTTTTTCCTTTTAGGCATCTTACTAGGCTCAGGAGGTGGAGTGGACTCTAGATCAATAGTAGGTGTGGGCGCAGAGATGTTTTCTTCTATCTTTTTCTTCTTTTCCTTAAGATCATCAGATTTCTCTATTTTCACTTTAGATGAGGGTGTGCTCTCAAGTTGCATTGCAATCTTGGCTTCCCTAGCTTTATCCAAGTTTGCTTGTGTAACACCATGGATTTTTCAGAATGTCTGAGGTGATCTTTGATACTTTTCTCTTGGTTGTTGCACTGTATAAGACAGAGTCTACTTGTCTTGTCTTGTCTTCATAAGTACCCCCATCTTGGTTCATTGGGATCCTTAGGTGCTGATAGGAGGACTTGTGCATAAGCTTCCAGATTGTGTTCCTCTACTTCATAACCAAGTGGATGGATCCACTCAGTCCTACGCTCCACTACTTCCATGCATGTAATGTCTATTTCCACCATGAACCATATAGTATCTTTGTACTTTTCCACAATACTCTCAGGTATCTTATACCTTCTCTGCATCCTAATTTTGAATGTCTTTATTTCTAAGTCCATGAAATCTTTCAAGGTGCTCTTAGATGTTTCCTTAAATGAAATTTGTGGCAATGTAGGTAAAATCTTGTCAAGATAAAGATCTGATACTTTACCAATAATGTGAAAGTACATATAGATGATCAATGACCCAAACCTGAATATTTTTCTCTTATCATGCTTGATAGCCCTTATTTTATCCAACAACTATGCACACAAGATCCCATAGAGGTTGAACTCTCCATTTTCCCTAATAATTTTTATAGCTACCAGAATTGTTGTCGTGGACATATTATTCACTTTGTTATCATGTTGTAACTTATAACCAAGTATCATAGACATTATCTTTATATCCTTATCTTCTCTCAGCTCAATTTTCATGTCGTGCTTATCACTACAGGACTTACAAGCTTGCTCCACTTGTTTCCTGACATCCTTACCAATAGGAAGAATGTCGTCGGTCTTGGATAGTCCTGTCATCTCATAAATGAGATCTAAAGTAATGCAAACTGGAACTTATCCTATCCAAAATAGGTCATTGTGTATTCTTCTTAGTAGGATCTTAATCCATTTAGATTCATAGAACTCATATGAAGTCACATATTCAATAATTGGGTGATTTTCAAGGCGTGTGAACTCATCCATGAATGTCATGTCTAGTTTCATCATTGTTTCAAGGTGCAACCGAATCCTATCCAATCCTAAAGGTTCCTTCTTGCAGTATATGTATGCACGTATGTCTTCTATGTAGTACCCCACCCCTAGTCTGATTTTATAAATGTTATGATTACTTTAGGATGATAGATTATATTTTAGGAAATCATTGATGCTTATGATTTTACTGACCCCATACTTGCATGTGTATGGTTGATGTGTTTGTTTAATATTTCCTGCTTGATGTGCTTGATGTGGTTGAGGGATGGAGTCGTAGTTACTTGCTTGCGAGATCCACACAATCAGTTGATCCCCACCATTGTCTATTATATCTCTATATATATGCACATGCTTGTCTCTTATGCAGGTTTGCAGGTACTAGGCATCGACTTCCCTAAATTTTCAAGATGAGCATGCCCTATCGCTAATCTCAATGGTAAAAGAGGGGAGATAATATTCAGTTCCAAATCCTAACCTAAGCCAATTATTGTCCTAAAGTAGGGAACAAGATTTTGTGTTTTCACCCTTATAAACTCGTCCAATTGGCAAGAGTTTATACCTATGTCCTGAGTTTGAATGTGGGTCTTTAGGTCTTTCTGATTCGTTGGTTTGTGGCATTTGATGTGAATTCTATTTTTAGATCATTCTATTTTTAGCTGTGGCATAGTATTTAAATGGTAATTAAATAAATGTATTTATTTAGTTTTATTATTATTATTATTATTATTGTATAGTTGATGCAATAGATTAATTGGAAATTAATTATATGCTAATATTGAGTGTGGTTGAATTATTTAATTAATGAGAATTAATTAAATAAATTCACCTTAGAATTATTTAATCATGAAATTAACCTTTGCTCAATTAAAATATATTTATTAAATTAAGGGTTATTTTGGCATGTGGTATTTATGTTAACTAAATGTTTTTAATTGCATTATGTTGCACTTTCATAATTGAATGAAATTGAATTAGTAATTCAAGTTGAAGTTTGATTATGTGCTTTCAACTAGAGTCAAAGTGGAAAGGGGACTTCAATTCAACTGAGACTGAACTGTGAACTCAAGTTCATTTTCATGCAAGTCCTTTTTGGAGTTGAGTTCGAATTCATGCATGAGAAAGGAAGTTTCTTTAAATATTAGGGGTTTTGGCCATTATTTGAGTACACAGGTTTTGGAGGAGGAATTTTGGAGATAGTTTTGTGACAGAGATTGGGAGACAGATTTGGAAAAAGAGCTCTTCAAAAAGCTTGGGTTTTATTTCTTCATTTTGGACATCATCAATTCTGTGCAATTGAATTGAGGTAGGTTTTTTAATCTATTATGGTTATTCTTTTCAGACTCCTGTATGAATTTGTAAAGCGTGTCTTCCTTGTGCCTATTGGAGTTGAATTTTTTGGAAATTTTATATGTTTATTGCAATTTAATCTGAACAGTCTTGCCTTTCTATTTTGTAAATTAATGGTTTTGAGGTATCTATAAAAAGAGTTTTAGAAAACCCAAATAGACTAGGGTTATGAGCTTGTAGTGAAATTATTGGAGATTTTATACATGTTTGTTGTAATCATTATTGTGGTATATATATATATATATATATATATATATATATATATATATATATATATATATATATATATATATATATATATATATATATATATATATATTTATATATATATATATAAGATTTGTTCTTGTATAATAAAAATATATATATATATTGGATGATTATTTTAAAATATATATATGGGATGATTATTTTAAAATGTATAAATTGAATGTTTCTAATTAAAATATATATATATATATATATAGATATATATATATATATATATATATATATATATATATATATATATATATATATATATATATAGATATATATATATATATATATATATATATATATATATATATATATATATATATATATATATATATATATATATATATATATATATATATATATATATATATATCTATATATATATATATATATATATATATATATATATATATATCTATATATATATATCTATATATATATCTATATATATATATATATCTATATATATATATATCTATATATATATATATCTATATATATATATATATATATATCTATATATATATATATATATATATATATATATATATATATATATATCAAATATAATATAGTTGAAGGAACAGTGATAATGCAAACTTACCATCAAAGGAAAATTTCTCTCCCACAACAGGCAGATAAACCTAGGTCTTTTTCATTCCAAACTAAGCCAGTCGAAGAACGGAGATAGGCATTACAATGAAAAAACTAGGGTAGAAATCTCCATAAAAAAGGATAAGGATCAAGGAAAGAAATGGGAATTTTTGAGTTACTATCATAATTGTTGGCTCTATGGCCACAAAAGAAAAGACTGCCAAAAAGAAGAGCAAACGCATCCATCCTATGAACACTTGGATGAATTTACAGCAAAACAAAAAGAAAAAGCGGAGCAAAATGTTGATCTAGATCTACTCGCCATTTTCACTCATGCAAAGCCCTCATGCAGCGACCCTGCCCAGACCAAATCCTCTAATAAATCTCCTAATAATCCTCCACTATCTAGGAAGATGGAGGAAGGATCATGGAAAGAAGAGCATAAGGTTTCAGCTAGGGTTTCAAATTTGGGTACAGAACCAAAGGAAAATCACATTATCCCTTCATGGAGTAGGGAATCAAGGTAAAAGGTATTTTCAGTCCAATCTTTGGACAGGAAACTAAGAATTTTTGCAAAGACCCCGGTATGCTAAACCGGTCTTAGGCTACGGGATCGCTAAGGTAGATAATACTGGGCATTTGTTACAATGCAGAATCGATGATCCCCTATCTACTAAGGGCGAAGGTAGGACCTTATCTACCCAAGCACCTCCTGTGAGAACATTTAAGCAAGATCATACATGGAAAATGGTTAAAGGTAAGAATAAGGTATTAAGACCCTT
>BSBK01000112.1:1812500-2093932 GCA_027943335.1 Chamaecyparis obtusa | reverse complement strand
GATCATGTGTCAATTTTTGTCATCATTGAACTTTTAGGTAACCAGATAAATCAATACAATGCCCACTAGTTATGAAACCATAGACATATGAATATTGTTTTGTATGCATGGGAATCAATACAACATCCACTAGTTAGACAACCATGGACATATGAATATTGATTTTATTTTCAGAATGTCGAATTAGATATAAGCACCAAGGCACAAACGCCAGGATGACCTGAATATCATGTCCATTTTGATATAGCAATTTTTATAAGCATCAAAACATAGACGTCGTGATGACCTGAAAATGCCTTGTGTTCAAACATATCAAACAATCAAGAGATCATTCTAAATCCAATGTGAATTACCCGTAATGACCCTTTATCGTTCACATCATTAGGCAAGATCGTGTTTCACAGTAGGAGAAAGAAGTTACTCAAAAAGACAATAGTTAGATCAAACTTCTTCAAATTTTCTAGGTATTAATGGTCAGGCACTCATGGCCATCCAATATGAGATAGAGGCTCTTACAGACAGACACACATTTCAATCTAGAATTTCCCAAGTTGTTAGATTTTCAAATACAAGCAGAAGATAAAGAAAAGATTATGCCCCCAGTCATCACTCTCTAAATCCTGTAATGGACATCATCGAAGAGCTCGAAGGGACATAATATGCAAAAATCTCAATGCGAATCAGTAAGCATACAAGGAGATAAAAGCATGTAAAAGCATAGATTGTTTTCAATTTGTGTTTGATTACGTTGTTGTAGATGCAAAATCTTTCTGGAGAGGAGACTGACTGACTGAATCAGATGAAGCTTCAAAGAAATCTGACTAGATATGACTCATCTAAGATGTATTGGAGGCCATAGGATATGACATTGATTTCCCCCAAGTGTTAAGCATGGATAGGATACAAACGCTTGAGCTTATTGGTGTACAGACCGACTTTATTGAAACAAGGATACATACAGACTAAAGCAGACTAAAAGATAGGAAGACCAAGATTGTGCTTATAGATGGAGCATTTTGAAAGAAGTGGCACCTATTTTCCAGGTTTTCACCATCTTGGCAAAGATTCTATTTTTCTACCAAGGCACCTGTTTCCAGGTTTTCACCAAGGCACTTTTTCTTTTTCTCATTTTTTTGTATTTTTTATTTTTTCCAATTTTTTTGATATTTTTGTGAATCATCAAGGTGCCTATTGCTAGGTTTTCACCAAGATGTTCATTTTTCAAGACTTTTTCAGAATTTTAAGATTTTTTCAGGACATTTTACCATACATTGAATGCCTTAGGCATAGAATTTCTTTAGATAGAGAATGTTGATTGGTTCTTGGAGCTGTTCTCCTTCAGTCGTTGAGAGTTGATAGGCTCCAGAGCCAAAAGTAGCAGTGATAACAAAGGGACCCAGCCAGTTGGGTTCAAACTTCCCCTTGCATTCTCGATGTGATTGATTTTTAGGATTCTCTCTCAAGACTAGATCGCCAACCTGAAATTCTTTGTGTTTGACTTTCTTGTTGTAACTTCTAGAAATTCTTTTCTAATACACTCTGAGATGATTATACGCTACTTGTTTGTGCTCATCTAGTAGTTCAAGTTCTTGCAACCTAGACACTCTGTAGTCATCATCAGTTACTAGACCATGCATTCTGATTCTTAGTGATGGGATTTCAACCTCAATAGGCAGTACCGCTTCAGACCCATAAACTAAAGTGAAAGGTATAGCCCCAGTAGGTGTTTTGATACTTGTTTTGTAGGCCTAGAGAGTTGGATTGATCATGAGATGCTAGTCTCTTCATGTTTTATTAACCGTACAGTGTAAAATTTTCAATAGATTCTTGTTGGAAGCCTCTTCTTGTCCATTCCCTTGAGGATAGTAAATAGATGACCAATGTTGTATAATATTGAATTTGGCACATAAATCATCCAAGTCTTTGTTTTTGAATTGTCCACCATTATTTGTAACTATAGAGTGGGGAATACCATATCTGCAAATGATGTAGTTCAAAATGAACATAGAAATTTGTTTACCAGTTGCTTGAGTCAAGGGAACTGCTTCTAGCCACTTCATAAAATAATCTGTAGCTCTGATTATATGGATATGTCCATTAGAAGAATGAGGATGTATGGATCCTATAAGATCAAATGCCCATTGGTGAAAAGGCCATTGTGTAGTCAAGGGAATTTAATCTCTCCCTGGAGCATGGATTAAATTGCCATGCACTTGGCAATTTTGACAGTTCTTAGCAAACTTGATAGACTCTTTCTCCATTTCTGGCCAATAGTACCCAGCCCTAATAAGTTTTTGACCTAGTGTTAAACCATTAGAGTGTGACCCACATATACGTTTGTGGACTTCCTTGAGTGGACATTGAGACTCTTTCCATTCTAAATATCTAAGCAGCGTACCATCTAGACCTCGTTTGTATAGATCATTACCAATGATGACATATCGGGAGGCATTATGGATTAGGTATCTCTTTTCATGGCGGTTAAAGGTATCGGGAATGATTTGGTCTTTGAGATAGGAGAATAGGTTTTTATATCTAGATGAATCATGACCTACAATAGTGAAAATCATGCGGGTTTTAGGGGAATCATATGAAGGATAAGATAGTGCTTCCACCAGGAACTTGTAGCATAGCTCATGTTCAGGCTGCTGCAATAGAGTAGATAGCATTTCCATTGCATCGACAACCCTATTCTCTGTTCTAGGAATTTTCTCAAATGTGATAGATATGAAATATTTCTTTAGATCATCTACCATTCTCTTGTATGGAATGAGCTTTTCATCTTTCATTTGTTACACATCATTGACTTGATGGATAACAAGTTGCGAGTTTCCATAAATGTGTAATTTTGTTACTCTCCACTCAATTGCTATTTTCATACCATTTAAAAGGGCTTCATATTCAGAAATATTATTTGTACAAGGAAATTTGATTCTAAAAGCTTTAGGTATGGAGTATCCTTGAGGTGTGATAAACAAGATGCCTGCTCCAGATCCATTCTGTGTATAGGAGCCATCAAAGAATAATTGCCATTCTCTAGAAGAAAGATTCATGATAGAGGAATCTAAAAATTCTATTTGCATTGGTGTATCATCAAACATAGGTGCATCCGCCAACTAATCAGCAATAACTTGGCCTGTAATAGCTTTTCTTTCAACATATTCAATGTCAAATTCACTTAAGAACATGACCCATTTGGCTAATCTACTCGTTAGGGCAGCTTTTCTTAGCAGGTACTTTAGTGGATCAATCTTAGCTACCAAATGTGTGGTATGAGCCAACATATAATGTCTCAGTTTCTATGAAGAAAAAATCACAGCTAGACAAGCCTTTTCAATCGTAGAATAGTTCTTTTCGTATGCCACCAATGTTCTATTGATATAATATATAGCTCTTTCCTTCTTGTTCTCATCATGTTGTGCAAGCAATGCCCCCAGTGATGTATTTGTGCTAGAGACATACAGGATCAGCGACTTCCCTTGTATAGGAGGCATCAAGATAGGAGGATTTGATAGATATTTCTTGATATGGTTAAAGTTGTTCTCACATTCCTCATTCCATGCAAAAGTCACACCTTTATGTAATGTCTTTGTAAAAGGTTGTGATATGTCTTCTAGCTGAGATATGAAGCATCTAATAGATTGTACTCTCCCTTGTAATGTTCCCATTTGACTGATATTCTTGGGAGGTTACATCTCCATTATAGCCTTTACTTTAGCTAGATAAACTTCAATGCCCTTCTTTGAAACTATGTATCCTAAGAGCTTTCCAGAAGTGACACCAAAAGCACACTTCTTAGGATTTAGTCTGAGACTAAATTTTTCCATTCTGTCTAGTATCTTGCTCAAGTCATTTAGATGTTCAACTCTAATCATATATTTTGCTAAAGTATCATCAACATAATCCTCCATAGTTCTATGCATCATGTCATGAAAAATAGATGTCATAGCTCTCTGATATGTAGCACCAACATTTTTAAGCCCGAATGGCATGACATTCCAACAGAAGGTACCCCATGTACATGTAAAAGCAGTTTTCTCTTGATCCTCTAGAGCAATTTTTATTTGATTATATCTGGAGAAACCGTCCATTAAAGAATACATCTCAAAACCCGCAGTCATGTCCACTATCATATCAATGTTATGTAGTGGAAAATCATCCTTAGGGCATGCTTTGTTCACATCTCTAAAATCTGTGCATACTCTTATTGATTTGTTTAGTTTTGAAATAGGTACAATATTTGAGATCCATTCAGCCTAGTCAATAACATGGATGAATCCGGCTTTTAGTAGCTTCTCTAATTCAACTTTTACCAAGAGTGCAACATGGGGATGCATCTTTCTTAATTTTTTCTTAACAGGTTTAACATTTGGAGCTATAGAAAAATGGTGCATTATAAGATCAGGATCCAATCCTGGCATATCTGAATATTTCCATGCAAAGTTGATCTTTTTCTCTGTTAAGAATGTTGTAAATTTTTTATTTTCTTCTTCTGATAAGGATTGTGCTACATGGATCAACTGTGGTTCCTCTGCTGTTCCCAAGTTGATAGATTGAGTGGGCTCAATTAGAACTGGAGATCTATCCTCTAAATGACTCAGAAGGACATCGAATATCTCATCCTTAGGCACCTCAGAGAGGTTTTCACCTTCAGATACATCTTTTATTTTTACTTTTGTAGGTTTTGAGCTTGCCACAAAGTGGTTTTCACCCTCATAACTTCTTTTCTTCTTATTCTTATTCTTATTTTTCTGACTAAGATACTTGATGTCCGACTCCGTCATGCTAACACTCGGTTCACTGATAGAAGTTCTCATAAGCTCAACTGCATTTAGGTAGCAAGCAAGTGCATAGTCATTCAGGAAAGTAAAGATACCTTGGCTCAGATTCATGGAAGTTTGTTCCAGAAGATCAAGATGTTGGATAGTCAAAGTGGTGAAAGATTGGGAAATAGTGTTTACAGATATAGATCTGTCATCATTGGTCCTAACCTGACGCTCGAGTTCAAAGGTGATATTACAACTTAAGATGTTCAATTCATGAATAGGCTCAATGTCACTGTGGGAGTCCAATTCAGCCATAGGTGGATCAGACGCATTAAGTTCATTATTTTGCTCTAGACTTACATTGGGTTTAGGTGCATATTGGTGAATAACATCAACATGTTTCTCTGTAATAAGTTCATCTAGTTCTGGAATGACTCCCCATTCATAGTCATTTGATTCATCTTCTGTTTCTTCATCTAGACCTCTAGGAAATCTGAGAACATGTGTAAAGTTAGGACGGATTCCCCAAGAAGGGTTACCCTTAGATTCTAATCTGAATTCATACTCATGGGAGTCTTTCTTAGAATCACTGGAATGCTCCAAGTGCTCAGCTATAGTGATAGGCTTATCTTCATTTTTGTATGTTTGATTACCTTCGAGATTAGCTGGTTCTTGTGTTGCAGCTATCTCTTGTTCCATAGTAGCTTCTTGTGTTTCTACTACATTGATTCTCTTTATTGGATCATCTTTAGATTTAAGGAGGTCTTTTATTTCTTTAGGAAAACACTCATAAGGAATGAGTTCATTAGTGGTGTTAGAATCTTCACTATCAGATTGTTTTGTTTCTTCTTTCTCAAGGAGAGCTTCTTCTAGCTTGATTTGCTCTATGACATGTGGGAAATTCTTGCTAAGATAGAAAGGTTTCTTCTTATACCCTAGACCTATTGTATTCTTATTGGTTCGACCATGGTGGTCAAGAGGTGATAGAAAACCCTTTCCTTGTAGTCCTAGAGGTCCTTTTCCAGTAGATCCCATTTTTGTGATCAATTTGTCCCATGGACCATATGACTTAGAAGGAATCTTTGATGTTTTAGAATCACATGATTGATCAATTTGAGATTTTGGTTCTTCTTTGTAGAGCCATGCAAGCATAGCTTCATCCTCTTCAAATTCTTGTTTAGATACTTGTTCTGCAACAAAATTTTCTTTATATGCCTCAAGAGGTTCTTTAGACTCTAGTTTGGACTATTTCAGAGTTTGTCCATAAGACTTAGGAGAGATAGGGAGAGATGTCAAAGATAAGACTGGCTCTATAGTATATTCTCCCATACCATTTTCTTTGATCTTAACCTCTTTAGCAATGTCTTCCATCTTGGATGTTGAAGCAATGTCTAGCTGCTTAGTGGAAGATTCCCTATTATTAGGAACAAGTTTATTAGCACTTTCCTTCAATGTATTACAAGTTGTATATAGATCAGCTGGAATCATCACCTCTACTCCTTCATAAGGAAATTTCAAACATTAATGGTATGTATTCATCTCATGTATCCAGGGTCTCCCTAGAAGAATTTTGTAAGCCAAAATGTAGATCAAGAACTTATCATATAGTATCTCTGATGACAGAACCTGCTCTAATAGGTAAGACAATTGTTCCCTTGGAGGATCTTTCTTCTTCATCGTATGCCTTGATAGCTATTTTATTTCTGGGATCAATAGCCATTTTTGAAAATCCCAATTGTGTGATCAAGCTAAAAGAACAAATGTTTAGACCAGTGCCTCCATCTATCAACACACGTTTGACGTGGCGGTTTTTGATCAAGAATTCAATATGTAAGGGCTGGTTATGCGGATGACTCAAGGAGTTATCATCTTCCCCTAAAAAGTAAATATATTGTGGAGATGTAAGATGACCAACCATAGTATGGAATCTATCTAAATCAAGATTATTAGGAACATTGGATCTGAGCAAAGCTTTGTCTAGAATGGCTCTATGAGCTGGAGATATCTGAAGCAACTCAAACATGGAGATTTTCGCATTTGTATTCTGGAGTTGTTGGACAATACTATATGAAGTAGGTATCGTGTCTTTAGGATTTGCACATTTAGATGTAGCCTTTTGTTTAGAAGTAGACGAAAGATTGAAAGGCACCTTAGGGACATTGGATGAATCTGGGATTTGTCCTTCCAGATGTGCCTGAGCTTGTGATCAAGTAACTGCATTAGTGGATTGATTTCCTCTATCTCTTCTTATAATTGTGATGACATTGCAACACTTAGATAGACATGGTTCAACCATATTGATAACAACATTGTTTCCAGAATAAGCATAATTGACTTTAGCACCCATATTGGGCTGAGAAGAAGAATCTTCTTTACCATGTTTAGGAAATGGTTCTGTGAATGTTGTATTATCATTATTGCTCTTATGATTGTCAATTGTGATTTCTCCATTATCAATTTTTTCTTGTATGATGTGCTTCAAGTGAACGCAGTTATTAATCTTATGTCCTTTATTGCAATGGAATTCATAGTTTTCATTCTCTCTCCACCATTTCAGTTTAGGTTCAGGATCAAAGAATTTTATCTCAGGCAAGTAGATGATTTTGTTTGCCAATAGAGTTTTCATGGCAGATTCCAAGGATTCTCCAAGAGGAGTGAATTTGCAATTAGGATCTATAGCCCAAGGTTTATAATCAGATGAATTTTTGTTGGACTCGGTTACTTTAGCTTCAGAAGCTTTGATGGTTTGGGTACCAATAGTGAGATTGAAAGTAGGTGTCTTTGATGGGGCACAAATATTATTAACAACACCATTTGTGACAATGCCTTTATTCTTGTTCTAGTTTTTGTTCTTGTCCTTAGAACTAGATCCAGATTCATACTTGTCCTTTTGAAGTGTGATGTCTCCTTTTTTCACAAGAACTTTCTCAATTTTGATCGCATTATCTACCATCTTATCAAAAAATGTATGATTTTGCATTTGTAAAGGGTAGTTGATTTCTAGAACAAGATTATTGATGAAGATTTCCAGCTTCTCAGTTTTTGGAATGGGTCTATCATATAGAGAAAATTTCTTCCTCCATCTCTTGAGAAATGTTAGGAATGGTTCACCTGGATATTGTTTCAGATTGCAGATGTCGATCATGGTGACTGGATGTTGAATATTGTAGGAGTATTGCTGATAGAATAGTTTGATTAACTACTCAAAAGTTTTAATAGTTGGAGGCATTCTAGAGAACCAATGAATGGCTGCTCCTCCCAGAGATCGAGGAAAAAGATGCATTAAGTAAGTTGGTTTGTGCTTAAACTCCATAGATTGAGTACAAAATTCTCTGACATGATCTTGAAGGTTAGATTTTCTATCATACTTATCATATTTAGGCATCTCCACTCTTTTAGGGAATGGCGGCATGTACAAGTCTTTATCAAATGGAAAAGGACATAGAGCTTCCATGGAGAACTCCTTAGGTTCCTTTTCTTTCTCAAGTTTGTTAAGTTTGACTTGCATGGCATGCATTTGTTTCATCATAGCCATGATAGGAGTTTCTTCCTCATGCGTAATGATATCTTCAACATTAAAGTTTGGAGGAAGTTTAGCTCCTTGATGAGCTAACTCTAGAAAGTATGCTTCTCTATCTTCCTTCAAGAAATGCTTCATCATTCTTTTGAAGTTATCATCATTTTGATATTGGGAAATTTCAGAAGCTGTAGGTTCTCAATCCATACCGTGTTGAGATTGATGTCCTTGGGACCTGTGATGTGTCCCTCTGTGAGACATGTTAGGAGTTTTAGGACTCCCTAGATTAGATTGAGGTGGAGTTTGTTCATTACGTCCGTGAGTTGATGGAGGGGGTATGTAACCAGTTTTCAATCGAAAGTTTCCAAGACCGTCATCTTCGTAAAGACCAAAATTGTAGAGTTACTCAAGAGTTGGATCCTGGAGAGTATTCAGAGGTATTGCATGGGATGTTTCTCTAGATTTCTTGTGTGACAAAGCTCTAGTTTCCACCATTAACCTTGGGTGATGCAAGAAAGCAGGATGAAGACAACTGAAGAATGACTTGATTCAAGAAGATCGAATGACACAACCTTGTCAAGATTGAAGTGATTAAAGATTAGACCAGATGTAAATTAAGGATACTGTGCCATAGTAGTGTGGGTAGACACCCAACAAATGGCGGGAATGAGCTCACAACACTTAGCCGTTTTACCAAGAAGACTGAATTTGAAGATAATTTTGACACAAGATAAAAAAGACTCAAATTGATAAACCAGAAGACAAAATCAGACTCAAAGGCTCACTTAAGGAAAATGAATGAATTTGTTCTAGTTTTTGCTTTGTTTCTAACACAGTGATTTGTTTGACAGATTCTGGAAATGGGTTGTAAAAACTGAGTCTTTGACAATTTTGACCACTTTCTAGCAATAAAATTTCTCAAACAACTTTATGCAGGATCGTACGATAGTGGGTATGCTATGAAACACCAATTGACAATCTCGTATGACAATTGCAAAGCTCACACGATAGTTGATAGCAGGATTTTGACTTTTTTCTTTTGACTGGTGATAAAACTCATACGACACTATACAAGATATCATACGACAACACAGGGGTTCTAAAATGACAATATGCCAAAACTCGTATAACTTTCTGACCTTGTGGGATGACTTTTGACTCCAGAAAGGACTTTTACTTTAGATTTTGCAAATTTTTGGTTTTCAGATTTGGATTGTTCACAAATTTTTCTGTCCAGGTTTGAAGATTATTCTGAGATTGTTCATTTTCAGTAACCAAATAGATAAACAAGCACACAAAATAGCAAGCAAGTGATTCCAAGCATGTCTGAAAATAATGAACAGGGGACAAAGCAACCCTATGCATAAACAATCAAGTGACTAAATGTGCTAATCTGTAGGAGTGCTAATTGTGTATGTTCCAAAAAAATTTTCAATAACGCACATATTCCTAGAACAATGAAAATTTGGCCTCACTAGGGTTTGTAGTAATGGTCTGACTCGACAAATTTTGTGATCTCAAGAGGGTGAACTCCAATCCAAGTGCACCAGGGTTTTGACACAGTCTGAGAATTTAATCAATCAGGAGCTGCTAGGGAGATCTAACAGCCCAACAAGAGACCACACCTGTGAAGATTTCCTCCACAAGGACATTTATATAGCGGCTGCTACTACCATGGTGAAAATGGCTATTACCACTTGAGGTTCCATCCACGTGGTTGACCCAATTAAGGGAATGTCCATTACAGTTAACCCTCTCTAAAGGTGACTCACAAAAGATACCACATGGAGACTAGTTCTAGATTCAAGGATCTGAGTTTCTGATACTACCCAAATAGGGAGTAGAGCATAGTCCTCTAGCCTTTTCACTTTTAACCAAAACAAAGTAGACAGATTAATCCAACACGTTAAGACCGAGATTATCTCACAAAGATCTATGACATCAACCACTTATGATCTATCAACCCCTCTGGAGAGAGAATGTATCAATCAAAAGTTGAAGACACACGAATCTAGTAGAACGTGAGACTTTCTTAGTAACCTACCTACCTACAAGGGGGTCCTTCGTCAAGAGGAGCTTCACATGAATAAACAAGTGAAAGAAGCTCAATCTCTCAAGATCATCCACAAATAGTGTTCATAGGGCCTATTTACTATGTGTAATAGATATGCCGAAAGCAAATCTATGTTCATTTTATAGCCCAAGATGAAGTCTGTGATATGAAAGCAATAAAAGTCACACAAGCTTGACACGTGAGAGTTCATTTTAATCCAAATCAAAATGTTATCAGCTAGAGAAGAATACCTAAATTCCTCGAAACGTGCTTAGTAGATTTTTACCTATTTTAGAAATTTAGTTGTGCTTTTTCCAATCAGATTCAGCAAATATCAGTCAAAAATAGAAGATTTCAATTGTTAGGGTTAGGTGTTAGTCCAAATCTGAAAAACTACCAAAAATTTTGAAATAACAATTGAATTTTGGAGTCAAAACTCATACGACAGTGGGTTACCTCCCAGACGACAGTCTGGAAACTCATACGACAGTGGGTGTCTCTTGGTATGACTTTTGAGCTTTCAAACGATAGTGTGTACTTTCTAATATGAGCCTTGATAAGATCACCTATTGTACGATAGTGGATACCTCCTAATACAACTTTCTGACAAAAGTCATACAAAAAATGTATGGACATAAAATAAAAGATCGCAATTTTAACCAGAAAATGATAAGAAATTGATAGATATTGATAGAAATTGAATGGAAACCCATTTTAGGGCCCCACGGTGGGTGCCAAAAATGTGTGTGTGAATTTTGTACCTAGCTATAGACATAACACTTCAGTAAAACATTAGAGGTTAGCAAAAACTAAAATCGTGCAATGAAATGGAAACTAAACTAACCAGGTGATTTACTACCTTCTAGTTGGTGCAAGTATGATACTCTCAGATCAGACCGAGACCAGTGATAATGCAACACCTAAATGAAGGATTTGAATGCAAAATATGAAGGATTATGAATGTAGATTAAGCTATATTTTTGTATTTTCTATGCAATAATATAAAATCTGTATGAATCTAAGCTATATGAATGTAATGGAATGCAAATTTAATCTAAGAATGCTATGAATGAGTATGAAAACTATGATATGAAATTATGCAAAAGCTAATGAAAGATTATGATCAACTATAAAAGATCTCACAAATCGCCTGTCACAAGTGCTCAATCCTTCAATTGCCAATTTGCCAAAGTAATTGTGCAAATTCAAGTGTTGATAAAAATTGAATAGCCAAGCCTTGTTTTTATAGAAATCCAGGGCTTTGAGGATGCAAGAGAAAAGCCATAAATCACTCTTGATAAACTCACGTTGATTTTTGAGTTATCAAGAAATTAAAAATAAATAAACTCATAAAATCATGCAAAAGTAGTTTTTATCTCAAAATAGAGCTTTAGTTCTCTTTTTCAACTCAACATCAGATGTTGAGTTTAGAAAGTTAACAAATTGAAAATAATAGTTGTTTTAAAGTTGACTGCTTTTTTTATTGTGCATGATTTATTTTGAATTAATTTAAAAATAAAGTGATTTATTTTCAACTTAACTGATTTTAAAATTAAAGCAATTGATTTACAGGTTAATCAATTATTAAATCAAACTTTTATTCAAAAACTATATTATTAAATATTGACAACTGACTTTAATTAATTAAATAGGAATTTAATCAATTAGTCATAAGATTTTTGATTTATTGTCAAAATTAAATAATACAATTTAGGAATAAATATAATTAAATGTAATTAAATAATTAAGTGACAGTAGTAAATTTGATTAATTAAATATTTAGAATATTCAATTAATCAAACTTTAGGATAAATAAGATTTATCGCCAAATAATTATTAAATTAAGAATAATTATGATAAATTAGGAATATTCAAGGAATATTGCCCGATGCAAAATTTAGGCTAAGCAATTAAATTCGATAATGTGCAGATGTGCCTTAGGTTAGGACTTTTGTATCGATTTCATTCAATTTGAAGATGTAGGAGGTTAATGAACCTATAGCCCATTTTTGGGGTATTACAATGATATGTTCACATATCCAACAGGATCACATGTTTTTGTGGGAACATGGTTGCACACATATATGATTAGAAATAGTGGCATTCCTACATTTGAAGACTATGAGAAGCACAAAACCTACATTCTCATGTACTCACACTTTGATATAGCAGCCAATGCTAAGTTGTTGAAACATCAAGGAAAACCAAAGACAAAGGAACTTTGGACTATTAGTAATGCTAATCATGAAACAATATTGAATACCCTCAAGTAGAGAGATGACTCTTTAGACACACTTCAGTAGGTAAGTTCAACTCAAGTTGCAAGGTTTTCCATGTTTATTACAATTACGTTCAATAAATTAATTGTAGTTTTTTGTTTTATTTGTTTGAGCCAATAAACTTGGTTTTGTATGTGGATTATAAATGCAGTTGGATACATATATGATAGATATAGAAGATTGAGGTGTGCATTTGATTAGCCCATCTTTTATGATGGTAAACTTCACTATGGATTGTGTAGTCATGTTCTTTGGTTCGTTTAGTTAAGTTTATACATGTTCATAATCTTTTTCTCAACCTATATAAACTTCTTATATTCTCTATTAACTTTTCTTTTTCCTTTTGAATACATGGATTGGAATGTAGATGTCATCGAGTACCATGTGTTAAACTCATACACTTTAGGAGCGAAAAGGGAACTTATTTTTTATATATAGTTGTGTAATTTGCATATTTAGATGCCAAATTTTGTATATAAAAACAACAATTGAATGTAATGCGCATATTTAGATGCCAAATTTTGCATATAAAAACAACAATCGAATGTAATGCGCATAGTTAGATGCCAAATTTTGTATATAAAAATAACAATCGAATGTAATGTGCATAGTTAGATGCCAAATTTTGTATTTAAAAACAACAATCGAATGTAATGTGCATATTTAGATGCCAAATTTTGTATATAAAAAATTTGATGCAAAATTAGATGTAGAATTTGAAATATAAAAGAGCCCATGGGGTTGATTTGCAAATATTAAGAGCCCACATTTGTATCATCTTAATGCCATGTAAAATGCAAAAAATGTGTTTCCTTACTATAAATGTTGTATCCTTATATAATTTGTATCATCTTAATTTTGAATCCTTACATTTGTATTGTCTTAATTCCATGTACATTTGTATCATCAAATGATGTAATAGTTGAAGTAATTGAATCAAAATTGGTCAAATGTGTCCAAAGTAAAATGATGATTCCCTGGGGTGAAGGGATAGTGTTCAAGGATTGCATCCTGGCACCAAAAGGACTATGCCATTAGCTTCGGTTGGATGGATAAATGCTAACAACAATCCTGTTTCGACCACTAAGTCACTAGAACATTCCAAACCACGCCAGACCAAAGTGTCCCCAAGGTGCACTAAGCACGATTGGGCAGTGAACTTTCAAGGCTCATATCTCAGACCCTATGAGAGGTATCAATAATCTATGAGATGATACATGACTGCATTTATGAGGCCTACAATAACCTCTCTCCATTCTGGGAGATTCAAATTTGTTTGAATTTGGCACGCCAATCTCGCTTGATGCCAAAACTTGCAGTGAGAGCCAGTTGAAAGTTGTACCACTAAATTATTTCAAAACTGTTCATCCAGACACTGAATGGACTGTTCCATTAGCTCCGATTGGGTGGGTAAACACTACCGACAACCCCATTTTGACCACTGAGCCACTAGAACGCTCTGGACCATGCCAGACCAAAGTGTCCCCAAGGTGCACTAAGCACGATTCAGCAATGAACTTTTGAGGCTTGCATCTTGGACCCCGTGAGAGGTATCAGTGATCCATGAGATGCTACAGGACCATGTTTCTAAGGCCTACAATAACCTCTTTCCATTCTGGGAGATTCAATTTTTTTTAATTTGGCACGCCAGTCTCGCTTGATGCCAAAACTTGCAGTGAGGGTCAATTGAAAGTTGCACCACTAGATTACTTCCAAACCGTTTGTCCCAGCACCGAATGGACTATGCCATTAGCTTTGGTTGGGTGGGTAAATGCTAGTGACAACCCCATTTCAACCATTGAGCCACTAGAACATTCCGAACCACGCCGAACCAAAGTGTCCCCAAGGTGCACTAAGCACGATTGGGCAGTGAAATTTCAAGGCTCGTATCTCAGACCCTATGAGAGGTATCGATGATCCATGAGAAGCTAGAGGAATATGTTTCTGAGGCCTACAATAACTTCTCTCTATTCTGGGAGATTCAAATTTGTTTGAATTTGGCACACCAGTCTCGTTTGATGCCAAAACTTGTAGTGAGGGTCAGTTGAAAGTTGCACCACTAGATTACTTCCAAACCATTCATCCCGGCAACGAATGGACTGTGCCATTAGCTCTAGTTGGGTGGGTAAATGCTAGTGATAACCCTATTTCAACCACTAAACCAGTAGAACATTCCGGCCCATGCCGAACCAAAGTGTCCCCAAGGTGCACTAAGCATGATTGGGCAACAAAATTTTGAGGCTCGTATCTCAGACCCGGTGAGAGGTATCGACAATCCATGAGATGTTGCACGACCACATTTCTGAGGCCTACAACAACGTCTCTCAATTCTGGGAGATTCAAATTTATTTGAATTTGGCACGCCAGTCTCGCTTGATGCCAAAACTTGCAGTGAGGGTCAATTGAAAGTTGCACCACTGGATTACTTCCAAACCATTCGCTTGGGCACCAAATTAACCACACCATTAGCTCTGATTGGGTGGGTAAATGCTAGCAACAACCCTATTTCGACCACTGAGTCACTAGAACATTCCAGACCATGCTAAACGAAAGTGTCCCCAAGGTGCACTAAGCACGATTGGTCAGCAAACTTTCGAGGCTCGTAACTCAGACCCCGTGAGAGGTATCGGCAATCCATGAGATGCTACAAGACCTCATTTCTGAGGCCTATAATAACCTCTCTCTATTCCAGGAGATTCAAATTTGTTTAAATTTGGCACACCAGTTTTGCTTGATGCCAAAACTTACAGTGAGGCTCAATTGAAAGTTGCACCACTGGATTACTTCCAAACCGTTCATCCTGGCACCAAATAGATTGCGTCATTAGCTCCGGTTGGGTGGGTAAACTCTAGCGAAAACCTCATTTTGACCACTAAGTCACTAGAATGTTCCGAACCACGCCGGACCAAAGTGTCCCCAAGGTGCACTAAGCATGATTGGTCAGCAAACTTTTGAGGCTCGTAACTCAGACCCCATGAGAGGTATTGGCAATCAGTGAGAAGCTATAGGACTGTGTTTCTGAGGCCTACAATAACCTCTTTCCATTTTGAGAGATTCAAATTTGTTTGAATTTGGCACGCCAGTCTCGCTTGATGCCAAAACTTGCAGTGAGGGTTAGTTGAAAGTTGCACCACTAGATTACTTCCAAACCTTTCATCCTGGCACCGAATGGACTATGCCATTAGTAGAAATTTTAAGTAATGAAGTGATCAAAGCCTAATTAGTGAAGGTTTTCTAATGAAAGTGATGGCACAAGTATAGCAGTAGGAGTTTGAGTTGAAGGACATAGCCTTTCTATGATTTGAATAGTATTGTATGAGCATATGAATGGTGAATCAATCACCAATTGATTCTAGAAGTGTGTGGAAGGTTGAGATTGGAGTAACCCTCAAATCAAGGGTTCGAAGCCATCAATTTGGGGCTTTTGATGTTCCAATTTTTTTGGGTCTAATTCCTCTTAGGATTAGAGGTTTTGAGTCATTTAATGACATTGTCCAAGGTTTTAGAACTTGGAGATATTTCTATGATATATTTTCTTTGATAAATCATCAAATTCCTAGTGTATTTCCAGGGGTATAGGTAGAGTACTGATATTTTGTCCAAAAGACCAATACCTGAATTTGAGATATGTTTTGATATGGCCAAAAGGGTGTTTGATTATGGCCAAAAAGATGTTTGATTATGTAATTATGCCAGTTTGAAGTCTTTTAGCCATTGGGAGTAAAGGGTAAGTCTAGAAACCTTGAAACCACTTTAATAGATATCTTTATATACCTCAAATGATGAATTAAACATGTGAACACACATAGCACATAAAGCGTACACATAAATTTTCTTAAGTCATGAAGCATACATGTAGCACATAGATTATAAAGCATACCACATGAATTCACTTAAGTCATACACGTAGCCCATACACATGAATTTAGGTTATGAAGAATGTACTTGAATATACATGAATATACTTAAGGCATAAATTGTACACATGAGTACATACACACAAGCATATTTACATACTAACAATGAATAAATGAACACATGCAATTAACAAATTGGATCGAATATCAAGTTTCATATATATCAAAATGAATAATAATTCTGTACATATTTACATGTCAACATATCTAGATACAATGTTGCATACGCCATCTCAAAATGTGTCATATGACATCTCAAAATAATAAGTTCAACTAAAAATGTTTCTAGGACATCCTATTCTACTGGTGGATCATCAAAATGCAACCTCTTTGAAGTAATCTTTGGCTCTGATGGATCCTGCATTCAAACACAAAAGTGAAACCCCAAGTTAGATTAAAATTCAAAATCATAGTCAACAATAATAAATAAAATTTAAACTAAAATTGACCTCTCATATACCTCGCCTCTCTATCTCCTCCCACGGACAGGAGACCTAATATATGTCCTTGGTAGCATAGGAACAGTGACACCAATGTCGACTCCCACCTGTATATGTTTGCGAACATGAGATTGATCTATGAGTTATACTATTTAATATTAAATACTTGGTAGAAAATATATGTTTACAAAATAACTGAATTAACATTAAAAACTATCTATGTTGAACTTTTTTTAGGGAATGTTACCTGAGTCATCAGTGATACAAACCCTTGGCGTTCTACCTCCCTCAAACTAGGACTGACCTACAAAAGTCAAACAAATACTTCATATTATCATAACTTGACCATATTATATATACTTCATAGTAAAATACACACAAATAACTTTATAAATGTACATACCGTGGGGCTATCACTATGAATGGATATGTTTTTGACTTTATCGTGATGATAGGGTCTCACGACATCATCATATGCCACTCTCTATCAAATAAACCATGTAAATTAAAAATGAGTACGCACAACTAACAAGTATACATGTATGCATAAACAAACTAAATTACTTAATTACCTTTTCCTTGTCAACGGATGACACCTGCACCCCCTCACATTGCCCCCCAGTGGCAACAGGTGACACCTGCATCAATATGTAGAAGATGATCATAAAAATTAGAAAACAATGCACATATACTATTATCATAATTTAAAAGGAAACCAATGAGTACATTAAAACATATGTACCGTGGAAGTGTCAAAACCAAATGATATGGCCAAAAGCATGGACCCCTCCACCCATGCCATCTCCTCCTTTGTCATCAACTGAACATAAATGTAACACATAAAAAAACATAAGTGGGAAATTATTATAAGAAAATTCTACTAAAAATACGAATAATAAAATTTAAATACAATGTGAAAAATGAATTGTTTACCCTTACCCTAACAGTGGGAGTCCATGGCTCTGTAGGCCCCTGATGCACATCTCCATGAGCTGCTTCAGTGCCTGTAGTTGTAATATCCTAAAAATGGGCTATAGGTTCATTAACCTCCTATATCGACATATTGAATGAAATCGACATCGAAGTCCTAACCTAAGGCACATCTGAACATCATCGAATCCTAATTGATTATCTTAAATTCTACATTGGGGAATATTCGTAGCAATATTCTTATTTATCATAATTATCTTTAATTTAATGATTATTTGGCGATAAATTTAATTTATCCTAAAGTTTGATTAATCAAATATTCTAAATATTTAATTAATTAGATTTAATTCTGCCACTTAATTATTTAATTGAAGTTAATTCTATTTATTCCTAAATTGTATTATTTAATTTTGACAATAAATCCAAAATCTTATGAATAATTGATTAAATTCTTATTTATTTAATTAAAGAAAGTTGTCAATTTTTAATAATATTATTTTTGAATAAAAGTTTGAAAAATAATTGATTAACTCATAAATCAATTGTTTTATTTTTCAAAATCAGTTAAGTTGGAAACAAATCACTTTATTGTTAAATTAATTCATAAATAAAACATGCACAATCAGAAAAGCAGACAACTATCAATTATCAATTAAATCTAAACTCTATTTTGAGTTGAACTCTACTTTTGCATGTTTTTGTGAGTTAAATATCCTTTATTTAAAAATAACTCAAAAATCAACCTAAGTTATCTGAGTGATTTATGGCTTTTATTCATGCACCTCCAAAGCCCTGAATTTCTATAAATTGAGGCCTCAGCTCTTCATATCAACATCTCATATTTTTGCAAACTTATGCTGGCGAATTGCTATATGGAGAATCAAAGCTTCTTTGCGAATCAACCACGTTTGTGAGATCACTTTTGTTTTCATATCTTGGAATCATTGCATATCAAGTTTTCATATAGATTAGATTTCAGATCAAGTTTTCATATTATTGTACAGAAAAACCAAAAAAATAGATTAATTGCATTCATTCCATATCTAGATTTTGCATTCAAATCCTTCATTTAGGCGTCGTCAAGGTCATTGATCTCGGTATAATATGAGAATACATACTCGCATCTACTAGAAGGCAGTAAATCACCTGGTTAGTTTAGTTTTCAATTACTTGCACGATTTTGATTTTTGCTAACCTCTAATGTTTTACTGAAGTGTTGTGTCCACATAAGAGGTACAAAATTCACACACATTTCTGGCACCCACCGTGGGGCAACCCACCTTTACATGCTAGTTTTGGTTATTTTTTTGGAGCTAACTCCCTTGTGCAGATTTACTTGGAGACTAAAATCTTAAATTTTCAAAGATTTAATTTTATCTCCCAAACGGCTTGAAGTTTTGGTCTGAAATTTTTTTTGTAGGTTGGAGACATATCAGGAAAGCTTCAATAAAAAAATTCAGAATTTTCTGAGATGTTTTGAATTTTAAATAATTTTTTTTCTATTTTTCATAAAAAATTCATTTTCAACGCAAATCATCATATTTTTTGAAAATTTTTACATTTTTGGAAATATTTTTAAATTATATAAGGGGTCCATTCTTTGTGTTTTAAATTTAGATGCAATATAGTAGCTCCAATAGTCAATTTACAAAAATTGGTCTATTTTGGTAAAATGGGTCTCTAGGGCACAAATGAAGAGATTTTTCTAAAAAATTTACATTTTTTGAAAGCTCTCTATTTTTTAGTAAGGGTTTCTATTTTTCATTTCTATTTTTGTGGCCGAAATCATATCAAAAAAATCAAATCTTGTTGACTAGGTCAAATGCAAAAAAAAAAAAAAAAACTGTGATGGGTATGCACTTATTTTTCATATGATTCAATGCATGATATGAGTTGTCATTTGGTTTATTTTATATTTATTATTGCTCCTAACAATTGGTTTTCAGATCTAACCCTAGGGTTTGCATAAGTTGAATATACCTTGCATATCTTGTTTGCTTGTTTGCTTATCGGCTTGTTGGAGAGTTCGTGGCTTGCTTGCATGGAAAAGCTCAACAAAAATTGCTAAAATAGGTAAAATCTACTAATCACGTTGTGAGGAACTCAGGTATTCTATTACATCTAATAACACTTCATTTTGGGACATAAAACAAACTCTCTTGTGTCAAACTTGTGTGACTTTTCTTGCTTTCATATCATAGACTTCATTTTGGGCTCTAAAAAAATGAACATAGATTTGCTTTCAGCATCTTTTTTACACATAGTAAATAGGCCCTATGAACACTATTCATGGCTCTTGAGAGAGTGAGTTTCCAGCGAAACTCTTCTCAATGAAGGAACCCTTGTAGGTAGGGAGGATACTGAGAGAGTCTCACGTTCCACTAGATCCATGTGTCTTCAACTTTTGATCGAGGCATTCTCTCTCCGGAGAGGTTGATAGATCATAAGGGGTTGGCATCATACATCTTTGTGAGATAATCTTGGTCTTAGCATGTCAGATTAATCTATCTACTTTGTTTGGGTTAAAAGTGAAAAGGCTAGGGGATTATGCTCTACTTCCTTTTTGGATAGTACCAAAAACTCAAATCCTTGAATCTGGAACCAGTCTCCATGTGGTATATTTTGTGAGTCACCTTTAGAGAGGGTTAACCATAGTGGACATTCCCTTAATTGGGTCAACAACGTTGACAGAACCTCAAGCGGTAATAGTCATTTTCGCCATGGTAGTGACAGCCGCTATATAAATATCCTTGTGGAAGAAATCTTCACAGGTGTGGTTCATTGTTGGGTTGTCAGATCTCCCTAGCAGCTCTTGATTGATTAAATTCTCAGACTGTGTCAAAACCCTAGTGTGCCGGGATTAGAGTTCACCCCTTTGGATCATAAAAGTTGCAGAGTCAAACCATTACTAAAAACCCTAGTGAAGCCAAATTTTCATTTTCTAAGAATATGTGCGTTATTGCAAAACTTTTTGGAACATACACAATTAGCACTTCTAAGGATTAGCACAAATAAGTCACTTGATTGTTCATGCGCAAGGTTTCTTTTTCCCTTGTTCATTGTTTTCAGACATGCTTGAAATCACTTGTTGTTTTGCATGCTTGCTTATCTATCTGGTTACTGAAAATGAACAAATCTGTTACAATCTTCAAATCTGGACAGACATTTTTGTGAACAATTTGAAACTGAAAACCTAAAATTTGCAAAAATTGAAGTGAAATTCCTTTCTAGTGTTAAAATTCATCCTAAAATTTCAAAACTCATATCAAAGCCAAAGTCAAAGTTGTTAGAGATTGGTCAGATTTCTCAAAAATCTAGTTTTTACAACCTATTTTCAGAATATGTCAAACAAATCACTATGTCAGGAATAGAGCAACAATTACTAAGAATCCAATCATTTTCCTAAAGTGGCCTTTTGAATTTGATTTAGCCTTCTGTTTAATCGATTTGAGTCTTTATCATCTTGTGTCAAAACCTTGTCATAACTATCAATCTTCAATCAATCATCAAAATGGCTAAGTGTTGTGAACTGGTGTCCACCATCTTTTGGGAATCATACACATACATCTAGGGCACAGTTCCCTCATCTAAGTCAAATCTATGCTTCAATCAATCAAACCTTGAAAAGGTTGCGTCATCTGATAATCTTGGTTCAATTCATTCTTCAGTTGTCTTCATCATATTCTTTTGATTCACCCAAAGTTAATGGTGGAGACTAGAGCTTCCTCTCACAAGAAATCAGGAGAAGCACTTAACACTGGAACTTTGTCTACTCACGTAGGTCCAACTCTTGAGCAACTCTACAATTCTGATTTTTACGAAGATGATGGTCTTGGAAACTTTCGATTGAAATCTGGTTACACCCCCTCCTCCATCAATTCAAGGAGTCAATCAACAAACTCTACATCAATCTATTCCAGGGAGTCCTAAAACTCGTAACATGTCTCAAAGAATCAGTACACATGAGGAAGAAACTCTAATCACCACTATGATGAAACAGATGCACGCTATGCAAGTCAAACTTAACAAACTTGAGAAAGAAAAGGAACCTAAAGAGTTCTCCATGGAAGCTCTATGTCCTTTTCCATTTGATAAAGACTTGTACATGTCACCATGCCCTCGAACAGAATATGAGCAACGTGATAATCCTTTTGATACTTCTTCCACAGAGAGTGACACACCCATCTTTGAAGACTATGATGACTATGATGAGGGACAATATAATGATACCTATGACACCTCTGTTCTTAAGAGTCCCCCTCATCGCGTGCTTGTGCTCACTAGAAATGGGACGTCACATTGGATAGATCATGATGGTGATCCATATGATTCTGATTTTGAAAGAGACTTTGATGATTTTTGTGAACAATACCTAGATGATACATCTACTTCTATTGAGGAAGAGAAAGCTTACCGAGCTGATTATAAATGTGCATACTATAAGGATCTCTCCTCTAAGAACTCTCATGCTGAAAATAAAGATTACACTCTCAAGAAAGATCATGTTAATGTTGAACCTTTGTTTTGTGATGGTTCCCTTCCATCCCCTACTTCCTCCAATGCCCATACATTTCCTAAAGCTTCCAAGCCTATCAAATCTTTCAAAAATCCTTCATCCAACAAAGATCCTAATACTTTTCATGCGGTTTCCTATAGTTATCCTCAAGGGATACCTTTTAAAGAAACTCAAGCTAACCTTCACTTGGCTGCAAATACTTTCAATGATGCTAAACCTAAAGAGCTTAAGCCTTCATACGCTATAATTCCCACTTCAGCTAGTCCTCCACCATCTCCTCCAAAGTCTTCCATACAATCCCAACATGCTTCCTTGTCCTTAGAAGTGGCTCCATGTCAAGAGGACTCTAAAAATGATAAAGAAAAGAACATAAAGAAAGATCAAGATCAAGAACCCTCCATGTCATCCACTCCTTTTCATGATGTCTCTTATCCATTCCATGGTTCTTTTGATCCTGCATGCCCTTTCCCATTCATTCCACCATGTCTTAAGTCTTCTCCTAAGCAAAATCAATCTACTACTTACACTGTTGAGCTTATTGACAATCAAAATAACCTTACTACACTTGCGCTTTCCAAAGATGATACTTCCATTAAGGTTTGTAAAAATGGTGTTGTTACTTCCAATGTTAAGCCTATTGAAAATCAAGAGAAAAATTATGTGCTTATGCTATCCAAAGATCCTTGTCAAGATCAAAGTCTTCCATCTTCTTATTCTACCACTCCATGTTTGTTTCCACTTTCTACTCTTCCTAAGTCTTTGCAAGCTTTGAGAAATCCTATCAAAGAAGGTGCTCATATTCAAGATGTCCATGATTCTATTGAAAATTATAATGCTCACCCTAAAGATGTTGATATCGTTGGTTGTCATATAGATGCTGATGAACTTATTGATTATCCTTTTGTATCTTCCATGTCCATCCTTGGACCTCTTCCACCAATACTACGAGCTTCACGTCTACCTTCCATTTTGGGTCCTTATGTCCCTTCACTTTCCCCTCCTAACTCTCCTAATTTTCCATCCATCTTGGGTCCTTACATCCCTCCATCTCCCATCTTTCCTCAAGATCAACATAGATGCACACCCTTGAATCCTTTTCATCCACCCACCCATCTAAACTAGTCATATCCTCCTTCTTCCACAAGTCCCAAGTCTTTTGGAAGTAACTTGAATGTTCAATACAAGAAAAAGAAGCAATACAAGAATCCATCAAAAAAAGAAGATCACCATGTCTCCTCTAAATGACATGGAGGCATAAAGTCAAAAGAGATATCTAAGAAAAAAACTACAAGACAAGTATGGGTTCCAAAATCCATCATTAAAGATATTCTCTCTAGATTATCAAAAAGAAATGAAAAGCCTATGACTATATGGATTCCAAAGTCTCTCTTGAAAGATTCTAATGTTGCGAAACAATTGAAATTGACATTCAAGCTTCCAAAGACTTCCACTTCATCTTCTTCCAAAAATATTCTTCCATTCCATGCGCCTAAACCACAACCTCTTCTATCCATTCGCTATATTCCTTCACGTATTCCTTCATTCATGTTTCCTCCATCCTCTCGCCACCCTTCAAGGTGTGTGTTGATGTTGATCTTTCCTTCCTTTCCATCTACCCTTTCACAATCCTTCCATTCAATATCCTTCTACCTTCTATCCTTTTTCCTCACTTGCCTATTCCTCCTATCTTCCAACCTCACTCGCTTTACATAAAACCTTATCCTCCATTTTTCTCTTCCATCTTCCTTTCCCTATCAAAATCTTTGAGCATATCATTTTTAATCCTTGGCATATCATGGTTTATCCTTTCAAGGAGCATTATCTAAAATCTTGCCTTCTTCCAAAAATTCAAAAAAAGAAGAAATAAAAAGAAAAATGAAAAAAATAAAATAAAATTTGAAAATGTGCCTTGGTGAAAACCTGGAAATAGGTGCCTTGGTAGCAAAAGTAAAGAGAAATAAATTCATCCTATGGTTAAAACCACTCCCTTGTGGCACCTTGGATAAGTACCATGATGAGAACCTGGCAATCAGGCATCATGTGTAGTTCTTCTACATATTTCATCTATTCCATCTTCTCTCTTTGATCTTGACAATGTTGATCTATACATGAATATTTGGCTATCTTGTGAGCTATCTTACGATGATCTTGCTTTCATTCCATTCATATTTAGCCTTCATATTTATTTTCCTCCATTCATTCTAGCCTTTCTCTATCCTTTTCCTCTTTGGTCTTGATCTAATAAAAAAAAGAGTAGAACACGATGCTTTGAAGCCTCTTGACATGTCTACTCCTTTGGACTGCATCCTTTCCTTCTTTGACATTACGCTTTTGTGACTTATCCTATGCTAGCATTTCATTGCTTTTCCAAATGCGCTTTACATGACAATTTTTCCCTAGCTTGGGGTATTCTTGAGAATTTTTCCCTAAGGATTTCTTCCCTTCATTCTCCTTCATTCGCTTGTCTTCCATCTCTTCCACTAGCTTGCTAATCCCTCTTGTTCTCCACCTTGCTAGACATTGGGACTGCATGATATGATCTTGCTTGGGAGTTTTCAATGGAAAAAGATGCTATCAAGTATGCAAAGTATCAGAACAAATATCAGAACAAGTATCAGAACCAATATCAGAACCAGTATTAGAACAAGTATCAGAACCAGTATCAGAATCAGTATCAGAACTAGTATCAGAACAAGTATCAGAACCAATATCAGAACAAGTATTAGAACGCCTACTGGGGCTACACCTTTCTCTTTAGTTTATGCGTCTGAAGTGATACTTCCTATTGAGGTTGAAATCCCATCACTAAGAATCAGAATGCATGGTCTAGTAACTGATGATGACTATAGAGTGTCTAGGTTGCAAGAACTTGAACTACTAGATGAGCGCAGACAAGCAGCATATGATCATCTCAGATTATATCAAAAAAGAATGTCTAGAGGTTACAACAAGAAAGTCAGACATAGAGAATTTCAGGTTGGCGATCTAGTCTTGAGAGAGAATCCTAAAAATCAATCACATCAAGAACGCAAGGGAAAGTTTGAACCCAACTGGCTAGGTCCCTTTGTAATCACTACTACTTTTGGCTCTGGTGCCTATTAACTCTCAATGACTAAAGGAGAATAGCTCTGAGAACCAATCAATGTTCTCCATCTAAAGAAATTCTATGCCTAAGGCATTCAGTCTATGGTAAAATGTCTTGAAAAAAATATTAAAAATTGAAAAAAGTCTTGAAAAAAATGAACATCTTGGTGAAAACCTAGCAATAGGTGCCTTGATGATTCACAAAAAAATTGAAAAAATGAAAAATACAAAAAAATGAGAAAAATAAAAAAGTGCCTTGGTGAAAACTTGGAAACAGGCGCCTTGGTAGCAAAAAATAGAATCTCTGCCAAGATGGTGAAAACCCAGCAAACGGGCGCCACTTGTTTCAAAATGCTCCATCTATCAGTGCAATCTTGGTCTTTCCCCACTTTCAGTCTTGCTTTAGTTTGTACATATCTCTTAGTTTGTTCCTGCATTCTTATTTTCAATAAGTCAATTTGTACACCAATCAGCTCAAGCATCTGTATCCTATCAATGCTTAATACTTGGGGGCAATCAATGTCATATCCTATGGTCTACAATATACTTTAGATGTATCATATCCAGTCAGAGTCCTTGGAAGCTTCATTTAAGTTAGTCAGTCTATCTTGTCTCCAGAAAAGATTTTTGCATCTACAACAACACAATCAAACATCAAACACAAACCGAAAACAATCTATGCTTTTTACATGTTTTTATCTCCTTGTATGCTTACCGATTCACATTGAGATTTCTACATATTGTGTCCCTTCGAGGTCTTAGATGATATCCTTTACAAGATTTAGAGAGTGATGACTGGGGGCATAATATTTTTCTTTGTCTTCTGCTTGTATGTGAAAATCTAACAACTTTGGAAATTCTGGATTGAAATGGTGTCCGTCTGTAAGAGCCTCTATCTCGAATTGGATGGCCATGCATACCTTGACCATTGATACTTAGAAAATTCAAGGAAGTTTGATCTAACTATTATTTTTTTTTAGTGAGTTATTTCTCCTATTGTGAAATGTGATCTTACCTAAGGATGTGAATGATAAAGGGTCACTATGGGTAATTCACACTGGATTTAGAATGATCTCTTGATTGCTAGATGTGTTTGTACACAAAGCGTATTCTAGTCATCACGACGTCTATGTTTTGATGCTTATACAAATTGCTATATCAAAATGGACATGATATTCAGGTCATCCTGGCATTTTTGCCTTGGTGCTTATATCTAATCTGACATTCTGAAAATAAAATCAATATTCATATGTCCATGGTCGCCTGACTAGTGGATGTTGTATTGATTCCTACACATACAAATTGATATTCATATGTCTATGGTTTCATAACTAGTGGGCATTGTATTGATTTATCCGGTTACCTAAAAATTCAATGATGAGAATGACCGATAGATGATCAGTGACTAGGTCCTAGGTCTTAGGTTGCATTTCATATTACATGTTTCTTTTCATTTTGCATGTTTGCATGATCTCACAATGGCTCAATAAACTTCAAATGCTTAAACAATTCTTCAATCACATCTTCAAATCTAACAATGGTTGAATCTCACATGAAGGTTCCTCCAATGAAACAGTAAGTAGAATCCTTTTTTGGGATCAAAATCAAAATTTGAGATCATTTATATTATTCACTACTTGCATAATCAACCTTCAATCATCATAGAAATCCAGAATTCAACTTAACTGATTATCTTATGTCAAACTATAAAAATTTCAACTATGGTCAACTCATAGTTTCATCTAGTAAAACTTGGTCTCCAAGACCTCTAAACGATACAGAATGCATTTTTGAACGTGTATAACCACTTCTCAAATCAATTAACATGCTTCTAAACCTATCAATGCTGACTTGTCTTGTCAGATTTTGATTTTAATCCCAAAGGGGGCATGTTATTGCATATCATTCAAAGTCTGTAAATCTAATTTTGAAATCATATCTTTCCTCAGTAATCAAGACAACAACCACATCTAGTTATTGATTCATCAAAAGAACTCATCAATTGGGGCAAATCAATCATCACTCGGGGCATATCAGATTCATTGAGATCCATATCAATTTGGTATTCTCTTAATCTTGTAAATTGTATCAGTTTTTGTAGCTATCGGTTCAATTGTGTTATTTCCTTGGTTCTTCGAAAACTGAAGGGTTCGGATGTGATACCAATGTGATTCAATGTAAGGACAATCAGGTTTGGAATCGGTCACTCACTTCTTCGCAATCATAAGGTTCAGAATCAGGCATTTTGATACTTTTTCGCAATCATCGGTTCATTTGCTGTTATAGTTAACATTATCTTTGGTCATTCAGGACTTATTATCTTCATATCAATTTCAATTAGTTTCTGCTTCATATCAATATCAATTTCAACATCATACATAGACTATCTTTGAACCACTGTGCTTCACACAGCAATTCAAAGAGGGGCAAAATGTAATACCCCAAAAATGGGCTATAGGTTCATTAACCTCCTATATCGACATATCAAATGAAATCGACATCGAAGTCCTAACCTAAGGCACATCTGAACATCATCGAATCCTAATTGATTATCTTAAATTTTGCATCGGAAAATATTCCTAGCAATATTCCTATTTATCATAATTATCTTTAATTTAATGATTATTTGATGATAAATTTAATTTATCCTAAAGTTTGATTAATCGAATATTCTAAATATTTAATTAATTAGATTTAAAGTTGCCACTTAAATGTTTAATTGAAGTTAATTCTATTTATTCCTAAATTGTATTATTTAATTTTGACAATAAATCCAAAATCTTATGAATAATTGATTAAATTCTTATTTAATTAATTAAAGCAAGTTGTCAATTTTTAATAATATTATTTTTGAATAAAAGTTTGAAAAATAATTGATTAACTCATAAATCAATTGTTTTATTTTTCAAAATCAGTTAAGTTGGAAACAAATCACTTTATTATTAAATTAATTCATAAATAAAACATGCACAATCAGAAAAGCAGACGACTATCAATTATCAATTAAATCTAAACTCTATTTTGAGTTGAACTCTACTTTTGCATGTTTTTGTGAGTTAAATATCCTTTATTTAAAAATAACTCAAAAATCAACTTGAGTTATCTAAGTGATTTATGGCTTTTATTCATGCACCTCCAAAGCCCTGAATTTCTATAAATTGAGGCCTCAGCTCTTCATATCAACATCTCATATTTTTGCAAACTTATGCTGGCGAATTGCTATCTAAAGAATCAAAGCTTCTTTGCGAATCAACCACGTTTGTGAGATCACTTTTGTTTTCATATCTTGGAATCATTGCATATCAAGTTTTCATATTATTGCACAGAAAAACCAAAAAAATAGATTAATTGCATTCATTCCATATCTAGATTTTGCATTCAAATCCTTCGTTTAGGTGTCGTCAAGGTCACTAATCTCGGTATAATCTGAGAATACATACTCACATCTACTAGAAGGCAGTAAATCACCTGGTTAGTTTATTTTTCAATTACTTTCACGATTTTGATTTTTGCTAACCTCTAATATTTTACTGAAGTGTTGTGTCCACAGAACAGGTGCAAAATTCACACACATAGTAGTGTGCTGTGTAGAATCATCCACCTTGAAGGTGAAATTATATGCCTCACTATCATTCAGGGGACTTAAGCAAATATTATTGCATATAATGCAAGTGTGGGGCACACAAACATGTGAGCTCGTGGAGGATGTGGAAGCGCCAGAAGTATCAGGACGAGGAGGCAACAATGTTGTGCTCTACGTAACCAGCATATCACTCAAGGTGTGAATGGATCGAATAGTCTATGAGTCGGCCTCAACAATAATTTCAGGATGTTGCACTGTGGGAGGTGGTGAGATCTCAGGAGGGGGGACATATGTGCAGGAATGCACCCATTGTGCCCATGGCCTAACTTGAGGAGTGCCTAAACCTATACCCTAGTTCGGTCTCATACTCCAATAATTGACCTTGTGACCAAGCACAAATTCAGCATACAATTTTTTAATAAAATAAAATGGGACATCCAAATTGTTGTAAGGTGGTTTATCAAAAACCATCCATTAGCGGTCCCAAAAGTTGTCACGTATTGCACTATTTGTGCACCATTTAATTGACAACTTGGTTTTTTTATGCTGTACTTTTAGACTGGTTTTAGGATCTACAAAAATATTACATGGGTGGTTCCACAATAGTGTGTCCCACTTTTTTACATGCTGATTTTTTCTAAAATAACACATTTTTAATAAAATATGATGATTTAAGACTTGAGAGGTTCCATTTGAAGGAATTAATTACAAATGGTTATCTCAAAGCCTCTTAGATTAAAAAAACATTGATATAACATCTATACTCCTCATTCATACCTACAATGGAGTCTCCTTCACACCTATTAAAATGCTAACAAAATCTCTTCGACTTTATGTTTTGGTAGATCAAATAAATCTATTTGAAAAACCTATCTATGTAGTATGATGTTATTCGGAACAAGCTTTCTAATAAATATGATTTTAATACATATTGTGTTCATTATCACTTTTAAATATTACTTTAACTAAACATAGGTTGTTTGGTCATTCAACAACCCGTCTCTTCAAGACTTTGGGAAAAATAGTAAATTATTAAAAAAAAAATTATGAAAAATATGTAGGAAAAGAGTATTTGTGTTACCTTTCTATAAAAAAAAAGAAAAAATGAATTTCGATATACAGAGATCAAGTTAGAGGGATCCAAGTGACCTTATGTCTAAATTACAATTACTATCACTTTAGAACTTAATAAACTATGAAATATTACCCAAAATGAATGAAACCAATTGCATCCTTTAGATATTGAAGTTAAAAATATAATCATGAAAGAATTACATTGTTATCATATTTTTAAAAAAAGTTATGTTGATCCAAGTGACAGTAACTCCTTAAAAATATAGTTTTTAACACAAACCACTTTTCAAAGGAGAAGGAAAAATGAATTTTTTTTTAAAAAAAAAAAAATATTTAGAAACTAGAAAGAAAATTCTAAAAGACTCTAGTTTACATCATCTTTAAATTCCTAATAGCTTTACATCAACAGGTGTTCGAAAGTGAAGTTTTTTCTCAGAATGTTGATCTTTGTGTGAAAGTTGGCCAAAAAGTGGGACACACTATTGTGGGACCACCCACATATGTCTTGTTTTGTTATGTTTAGGTTCATGACTTGATCATACTTAAGCCCATCGTCAAACTAGTCGTGCATGGAATCGTGCCAAAGAAGTGCAACACTATGTTGCTCGATAAGTTTCTCTATGTTTTCAATAATGGAGTTCAATGTTGTAAACATGGGGCCCAATGTGGGGATATTGACATAGGTGGTTTGAATTCCTCTAATTTCATTTAAATTGTCTCCTATTAGGTCCTCTAAACGGTGAGGGTTTGTGACAGGTACATCTTCTGGAAGTGGGGGATTGTTGGGAGGTGAATCTGGATTGTTTGTGGGATCATTAGGAGGGTTTTTTAATTCCATGTCTGATTACAACGAAAAGAATAGATAATTACAATGAATTTTTTTTTTAAAAAAAAAACTCATTGCTACCCTAATTTGTAATTTAAAAAACTATAAATTTCTATTTAAAAACACTAAAAACAACAAAAATTGGAAGATTTGATTTACCTTGAGATTTAAGAAAAATCAGATAGGAGATATGAAAGCAGATCTCTGTTTGCCCTAGCCGCGTTCACATTTTCACAATGAGAAAATGTTGAATGCAGCTGGGGTACAGAGATTTATATTTACTAGAAAATATCAGATATCCGATTAAGCCTTTTGCTTTGGCTTTTGGCTTGGCCAGGTGTACTGACACCCAGACCTACTAAAAAGTCAACATATGCATTTGTGTGCTTTTAGACGAGTGAAAATAAGTTTTTTTCACATCGCCACTTTTTGGCATACCATGATCCTGCACATACTCCTAAATTAAATTTTAAAATAAATAAAAAGAAAAAAAAAATCAACTTCTTTATTTTTAGATTATCTTATAAACCAATCACATGTCTAGATGATTTTCCATACCTAATATTCTACATGCTAGAAATTATGAGAAAAAAATCTAAATATCAATAATTCTTATCAAAATAATAATTTCTATTTATTATCTGCTCAAATACAGTTGAAAAAATCACCTATATCTCACAACATATTTTTCTTACTAAACTACTTTCCACATCACAACCAATTATATAGGCACGATTAAAATTGTAAGGAAGCAAAGGTGTGTGAAAATGCTTCCTACACTAATCTTGAGAGGATGATTGTGCAAATCTCAACTTAGCTATTATAGATCTTTCAAGAAACACATAAGAGCATAAACAAAATAATAATAAACACATAACACAATGAGTTCCATGGGGAAAAAACTTATGGGAGAAAATCCCCACACTCTAAAAACTGCATAACATATTATCAAATCAACAACAGATTACAACACACTTGTAATGCAAGTTCTTATAGGAGTTACACCTCAACTCAATCTTGGAAGAACTCCATTAGCATCTTTCTAGCATCCAATCTTGCAAACATAACTCAATGATGACACTCCTTATCAAGCCCTCATTTTATAGGTTTCTCACAATTGACAAACCACTTGTGACTTGCAAAACCATGTGCTAAACTTACATGACACGTGTTGCCCAAGATAGACAAGAATCTAGGTTAAAAATAGTATATCGCATCCAAAGTCTTCTCCCCTATATTTGACCCTTATAGCTGACATGAAATGTGTCATAGAATCTCTAAAAATGGGTCTTCCATAATATACTATGGACAAGACATCTTTTGACAACTAATATTCTCATTTTCAAGGCACCGACACATAGAAAAAAACCAACTACATTTTGGAACTATTTGCAAGATTAAGACACATGTTTTCTCAAAATTCTTCCACATGTTGAATACCTTGCAAGAGTTAGGGGATCCATACTATCATGGACTCAATTTCTAGGGGTCGAGATGCCCATAGACTCTGAACACCATCTAAACTTATCTATGCTCACAAGCTTAGTTAATAAATCAACAATATTCACCAAAGTTTCTACCCTTTCTAGCTTTACCCTGTCGTCCTGAATCATATCTCTGGGTGGTCCCTTAATAACGCGTCCAACTCTTTTTCCAACTTTGACACTGAAATAAACTTTGCATTCATACACCTATTGCTGCAAAACCATTAAGAATTTGAAGATGATGTAAACTAGTGATTTTTAGCATTATATATATATATATATATATATATATATATATATAAGAATAGATTTGTATTCATTTTTTTATCTCCTTCAAAAAGTAGTTTGTATAAAAAAATAACATTTTTAAAGAGTGACATTCAGTTAGGTCAACATAACATTTTTTTTCTAAAAAGGATAAAAATGTAATTTGTTTGAATTTAGGTTTGTAACACAAATATTTAGTGTATCCAATTGGTTTCATTTAATTTTGTTGAATATTTAATAGTTTATTAAGTTTTAAATAGGCATTAACTAGATAATTTAGACACAGCTTCATTTAGAGGCCTCTAACTCATTCTGTATAAATTGGAATTCATTTTTTCTTTTTCTTTTTGCTAGAAAGAGAGCATAAATACCTACTGTCTATATATTTTTCCTGATTTTCTTTACCTATCTTAATGTTTTTCCATAAATATTGGACATAGAAGTTGATATATAGTGCAAAACCTATGTTTAGAAAAACTAAAACTAAAAAGTCATAATTTAAACTCAATATGTATTAAAATCATAATCATTTGAAAGATTTATTTGAGTAGTATCTTCCTACATCTAGGTTTTTCAAATTCATTCAAATTCATTTGATCCCCCGAAAAACTAATTTCAAAGTGATTTTCCGTCAAGATTTTGATAGGTGCAAATGAGACTGTATTGCAAGTGTGCCTGAGGAGCAAAGAGATTATATCAAAGATAATTTCATTTAAGTCGCTTCTAACCATTTTCAATTTATTCCTTCAAATGGGACCTCTCAAATTTTAAATCATCATATTTTCTTTAAAAAGTATAATTTCAACAAAAATCATTACATTCAAAAAAGTGGGACACACTATTGTGGGACCACCCCTCTCATAAAATGATATTGTACATCAATGTGCTTGGTCTTGACATGAAATGTTGAGTTCTTCACTAGGAAGATTACACTTTGATTGTCACTATAAATTGTCACTGCACCCTATTTGAAATCTATATCGAAACATAATCTTTTGAGCCAAATGGCTTCTTTGTAGGCATGAGTAGATACCATATACTCTACCTCTGTAGTGGAAAAATCAATTACAACCTGTAACTTTCTCATTTAACTACTTGCACCACCAAATAATGTTAACACATTTGCACTGGTGGATCTTCTTTTATAAACATCACCAACACAGTCTAAATCTGCATAGCTTCGAATATCCGAGGAATTCTCATTTCTTGTTCCATGAAAACATGTAGAGTACTTTGAGGTACCCCTCAAGTATATAAAAACTCTTTTTACTACATCCTAATGTGCTCTTCAAGAATTAGGCATGTAACAAGAAAGGACTTCCACTGCTTGGGCAATATTTGGTCTTGTAAAAATCATAGCATACATAAAACTTCCAACTATACTTTGGTATGGTACTTGACTCATTTCTTCCATCTCCAATGGTGATGTAGGACATTGTGAAATAGAAAGATTTTTTCCCATTGTAACAAGGATGCACACTATTCTAGGATCCTGCATATTAAATCTTCTTAGTATTGTACCAACATACTTACTTTGGCCTAGCCAAAGCTTTTGATCTCATATATCTCTTCTATTCTCCATCCCCATAATATGACTTACTGCACCAAGATATTTCATCTCACACTTTTCTAAGAGCTAATATTTTAATTCTATAATCAAGCCTTTTCCTTTTCCAATAAACATGTCATCAACACACAAGGCAATAACTAGGAAGAAATGACCATCAGATTTGAAATGTACATAGTGATCAAATTTAAACTACATTAATCCCAAAATCAATACATATATATCAAAATTATGGTACCACATCTTGGGTAAGTGCAATAAGATGGTGTGCAAAAAGGGGGGTATAAGTGGCCACATTTTGTTTTTTGAAATCAGGTAAACCCAAACTTTGAAGAGAAATTCAAGTGTTATGCACTCAAAATTAGGAGTTGTGCAAAGAATAAGAATTGTAGCAGACAATTACACATATTTGTATGTTTCTATGCTTAAACTTTAATTTAGACCTAATTAGGAAGTCCCAAAACTTTGTCTTTCTATATGATTATAGAACTACGTAGTTGGGGCCCAGAACTACGCAATTCCTATCTAGAACTACGCAATTGGTAAGAGGAATTGTGCAATTGGTAAAACTATGTAGTTGGTTCTCTCAACTACATAGTTGGTAAGTTGTCTATATTTCACCTGCTAAACTGCTTCATCTAATTTTAAGTTTTTGTTTTTGCATTTAGTGTAGCAGGTTGTCTGTTACTGATCATTTGTTTCATCTTGTGGCAATCATGGGATAAAGATATAATCCTAAACTACTAACACATTTTATACTAGATGTGTGACGAAGACCTTATGTGTCTTCCAAAACAACTATGCGCATGTGTTTTAGTAGTTAGCAAACACTTGGTTTGGTGCTTTAAAATGAATATTTTCTTTTAAGTTCTTGGTGTGTCTTCTCCTTTTGTAATCCCAAAGAATTTTATGGACGTATCCTCTCCCCTCTCCTTCTCGAATCTTGGGTGTAAGAGAAATCCATGCAATTGTTTTAGAGAGGCCTGCCTTGGACCAAGGCATTCACTTTGAACGTACCAAGGGGTGACCTCAAGTGTCAACAAGCCAAATGTAGGTCTCGATCCAAACCATTATATAAATGTTCAATTGTCACTAATAATCCAATTGATGGTGTGGATGGGTGATAGCTCTCCTCTAGTACCCTAGAGGTGCGTAAAACCTTGGTTCTCAAGGCTCAGAGACCTCCTATAGGATTATATCACACCACCCATTGAACTAGATGTCCCAAATTAAACACCATGTTCAAGTTTCCAAAAATCTTTTATTCACTGATGCAAAGGGTCACACATTGTCGTGAAAACATTCCACACTTTTCATGGCTCTTAGTAGAGACACCGGTTCCTTGGGAAGTGATGACCCTTGGAATTTGAAGCTTGGTGTGCCTGAGAAGTGATTGTACTATAAGGGGGAGCCTGTGCCTCCAAGCTTCTAGGTTGTCTACTCTGAGTAGGCATGACTGAACTTAGTTCAAGTGGGAATTTAGTGAATATTGCCCTTCAAGCCTAGGTTGTGGTGTGCTTGTTCCATTTTACAACAACTAATCTTCTTCATGTTTCTTGTGTGAGTGTTCAAACATTTCTAAAAAAATTTCAAAATATTCATAACACCCTTCAAAACATTCCAAAACATTTTCAAAACCTTTCAAAAGTTTCCTAAACATTCATTGGTCACAAACACCTTGATTCAAAACCCTTTTGAACATATGGACTTTCAAAACATTAACCTTGGAGTCTTGTGGCATGTGTAGGATTCCTCATTTGTATCCATTTTCATACTATAGTCCTTTCATAATTTGCATTATCCTTCTTCCATTTGCAACTTTTGATCTCCATCATAATCCTCATTTTAATCCTCATTAAATAGTCCTATTGCACTTTTCATTTAGAAGAATTAAAATCTTTTGCAAAATCCCACAAAAATCCAGATTTTAGAGTCTCTCTTTATGTTGTTGAAAACAAGATCTTGAATTGATCCCTATATCCCTCTTATCAAAATTGTCCTTTTGTCAAACTCCATCTTTCTCATTTTGGATTTGATCCAATCCCTTTTCATCCACACATATTTTTCCTTTGGCTCCTTCCAAGTCAAGATCCCTATTCAATTTCCTTGCCAAGTATGGGCATTTCAAACGAGGTTGGGCCGACCATCAAAGCACGACTGGAGGATTTTGGTTAGATATTACAGTTTTAGTGAATGCCATGGGTGCAACATACTCACCAGATAGAATTGTCGAGGTAATGGAATACACTCAAAATGGGGCCTGTTGAAAAGCGCTCCTCTTGTTGCCCGCGCCAGTAATATAGGCTCTAGGAAATGCATGGTAGATTTATTTGTAAAATGTGTAAGTACTTGTATGATCTCCAAGAGACACCCTGGTTTTCAGATTAGGATACAATTGAAAGTAGACAGGTTGAAAGGTTGTTACAGTTCCAAGCATATGAATGCCCAAATGTAGATTCATATTTATAAACATATGACCGCTCTTATCTGTCTATAAATGATGGAAAAAGAGAACAGAGCAGTAGCATCTGTTGAAGCACGGTGAATACACGGTGTGCAAATAAAATGGATTTCTTTCAAAGGCTTTAGAAACTTTGATGCATATGCACTTGGCTTTTTCAAAGCCAAAAACTACGCCCCCTACCAGCATATTTTCTGACTATGCGCGAACTAGGGTATAGTATCCATCAAAGTAGGAATGGTGGAGACTTTGATCAAGATTATCGATGTCCAAAGTGGATGTGCTTGCAAAATTTGGAATCACAGGAAAAGAATGGTGAAATGCTAGAATAAATGACTAAAAGATATGTTCTAAAAAGTGTGATTGTATAGGTTATTCCTGCGATGCGATGTGATAATTTTGATGTTAGTCTTTGGACTGTAAGAAAGTTGAGATGTTCTTAATTGAAATACTTGTATTTATTTTCTAGGTTTTTTGGTCGATGTTTCTTTGTTATCACTTTGATTATTCTCAAGGATGTAGAGTCACTTTTGAATTTAGTAGGTAGAAAGTGGCATAATAAGTCTTAGTAATTTCTATACGTAACAAATTAGCCACTTTGTACGTTGCTAGAGAGTCACACTAAAGTCAGATATGCAAAGGAAATTGTGGATAATGACAAAAAGCTTTGGCATAAGAGGCTCGATCACATGAGGAAGCAAGGCCTTGAGAAAATGAATCAACTTCTAGAGCTTCAATGGGTAGAGATGGAGATGTATGAGCCCTATACATATGATAAACAAAAGAGAATTAGATTATTTACTAAGGACCGTGAGAGGAAGACATGACCATTAGAACTAGTGCATTTGGCTAGATAACTATGCTAGAATGGTTTGGGTTTATATATTAAATAAGAAGAGTGTAAGTGTGAGAATTTTAAGTTTTTCAAAGCACTTGTTGAAAACCAAATCGACAAAAAATTAAGTGTTCGAAAATGGATAGCAGCTTAATTCTCCCCTCTTTTCTACGAAAATGACTACAAAATGTGGAAATATAGAGAACGCAGCTTAATTCTCCATATTTGTCCATGCAATGCAATGATTGCAGATTATGCACAAATATTTTTTAAAAATTGGGTATACAAACCTTTAATCAAATGATATTGGTGGATATATTGGGTATGGACCTCGACTGAAGCATAATCAAAAGTGGGTTTCTGTCGGACTTCATAAACTACAAATGCCCTGATAGACATGTATGCAGAATATGGGAGCACAAACTTGGTAAGTGGACTGTTTCACAGAAAGCTTCAAATAGATGTAGTAATGTCAACTTGCAAAACCTATACCAGCGCCTAAGGAGGATTTTCTATGGTAACACAAAGGGAATTGGGAACGATTACCATTCAAGTCTATAGAGTAAGGCATGGAGCAATGGCAGGTTTGATAAAAGAATTCTGAGCAGAGGCAGTAAAAACATGTATGGATTTGATTAACAGAGGTTCATTCTTTCGTTTGAATTTCGGAATTCCTAAAGAGATGTTAATGGGTAAGAGGATTCATATAGTCATCTATTGATATTTGGCTGGGAGAAAATGAGGATGACAAAAAGGAATTGTTGAAGGCTAGGTTTGAGAGGTCGTGTAAGCTTGTCAAGGAGATCTTTAGAGAGAAACTAGTGGTTTCTGATCTGGCTGTTAGATTCTCTATGTTGTTTTGTTACAGGAGAATATGGATGGACTAAAAATATGCAGAGAATTATGAAGGCCCAAGTCTTTTAAGGGACATTACTTTTTTGTGATTTAAAACAGGTATTCACTGTTCGGTTTCATTGATTCTGACTTGGCATGGAGAAAATTCATTCGAAATGTCCTTGAACAGATTTTGGAGAAGTTAAAGTCTTGTAAAGTTTCTTTGGGTTTGGTTAAAATATAATATTAAGAATGAAAATTTATAGTATATCATTGTTTTTAGTTGTATGAGTTGAATTGAAGTGGGAGATTGTTGAGAATATGAAGTGTAATGATCATCTAACTATTTTTCTTGACAATCTCTTCAAATATGAAGAGTTAAACATTTATATAAAAGATAGACAGATTATGTATCTAAGAAATAGTGAATAATAATATTTGCTCACTTTTCCATATGTGTTTTTTGTTTTATATATCTATTTATAATTGAACATCTCTATTTTAATTTTGATATTTATTATTTTTAACTATTCTTTAAACTCAACCATGTTAATGATCCATGAATTATAAAAATTTAATAAGTATACCTTCATATACATATAAATTATTACATTACTTATCTCTCACATGAGAAAAGTCAGGAGGATTTATAATGAGTTTCTATTAACCATAGCTACAAATGACTCTAATTTAATGCCCACTTTCCAACTTTTGAATTTTGATCCTACATATGCAAATTCATTAGATGGAAATAATTTGATGCAATCTACAACAACTAAACAAACTTTTCTCTTCAAGGCACTCTATGTACACTTGGATTTGAAGTGCTTAGAAAATATGATCCACTATTAGTCTATTACAAATTGGATCATAAAATAACTTAACAAAAAGTGGATCAAGCTCATCGAATTGGCCAAAAGGAGGTTCATTTTTTTGTCACAATGAGTGTTGGTTTGATTGAGGAGATTATTGAATGTATAAAACAAAAATTGGGCATTCAGAGTTACCCGTTTGCAAGATTAGTTTCAAATGCTCAAATTTAAAGGTTTTCCATTTTCTGAATTTTATGTTAAAAATAAAACATCCTAAAGAAATGTAGGCGCCACAAAATGGAATTATGTATTCATTTTTAGTTTGTATTTTATTTTCTTAAAATGTTTTGTGAGTCTCAACATAAGAATAAAAAAACATGTGAATGGTTACAAAGGAGTCCACTCTTTATTTAGCTATTGCTAGAAAACTACAAGAATACAAAGGCATCTAAATGATAGAGAATTTAAATCTTTTATAATACAAAAATAAAATTTACATATTACAAAATTGATAAATTAAATAAAAATAAATAATTTTTTATTATAATTATTTAATAAACTTATAAAATAATGTATACAAATAATTTCATACTTGTACCTTCTTACATTCAATCATTCTTTTTTTACATCTCTTTTTATATTACCTAAATTAAATTTTAAAATAAATAGGAAAAAATAAAAATCAACCTCTTTATTTTTAGATTATCTTATAGACCAATCACATGTCTAGATGATTTTCCATACCTAATATTCTACATGCTAGAAATTATGAGAAAAAATCTAAATATCAATAATTCTTATCAAGTTTAAAATTTCTATTTATTATTTGCACAAATAGAGTTGAAAAAATCAACCATATCTCACAACATATTTTTCTTACTAAACTACTTTCCACATCATAACCAATTTTATAGGCACGATTAAAATTGTAAGGAAGCAAAGGTGTGCGAAAATGCTTCCTACGCTAATCTTGAGAGGATGATTATGTAAATTTCAACTTAGCTATTATAGATCTTTCAAGAAACACATAAGAGCATAAACAAAATAATAATAAACACATAACACAATGAGTTCTATGGGGAAAACCCTTATGGAAGAAAAACCCCACACTCCAAAACCTGCATAACATATTATCAAATCAACAACAGATTAAAATACACTTGCAATGCAAGTTCTTATAGGAGTTACACCTCAACTCAATCTTGGAGGAACTCCAGTAGCATATTTATAGCATCCAATATTGCAAACAAAACTCAATGATCACATTCCTTCTCAAGCCCTCATTTTATAGGTTTCTCGCAACTGACAAATCACTTGTGATTTACAAAACCATGTGCTACACTTCCTTGACACGTTTTGCCCAAGATAGACAAGAATCCAAGTTAAAAATAGTCTCTTGCATCCAAGGTCTTCTCGCCTATATTTGAACCTTATAGTTGTCATCAAATGTGTCATAGATCTCTAAAAATGCGTCTTCCATAATATACTATGGACAAGGCATCTTTTGACAACTAATATTCCCATTTTCAAGACACCGACACATAGAAAAAAACCAACTACATTTTGGAACTATTTACAAGGTTGAGACACATGTTTTCTCAAAATTATTCCATGTGTTGAATACCTTGCAATAGTTAGGGGATCCATACTATCATGGACTCAATTTCTAGGGGCCGAGAGGCCCATAGAATTTGAACACCATTTGAACTTATCTATGCTCACGAGCTTAGTTAATAAATCAACAATATTCACCAAAATTTCTACCCTTTCTAGCTTTACCCTAGCGTCCTCAATCATATCTCTGGGTAGTCCCTTAATAATGTGTCCAACTCTTTTGCCAACTTTGACACTGAAATAAACTTTCTAAAAAATAAACTTCACATTTAGACACCTATTGTTTCAAAACCATTAGGAATTTGAAGATGATGTAAACTAGTGATTTTTAACATTTCATGTGTAGGCTCTCTCTCTCTCTCTCTCTCTCTCTATATATATATATATATATATATATATATATATATATATATATATATATATATATATATATATATATATATATATCTCCATTTTTCCATCTCCTTCAAAAAGTAGTTTGTATAAAAAATAACATTTTTAAAGAGTGACATTCAGTTAAGTCAGCATAAATTTTTTTCTAAAATGGATAAAAATACATTATTCTTTCAAATTTAGGTTTGTAACACAAATATCTAGTGTATCCAATTGGTTTCATTCAATTTTGTTAAATATTTAATAGTTTATTAAGTTTTAAATGGGCATTAACTAGATAATTTAGACACAACTTCATTTAGAGGCCTCTAACTTGTTCTGTATAGATTGGAAATCATTTTTTCTTTTTCTTTTTGCTAGAAAGAGAGCATAAATACCTAGTGTCTAGATATTTTTCCTAATTTTCTTTAAACCTAATTTAGTATTTTTCTATAAATATTGGACATAGAAATTGATAGACAGAGAAAAACCTATGTTTAGCAAAACTAAAAATACAAAGTCATAATAAACTCAATACATATTAAAATCATAATCATTAAAAATATTTCTTTAAGTAGTATCTTCATGCATCTAGGTTTTTCAAATTCATTTGATGCCCTAAAAAACTAATTTCAAAGTGATTTTTTGTCACCATTTTGATAGGTGAAAAGGAGACTGGATTGCAAGTGTGACTACGGAGTAGAGATATTATATCAAATAGAGTTTCATTTAAGTGGCTTTATCTAACCACTTTTAATTTATTCCTTCAAATGGGACCTCTCAAAGCTTAAATCATCATATTTTCTTTAAAAAGTGTAATTTCAGCAAAAAATTAGACGTTTAAAAAAGTGGGACACACTATTGTGGGACCACCCCTTTCATAAAATGATATTGTACATCAATGTTCTTGAACCTGGCATGAAATGTCAAGTTCTTCGCTAGATAGATTGCACTTTGACTGTCACTATAAATTGTCACTGCACCCTATTTGAAATCTATATCTGAACACAATCTTTTGAGCTAAATGGTTTCCTTGTAGGTATGAGTAGCTACTATATACTCTACCTTTGTACTGGAAAAAATGATCACAACCTGTAACTTTCTCATCTAACTACTTGCACCACCAAATAATATTAACACATTTGCACTAGTGGATCTTCTTTTATCAACATCACCAACCTAGTCTAAATCCACATAGCTTCAAATATCCAAGGAATTTTCATTTCTTGTTCCATGAAAACATGTAGAGTAATTTGTGGTACCCCTCAAGTATCTAAAAAATCTTTTTACTGGATCCTAATGTGCTCTTCAAGAATTAGGCATGTAACGAGAAAGAACTTACAATGCTTGGGAAATGTTTGGTCTTGTAAAAATCATAGCATACATCAAACTTCCAACTGTATTTTGGTATGGTAGTTTACTCATTTTTTCCATCCCCGATGGTGATGTATGACATTGTGAAATAGAAAGATTTGTTTCCATTGTAACAATAATCCACATTGCTCTAGAATCCTGCATATTGAATCTTCTTAGTATATTACCAACATACTTACTTTGGCCTAGCAAAAGCTTTCAATTTCATCTATCTCTTCTAATCTCCTTCCCCACAATGTGACTTACTGCACAAAGATATTGTTAGGAATAGTCCCAATAGATAACTAAGAGAGGGCGGGGGGGGGGGGGGGGGGGGGGGTGAATCAGTTATCTACAAGATTCAATTCTTTATCCAATTAAGTATAGAAGAACATTAAGCATAAACACAATATAAGAACACTTAACACAACATCACAATTTTGGTTACGGGGAAACCCAAATAGGTAAAAACCCCGGCGGGATTAGCACCCACTATGAACTGCACTAGAGTATAATGATCCTTGTTAGAAGATCTTACAACCCTGTTAGGAGTTGATCTTTACAATGCATTAAGTACAGTGACCTGGTCAAAGGCTGGACCCTATTAGGAGTCTTTTATAATTAACCCTGTTAGGGGTGAGGACACACTATCCGGGAGCACACTGCTCAAAGGGGTGAAGGCTGCAACCTTCTGTTTAACAAATACACACTATATCTGGATCTTGGTGAACTACGAGCTAGATCTGTTGTCTAGATCAGTTCCAATGAATAGAATACACTTCCCTCTTAGTCACACAGACCTTCTACTGATGGCTCAATACTTCGCACCTTCTTCTCTGCTCTTATCTTTCAACTATCTACCATACCTAGCGATCACAACTTGACCAGCTGAATAAGGTGAAATAGTATCCACCTTATGATGTATGTAAGGGGAAATATGAGATCCACTTCTAAATCCAAATTCCCAAAGGAGAGATCCAAATTGATCAACCAAAAGGTTAATGCACAATCGAATCAATCTATGGAGAATATGAAAGAGGAGAAAACCTTATATTTCCCTATAATGGAATATGTGCTTGAAATCTGAAATAATTGAAAGGCAAATACTAACCTCAAAATAGGGAAAATCTAGAAAATTCCAATTTCTGATGTCTGTGTGTAGTTTTGGGCAATTCTACAACCTATTTTGGACTGGAAATGCTAAGACGAAGAAAACCCAGAAAATTTTTATCTTTCTGATAGCAGGTAGTCTTTGACCCCGATAAAAGGTCAAAGGCTACATTAATATTCTGAAGGTCAAATTTGACTTTGTTCGCAGATCTTGGAAGTTCGTCGAAAAGGGTATCCAAATCCAATCTCAGATCTAAAATTTTGCACCTGCACCTACAAGAAAAGGAGGGTTTTATTGTTTGTATGGGGGGTTGCCTTGGTCAAACCCCAATTTAGGAATTAACCTTGAAATTGAATTGAAATTATAATGTGCATAAACAAAGCAAATGAAACAATTCACCTTGCTTATGTTGAAGTCCTTGTAGAGGATTCGAGTCATCAAATCCACAACTAAGGATGCTCCAATGGATGTTGAATGAATGTAGGATGTCTCAACTCAATGGCATTTTATCTTCAACACCAATCTTGAATAGATCTTTGCATATGAGGAGGCTTGGATGAATGTAGAAGGATGGATCTTCAAGGGGGCTCCAAAGCGATTAAATCCTTCAATGGCTAACAATGGATCTCCTTGATGGATGAATGCTTGAACACTTGAATTCTTGAAGGCTTGCTTGAATGCTTGAATTCACTTGCTTGCACTTGAGAGCTTGCTCATGAAATTGCCTGATTGTGGATGTGAAAAACTTGATTGAGAGATGGATTGAAATGAGAGAGGAAGGCCTCATTTTATAGTGAAATAGGGCACAAACCTCTAGAGAAGGCCGACATTGGAGAATTAAATCCCAATTAGCCTTAACCCCTAGAAATGGACCCATATTAAATGTAATTTAAGGATTTACCATTCTGAAACCAAAAATGATCGACCCAGAGGCGGGAAAAAGAATCTTTCAGAAACTCGATACCCGAAAATCAAAAAAACTTGAAATTTGAACTCTGGGTCAAGGACGAGGTCGAATTTGCCCTAGGTCAGAATCAAGGTTGACTTTGACCATCAAGGTCAACTTTGACCTTGAGGTCAAAGACCTCAAGACCTCAGCCCAAAATGCCAGGAAATGCAGACAGGAAGTGGAAAATAGGTGCAGAGGGAAGCAGAACAAAGGAAAAGCCAAATACATGCAAAGACTCAATCAAGGCACTTAACATGACCCCAAACCACTTACTCAGAGGGATAAACTCTCTTATCATGGAAGTGCTTCCATTTTAAGATGATACATTAAGCCCCCACTTTAGCAAGAGTATGGACTCGATGCAAACTCTTGGTAAAGGAGATCAAAATGAAAAGATAATCTTATCATAATCCAAGGGACAAAGAGAAACCTTAAGCCCCCAGGGACTCAAGTTTTCATCGACTCCCAGATCACAATAAGAGAGACATCTCTAGAGAGAGAAAGGAAGACTGTGATTATCTCACCCAATGAGAACTTATGTCCCATTGTGAACCACACAAGGAAACATCACAACTAGAAAGATGGAATTGAACCACCTAGTGAATGTGGCTACTCACTAATCAACCCATCAAAGATTTACCCTTAGGAATATTCTATTCCATAAGAATAAAACTAAAAACAAAAGAGATCCAGTCTTAAGGACACCTCCGACCTTAAGGGATCAAAATATATGTATATTTGAAACTAGAGGGATCAAGAGATCCTAAAATATAAATCCATGCTTTAAGGATTAGTTACTAATCCAAAAAGGGAGAAAAGCATCTTGAAAAATAATATCTGCATATCAAAAAGTGTGTGTGTGCAACAGGTGAGTAGAGCGTATGCCCCCATGTTAAAGTCATTGCTAACACTTTAACAGGAGCAATGGCTTTAACGAAAACATAAACAACTCCATTGATTACGTTTCCATGTCAAGATGCCCCCTGAAGAAGACAAATCGAGGGAAATATCATAGAAACATACAAAGAACATAGAAGGGATCTACCTACCGTGGGGTCAGTATGATCATAAGATAATATATATATGATATTATTGCAAATGAATTGACATCATTTCCCAAAGAAAGTAGAACTACAATCACAAAGGAGGAAAGATCACATAAGATATACAAAGGAGAATATTTTCGGACCATGACGTGGAGACCAAAAAGAATTAGTGATGCTATGTCTCGAATCTAAGAAGATTACACAAGGAAACATTTATGAACAATAGAAAAATTACAATATAATATAGAACAATGCATAGAAGAATAGAAATACATATAGAGGAATTTGAACAACAGTTTTAATTCCTTTATCACCTTGTACCAACTGAGTAACAAGGATCATATAAAAGAATCTAACAACATTTAGAAAACACATTACGAGAGAAGCACAATACAGTAGGCAAACACACAACAAAGCTACCATGAAGGAGAAGCTAATCAAGCATGCCGCCGACTCTCCCCATCTCGTTGTATATCATTTAGGGAAGGTGGGTAACTCGAAAGAGGGACTATATCCAACATAGTAGGAATGATAGCCAATTCCAAACAAGGATCCTCTTGAGAATCACAATGTTCAACACTAGGTGTAAGAGTTAATTGTGATGAAAGCATATTAGGTAAATCAATGTCAATGTCAATAGTCTCATATTCATCAGTATCATCAAGAGTATCTTCTTCATCCAAATTAATCAAAATAGGATCTAAGATAGGAATAGAATCATCATAATCATGCATCTTAACATCATTATTAATAACAACTTCTTCTAACACATCATGCATAGATTTATCCGAAGAAGGTAGATATCTTTGAAGAACAGAATTACGAGCTTTAGCATAAGCACGATGCTTCTTACGACGTTCATTGGCAGATCGATTACGTTTTGATTTATTTGAAATAGGTTGAGAACTAGGAGGAATGATCATCAAATCCTTCACAGGTTCTTTAGGAAGATCAATAGGAATATCAACAATAGGAGGAACTATCATAGGATCTTTCACAGGTTCTTTAGGAAGATTGATAGAAGGAACTTGATTAACAAAACTAGAAGCCATAGTTAAAGGAGGTATAGAAGGTGTAGGCAAAAGACCATGATTAAGATCCATAGGAGGTATGCTTAATTCAAGAATCTTGCGATGTTCATAAGCTTGATATGAATAGAAAATATTATCAGGTCGAGGAGGACATGAATTAGGTAATGAAGGCCAAAAGAAATCAAGAGCAGCACAATCTCTAGGCCTAGAAGGTTGATATAAAATATGATTAACCGTTTTCAATTCTTCATCATGAAAAAATTTAAGATATTTATGGATAGGTGAAGCAATGACATGCATGGCATTTAACCATGAAAAACCAAGCTTAACTTGAAATTGATCAGAAGTAGGAACAACAATAAAGGTAGTGTTCACAATTTTTCCACAAAGTGCAACCGGCAAGTTAATAGAACCAAATGATGGATAAAGAAAACCATTACAAGTTTGAATCCACACATCCAATGTGTCATAAGGATCACGTTGTAAGCTTTTCATAAAAAGATTTTCTTCAGTAATAACATTGACTAAGGATGTAGGATCAACAAGACAACCACGAGTAGGTTTATGAGAAATCCTAGCATAAATGTAAAGGGGACCATCAGGAGCTTTAATAGTCTCTGAGTCATCAAAGGTAATCAAAAGTTCCCTAGGCCTTTTATTCTTAGGTTGTTGTCAATTTTTAGGTTGAGTTATCAATTTAGGCTTAGGTTTTGGTCGAGGTTGAGATTGAACTTGAGGTTGAATCTGAGGTTGAGGTTGAGGCTGAGGTGGAGATACGGATTGACCAACATGGTCCACTTGATTAACAACATGATTGAGATCATCCATCTTTGAATCATACACAATTTCCATAGCAGATGGTTGAGAAATGGTATTTATACCATGCGTAGGTAAAAGATTCGTATAGATTTGAAGGTTTTGATTAGGAGGAGAGATAGATTTGTTCCCACAACCATCAAGATTATCAACAGATAAGGCATTAGAGTCAATTAAGTCTTGAACCTTATGTTTTAAAGAATAACACTTTTTAGTATCATGACCAATCTGACGGTGATATTGACAAAAAGCATTTTGATCAAAAGATTTAGACGCAATCGTAGTAGGTAAAAGAGGTTGAATAGGAGGTAAAGTAATCATATTAGCAATTAACAACCTATTCATAATAGCATGTAAATATTCTGAAAGAGGAGTAAACGTATGATTTAATTGAAAAGAAGTGGATGTAGAAGTGGCATTGTGAGATGCAACAACAACTTGATCAGCAACTGTATTCGCATAGTTGTTGAATTTTTGAAATTGTTTGGATTAGGAGCAACATCACTTTTATCAACTAGAACAGGAGCCATTGGAGTGTTTCTCTCAAATTGACTCACTTGTAATTGATAATGATGAAGCGTTGCACATAGTTGTTGAAAAGAGGTAAATTTAGTAAGCAGAATCTTATCTCTAATATCCTTTTGCAAATTTTAAATAAACATACGTTGAATATCAATATCAGGAACAGGATAGGAAATTTGAGCATGCAAATGCTTAAATCTACCAATAAATTCAGTTAATTTTTCTTTAGCACTTTGTTTACAATGCATCAAATCAATCAAAGACGCTTGTGGGCCAATGTTGTTTTGAAATTGTTGAATAAAGGCATTAGCAAGTTTTGGAAAGGAATCAATAGAATAAGGAGGCAACGAACAATGTCATTGTAAGGCCTTGTCACGGGAGGTTCTAGCAAACAGTTTGGCTAAAATCCTATGGTCATGAGCATAATCACTACAAAGGATTTGGAATGTTTTAACATGATGATCAAGATCTCCTTTTCCATTATAATTCTCAAGATGAGGCATATCGACTTGCTGAGGAACATGAGTATGAATAATATCCAAGGACAAAGGGCTTCCCATGTCACATGTAGGAATACTAAACTTGTTTTAAGTTAAGGAAGCAAGTTGTTGTTGTAAGGATGACACAGTTTGAGCCAAACTAATGATTTCTGAATCATTAGAGGAAATAGGAGAAATAACAACATTAGACACACTAGGTAAAGTGTAAGAAGCTACAAGAATAGAAGACACAACTGGAGGAACACTAGGAACTACAGTTGGAAGTAGATTGGAATAAGTAAAAGGAACATTGTGATATGAAGGTTGTGATGTAGGAAGGGACATAGGAGGAACACTCATAGGAACAAAGGGAACCATCACAGTCACCAAAGAAGGAGTATAGGTAGGAATACTAGGTAAAGGATTAGAAGAGGGTTCAACACTAGTGATAGGAGGAATCAACCCTAAATTTTGAGCTTCTTGAGCTAAAGGTTTAACATTTGAATGCATGAGGTGAGTAATACCACGCAAGAGGTTAACACCTTGATCATTATCATGAAGAAATTTCTTAAGATCCTGTATAGCTTGAATAGAATCTTGATTATGGTTCTCTTGAATAAGCCAATTACCCATTTTATCAAGTTCAGTTGAAATTTTTTGGACTTGTTCAGGAGGAACTATTAAAGAATCATCCTCATCATGAGATGAATGAGAAGAGTTTTTCTCTATTGTAGGATTGGAATCATGAAGAATCAAATTATCATCTAGGATCCTAAGGAAAGGAGAGGAAGATTCAGGATCAAAGGCACCCATGAGTCTATGACTTCTTCTAACCAAAATGTTATAAGTAGGACTAGTAGTAGTAAAGTTCATAAACCAATGCAATGCAAATGAACAAAACTATAAAGCATGAATATTTTTGTATTTTTGAAATCTAATTAGCATGCAAGATTTAACACAAAAGAGAAATCTAATACCAAAAAGATAAAAGGATATCTAACACCACAAAACACAATAGGGCATCCAATTCCACAAAAGAAAGGAGAGTAAGTATGTCGGGTTCACCAAAATGAATAAGGTGAAATAGTATCCACCTTACAATGTATGTAAGGGGAAATATGAGATCCACTTCTAAATCCAAATTTCCAAAGGAGAGATCCAAATTGATCAACCGAAAGGTTAATGCACAATCGAATCAATCTATGGAGAATATGAAAGAGGAAGAAAACCTTATATTTCCCTATAATGGAATATGTGCTTGAAATATGAAATAATTGAAAGGAAAATACTAACCTCAAAATAGGGAAAATCTAGAAAATGCCAATTTTTTATGTTTGTGTGTAGTTTCAAGCAATTCTGCAACCTGTTTCAGACTGCAAACGCCGAGACGAAGAAAACCTAGAAAAATTTTATCTTTTTGATAGCAGGTAGTCTTTGACCCTGATAAAAGGTCAAATGCTACATTAATATTTTGAAGGTTGAATTTGACTTTGTTCACAAATCTCAGAAGTTCACCGAAAAGGGTATCCAAATCTAATCTCAGATTCAAAATTCTGCACCTCCACCTACAAGAAAAGGAGGGTTTTGTTGTTTTTATGGGGGGTTTTCCTTGGTCAAACCCCAATTTAGGAATTAACCTTGAAATTAAATTGAAATTATAATGTGCATAAACAAAGCAAATGAAACAATACACCTTGCTTATGTTGAAGTCCTTGTAGAGGATTCGAGTCCTCAAATCCATAAGTAGGGATGCTCCAATGGATGTTGAATGAATGTAGGATGTCTCAAATCAATGGCATTTGATATTCAACACCAATATTGAATGATCTTTGCATATGAGGAGGCTTGGATGAATGTAAAAGGATAGATCTTCAAGGGGGCTCCAAAGAGATTGAATCCTTCAATGGCTAACAATGGATCTCCTTGATGGATGAATGCTTGAACACTTGAATGCTTGAAGGCTTTCCTAAATTATTGAATTCACTTTCTTTCACTTGAGAGCTTGCTCATGAAATTGCTTGATTTTGGATGTGAAAAACTTGATTGAGAGATGGATTGAAATGAGAGAGGAAGGCCTCCTTTTATAGTGAACTAGGGCACAAACCTCTAGAGAAGGTCGACATTGGGGAATTAAATCCCAATTATCCTTAACCCCTAGAAATGGACCCATATTAAATTTAATTTAAGGATTTACCATTCTAAAACCCGAAATGGACGACTTGGAGGCGGGAAAAAGAATCTTTCCGAAACCTGATACCCGAAAATCAGAAAAACTTAAAATTTGAACTATGGGTCAAGGATGAGGTTGACTCTACCCTAGGTCAGAGTTGAGGTCGACCCTGACCTAGGTCAGAGTTGAGGTCAACTTTGACCGTCAAGGTCAACTTTGACCTTGAGGTCAAAGACCTCAGGACCTCAGCCCAGAATGCTAGGAAATGCAGATAGGAGGTGGAAAATAGGTGCAGAGGGAAGCAGAATAGGGGGAAAAGCCAAATACATGCAAAGACCCAATCAAGGTGCTTAACAAGACCCCAGACCAATTACTCGGAGGGCTAAATGCTCTTATCATGGAAGTGCTTCCATTTTAAGATGATACACCGACTATAAGTATCTTTCTCTAAATGATATAATCAAGTCGACCTGTTAGAACTTCCTTGAAATCATATTAGAGAAACAATATAACTCTCCAACAATATCTCCAATGGCTATACTAAGCACACAACACAAATTACGATTGCGTAGCTCCATATGATTAAATGCGTCGCTTCACACTGTCGGCTCTACCAAATTAACTGAATCTTTCTTCTCATGCTATGTTATGCGCTCTTAACAAAACATCCTTAAATCCTATCCAAACACAATACTAAGCATGTATATCATAATGATAGGTGTAACTACTACAACAATATAAACAATGTTAGCTTTGCTAGATAAACTCAAGAAACTGTAACTGTCAACTAGAAACATCATAACTCAACCTGTACTGCACAACTGACTCTACATCCATGAACATAGCTTCACTAAAATGTCTAAAACATTAATATAAATGCACAAGGATCCATTACAACCATACTGCAAATCAGATACTGAACTCTTCATGGTACCTATCAGGAACACTAACTAATACAAACAACTATATTACTGTCTTCACTCAGAATCAACCTCTGCGTCTATGATATCCTGCTGATAACATATCTAGGAACCATATGCTCAAGGCTCTCTCCATTAGGCTTCCATGCACGTTGCTTACCATATGTTGTCATCAATGACAAACATGCAGTCAGCACTAGCTTGCTGGCAAATCTCCAACAGATATTTCATCTCACACTTTTCTAACAGATAATATTTTAATTCTACAATCAAGTCTTTTCCTTTTCCAATAAACATGTCATCAACATACAAGGCAATAACTAGGAAGTAATGATCACTAGATTTGAAATGTACACATTGATCAGATTTAAACAGCATAAAATCAAAATTCAATACATATATATATCAAAATTATGGTATCACATCTTGGTTAAACACACCAAGATGGTGTGCAAAAAGGGGGTATAAGTGGCCACATTTATTTTTCCAAAATCAGGTAAACTCAAACTTTGAAGAGAAATTTAAGGATTATGCACTCAAAATTAGGAGTTGTGCAAAGAATAAGAGTTGTATTAGATAATTACACATATTTTCATATTTCCATTCTTAAACTATAATTTAGACCTAATTAGGAAGTCCCAAAACTTTGTCTTTCTATTTGATTGCATAACTACATAGTTGGGGCCCAGAACTACGTAGTTGCTATCTAGAACTGCAGAGTTGGTAAGAGGAATTGTGCACTTGGTAAAACTACATAGTTGGTTCTCTCAACTATGCACTTGGTAAGTTGTTTATATTTCACCTATTAAACTGCTTCATTTGATTTCAATTTTTTGTTTCTGCATTTAGGGTAGCATGTTTTCTGTTTACTGATCATCTATTTTAGCTTGTGGCAATCATGGGATAAAGATATAATTCTAAACTACTAACACATTTGATGCAGGATGTGTGACAAAGACTTTGTGTGTCTTCCAAAACAACTATGTGTGTATTTTAGTTGTTAGCAAACACTTGGTTTGGTTCTTTAAAATGAATCTTTTCATTTAAGTGCTTGGTGTGTCTTCTCCTTTTGTAATCCCAAATAATTGTATGGATGTATCCTCTCCCCTCACCTTCGTGGATCTTGGGTGTGAGAGAAATCCATGCAATTCTTTTAGAGAGGCCTACCTTGGACCAAGGTGTTCACATTTTTACATTCCAAGGGATGAGCTCAAGTGTTAACAAGACAAAGTCAGGTCTCCATCCAAACCATTATATAAATGTGCGATTGTGACTAATAATCCAATTTATAGTGTGGTTGGGTGATATCTCTCCTCCAATACCCTAGAGGTATGTAAAACCTTGGTTCTCAAGGTTGGGAGACCTCCTGTGGGATTTTATCACACCACCCATTGAACTGGATGCCCCAAACTAAACACCATGTTCTAGTTTCCAAAAACCTTTTATTCACTGATGCAAAGGGTCACCCATGCTCATGAAGACATCCCATACTTTTCACGGCTCTAGGTAGAAACAATGGTTCCTTGGGAAGTGAAGACCCTTCAAATTTGAATATTGGTGTGCCTGAGAAGTGAGTGCACTATAAGAGGGAGCCTGGGCCTCCAAGATTCTAGGTTGTCTACCTTGAGTAGGCACGGTTAAACTTAGTTCAAGTGGGAATTTAGTGAATATTTCCCTTCAAGTCTAGGTTGTGGTGTGTTTGCTGCATTTCAAAACAACTAATCTTCTTGATGTGTCTTGTGTGAGTGTTCAAACATTTCAAACATTTCTAAAAAACTTTCAAAACATTCATAACACCCTTCAAAAAATTCCAAAACATTTTCAAAACCTTTCAAAAGTTTCCTAAACATTCATCGGTCACAAACACCTTGATTCAAAACCCTTTTGAACATATGGACTTAAAAAAAATTAACCTTGGAGCCTTGTGACATGTGTAGGAGTCCTCATTTGTATCCATTTTCATACTATAGTCCTTTCATAATTTGCATTATCCCTCTTTCATTTGCAACTTTTGATCCCCATCATAGTCCTCATTTTAGTCCTATTGCGGTTTGCATTTAGAATGATTAAAAGCTTTTGGAAAATCCCACAAAAATCCAAATTTTAGAGTCTCTCCTTATGTTGTTGAAAATAAGATCTTGACTTGGTCCCTATACCCCTCTTATCAAAATTGTCCTTTTGTCAAACTCCATCTTTGTCATTTTGGATTTGATCCAATCCCTTTTTATCCACACATACTTTTCCTTTTGATCCTTCCAAGTCAAGATCCTTATTCATTTTCCTAAGGTTATGCCCTTAGATTTATGTTTTCCAAAGATTTTTCCAAAGTCCAAAATCCCAAAAACATAGTTTACACACTTTACATTTTTCAAAGTCCAAACTCCAAATCCTAATTTGCATAACCCAATATTTTGAAGCATTTAAAATCCAAGATCAAGTTGCATTTTCATATCATTTCAAAATCCTTTCAAAACCTCAATTAAATTTGCATATCTCCCAAATTTTCACATCATTTCAAAAGCCTTTGCATACCTTAAGTTGCATTCTCATTCCAAAGTCTCCAAATAATCCAAAACCAAGTTTCATCTTGCATACCCTTCATATCCTTAGGTGCATTTAGTTATCATGTCAATTGTGACAAGGCAACAAGGTTCTTACCAACCCATGTGTATTTTAAATGACAATATAGGGTAAGCACACAAAGATGGGGAACCAAAAAGGGGGTATAAGATGCCAAAAAAAAAATTTCTGAAATCAAAAAACTCTCAACTTCAACGAGAAATTGAAGATAGTTAGACTCAAAATTTTAAGATGAGACAACAACAAGAGTTGTAATATTCTGAATCTAGTTTCTAACGTACTAATTTTTTTTTAAATGGTTTAGATTAAGGCCCTCAAAAAGGGGGAGCACAAAAAGTGGTCCTATTTTTTTGTGAAAAACATAACATAGCGTCTGGTGTGCTCCCACTAAAATGTTAACTTTTTTTTTGAATTTTTTTAATTGCTCTGGTGAGAAGTTAGCTAACACCACATAGTTTATCCCATGTTTTTCTCCTCATTTTTTGATGATTTTATAATTTTTTATGAATTTTTGAAGTGCACACATCCTGAAAATGTGAAATTTCTATGTGCTCCCCCTAGAAATCATTGAAAACTAATTGAAAATCAATTTTTCCTTTTTTTAAAGTGTGTAGAATGGAGTCTAGTTTCTAAACAAGTAACTTGTTACAAAATTTGACGAATGAGGCAAAATCTATGCCCGAAATACTACACATTGGTTTTTGACAAAAATCGGACACACATACAAAAGAAATTAGAGATGAAAAGCTTAACATAATCAGAATTCAAAATAAATTATATGGTTAGATAGCTAATAGAGAGATTTACAATATCACATCATTTGATTTTGACGTTATTGAACCACAAGTAAACCTAACGAGGAGCACACAAGAAAAGATGTGGATTTTTTGTATGTCTATTGGAAAACACGTCTCAAGCTTATTTGAATCCTCCAAGCCTTTGGGTTGGATCTCCAAAGAAAATCCAAGCTTTAGGCTTGGTGCATTCCCATGCATTAGAAAGGGCACTCGCACTAAAGCGTTCTAGCACCCTAGCGCTATTCAAATTTATGACTTGAATAGTGCGCGCACACTATACAAATGTATGACTTGAATAGTGCACACACACTATAGCACATACGCGCTATGTAACATTTGAAAAAGGCTTGAGAGAGAGAGAGAGAGAGAGAGAGAGAGAGAGATACACATAGAGGCTATACAAGTACCCTTTGATCCTAGACAAGGTATACCTTTTTAAACATAATTTTTTGACACAAACATCATGAACACTTCAAAAATACCCTTTGACCCAAGACAAGGCATACCTTTTCAAATACAAGGTTTAGACCCAAACATCATGTACCCTTCAAGACAAGAGACCCAAGCACCTTATGACACAAGCACCATGTACCCCTCAAGACAAGGGATCCAAACACATGTTGAACCAAGAAAATTGACATTCTCACATGATCAACTGCATTAATCCCATGCACACTTGACTAAAATATTGATAGGCGAATTGGAGGAAGAAATTAAGCTTGTGAAACAACAAATAATTTTTTTTTAAAAGAATAGAAAAGATACAATTAAACTTTGTAAATGCCCAGAAGAAATTTTGGGTGAAATTAACATTAAGCTCTCATTGAAAGATCATGAATACAAAAAATTGATTCACAACTAGAAAAATCAAAGGAAAATCTCAACCAAGGCCAACACAAACATGTTCAAGAGAAAAAAAAATTCAACCAAGCTCTAGATCATGCTCAATTCAATCAAATTTCAAATCAATTTCCATGCGATCAAATTTCAAATCAATCATTCAACCAAGTTCCAAGTCAAACCTTCCAACTAGAGTGTGGTATAATTTGACCAATGTTTATTACAATGCAACCAAGTGTGCCTCACACAATCACACAACCTCTTGTACCCATCATGAAATCAAGTCAACCAATTCCAAGGTCACAATTTTTTTTTCCTTCAAGAACATTGCATGTTAATGATCACCCTTCAAACAAAAGGTCAGATATGTCCTCTTTCAAATATGAACTAGGCATGATCAATGATCAACCTATTATGGGATGTGTTACATTAGCAAATTCTTCACAATTTGCAAACATTATTGTGTTCTCACAAACAAGATTAACCAAGAAGAAAAATTTCAAATCTAACATTTTAACGGATTTGTTTCAAACATTGGATTGTATATATGAAAATAATAATTTACCCATTGCTATCAATGGGACATCCCAAAACAATCACATGGATGACATACCTATTTCTTCTCAAGAAATTGATTTTCAAGAAACATCCATGTCCCCTTCCATCCCTTTATCCTCTAAATCTTCACAAGAGAAATTTCCTCCATCTCCCATGAGTGACATATCTAATGATGAAACCTTCCAAGGGCTATCCATAGAACAAATTCAAGATAATCCATTTTTTAACACAATTCCCTTCTATGCTTCAAAAATGATAGATCTAATGCCAAAATGTCCTCCATCTATACACAATCCTATTCAAGAGAGTATCATTCAAACTCCATCTCCTTCATGTCAAAAAATTGATCCCTTTCTAGAGTCTCCTATACATATTTCAATTCAAACCCCATGTCAAGAGGAAGAACCAAAGAACAAGGAAATAAATCCTAAAATAAATCAAGATCAAGATCCCAACAATGACCAATCTCATCCAATTTTTTACCAAGATCCCATTTACCTTGAGCTTCATGATAATCATATTATCCCTAAACCTCCTATCCAATATGACCCCCTTCCATCTCAAGAAAAAAATTTCCTTCAAAGTCTCTTTGACTTTTCAATCCCTAAGCAAGATCATGATCCCCCTTTGAGTCTTCCTAATGATTCCATTCAAAACCAAGATAAAAACACCTTTAGTATGAAATCTCATGATCCTATTCCAACTCAAGATAAAAGCATCCCCTTGCCTTCACACCCTCCAAGTGCTCCACAAGATCCCATCATCCTTTTGGATCCTCTTCAAGATCCATCCATTCCTTCATGTTTATGTTTGTGTCTTCTAAATCTCTTACAAGATCCTATCCTGCTAGATGATCTAGTCACTATTCCATCACATGATCCTATTAGTCCTCCTAATGCCCCTCATGATTTAAAAACATTTTTGAAAGATGTTCATGAACCCCTTACACTCCAAATGGGTTCCCCTATTTCTATAAAGTATAGTCCATCTAATGATCCTATTAGTTCTTCCATACTATGCATACCTTAAAATAAATTCATGTCTTCTAGAAAGTATCCCATTAGTCAAAGCACATATTATCAAGTCAAAGGGTTAATCATCCATGAAAAGGTATATTATAACCCTTTCATAAAAAAGAAAAGTCTAAAGGTCATGACCTCAATCCTAAAGTTTACTCTCAAGGTGTTGGTATCCCTTTAAAACCTAAATCCAAATTTATACCTCCTCCTTCGCCCCTTCCATCCATTTTAGGTCCATATTTTCCTCCATCCACTTGTTCAAAATCCACTTACCCTTTCCCATATACAATTCAACAAATAAACACATCTTCAAGAACCTTACATCCATCCAAAATACCTCCATACAATTCCTATCCATCCATGAATCTCATTCTCTTTCCAAGCAATTTGGATTCCAAGCATAAAGTCCATAAGTCAAGAAATACACATACATTCAAGGATCAACATGTCTAGTCTAATAGACATGTAAAAACTAATCAAAATATGATCCAAAAAGAAAAAGAAAATGTTAAAAAGGTCACAAAGGCCCATTAAGAAAAAAGAAAATTCAAAATCAATATGGGTTCCTAAATCTCTTTTGCATATAATACAATCAAAGGACCCACAAAATAATGAAAAATCAAAATGCATGTGGATTCCCAAGAAGATTCTTGAAGCACAAAGTCCCAAATAAAAATCCAAGTTGGCATCCTTGAATCTGATATCCCTCCATCTAAAATCCTTCCATCTTCCAAATCTATTAATTTGGGTCCTTTTGTTCCAAAATGCATATCCATTCCTCCATCAAATCCAAAATCTTTTTTTTCTCCATCACTCCATCACCCCTCAAGGTGTGTGTCAATTTTGTTCTTTCATCCATTTCCATACATTCAAAATAAAGCCTTCTTTCACTCCCTCCATTATCCAACACCTATTTTCTAGCCTTTCATTCAGCCTATCCATTTCATATCCCTTTTTCATTACCCTACCAACGTCGTTGAGCATACTATCATAGTTATGGCCCATTATTACATGTCCTTTCAAGAAAACCATCCAAAGAACAAGGATTTTTATTCCTTCATCCATGTCATGTCATGCGTCCATTGTCTTTTGAAAAATGTCAAAAATACAAAAAAAAAGGAATTTTTTTTTTTTTTTAAAGTGAAAAAGTGAAAAAATAAAAAACAACTATAGTTTCCTTGATGAAAACTTGGCAAACGGGAATCTTGATAACACAAAAAAAAAAAGAATAAAGAGGAATAATTATATCCAATAGTGAAAACTTAGAAAATAGGTGCTTTGGGCTAGTACCATGATGAAAACCTGGCAACCAAGTGTCGTGTAATTTATGAACTTCTTGCATTCCATACTTGGGGGCTAATTTTGTTGATATTTCCATATCCTATTATACCCTTGTCATTTCCTCCATTATCCATATCATCTCCTCCATTATCCCTATCATCTCCTCCACTATCCCTATCATCTCCTCCATTATCCTATTGCCTTTCATATCCCTTATCATATCGACCTCTTATCCCTCTTTTTCCCAACTTTGATCTTGACAAGGTTAAGGATCTTCCTAGAAGCATCAAATGTCCTATCTACTTTATGTTCCCTACATCCCTTTGGTCCATACTTCCTACCTTATCACAACCTCTTATCCATATCCCTTCCCTTTTCCCTTGTTGATCTTGCTTTCCCTATCATTATCCTGTCATTTTCTTATCCCAATCCCTATCTTGGTCTTGGTATAAAATAAGGACTTAAAGTGAAAAACATATTTCAAAAAACCTCTTGGCATGTCCATTCCTAAACATCACTTACCATATCATGTCATATCAATCTTGTCATCCCACAATTTTACTGTCATCTCCTGTCATATCCAATCCCTAAGCTCAAGAGAAACATGTTATCCCATTCTGCGGATAGTCCTTCACAACCCAAACAAATCTTCAGTGACATACTCAATAACCCTTTTTTCTTCATCCATCTACAATTCTAATCATCAATCCATAATGTCCATGCCTTGCTAGACACTGGAGGCAATTCAATCATTCTTGCAAATGTAAATACTAATGTCCTGAAAAAATCCTCAAAATTTGCATATGATCCTGAAAAAATCACTATAAAGGCATAAAACGTCTAGAAAATTTCTAAAAATCACATAAAGACTTAAAAAAAAAAGAAAAATAAAATATGATCCTGAAAACAAAAGACCTAAATTTGAATATGAAGCTGAAAAAACCTCTAAAAATTGCATATGATCCTAAAAAAATCTTATAAAAATCAAATAATGTCCGGAAAAAAATCAATAAAAAACATAAAAAGTCATGAAAATTTCAAAAAAATCAAATAATGTCCTAAGAAAATCCTAAAAATTGTAAAATATCCCAAAAAAACACAAAAAAATCAAATATTTTTAAAATCATTAAAAATAAAATTCTTCAAAAATTTGCAATAAATTTGTACATAATCACTTTTCTTATTTTCAATAAATTATTCTTGTGACAAGACAAACATTTTAGTAGACGCAATCACAAGACTTTTAAACATTGCGCTTAATGAAATCATGCTTTAACAAACAAACTATCCAATCAAGTTAGTAATCAATTAGATCAAACTTGTCCTATCAATCAATCAGCATCAATTTTGTCCTTTACCAAACCTATCACTTGTCTTATACAGGGTGCAACATACTCAAAACTAGACATTATCTATCTTAAATGGGGTACTTCACTCCTGAAACAAAACACAATCATCATCATCAAACAAATAAAAAAAACTATCAATTTTGACAACTAGATCAGAATGGTTGTTGGCTTGCTTTGTTTAGTGAGTCTTATCTTTTATTAATTTATCATTTGATCATGTTCCTATGCTAATCCAGAATATCACTGAGTGATGAGAGTGGCTGGGATGGTTCATGGTCATTTATTTTTATTTTTTCTTATGCGTGTTGGATGATCTCATGAGATTTTGGGGAATTTCATTAATATGTGTTAGGAAAGACAAGATCATTCTCTGTCTGCATTATGTTTTTTTCACGCAAATAGATCACATTATCATTTTGTATTTAAGTTTCATGGTGCAACGCATCTATTTTTCCATGTTAAATAAATCTCTCATGACATAAAAATGTACTTATGAAAGAAATTTTCATCAATACTAGCATTTATCTATCTAATTTTAGCCTTTTACTAACATTCCTTCCATCAGTCCTTCTAATCATTCTCTTTTCAAAAAATTATCCTCGTGTCAATTTTTGCCCAATTTTTTGAGGGGGCATCCTACGTCCCTTTTTTAGATCCACTAGGGCACGATCCTTCAATTTTTCTTTGAACCAATGCTCAAAATCGCATTGTCTCAAAGAGAAGAAAAATGTGGACATCTAAAAATGGTTCACACCTATGTGCCCAATTTTAAGATGTCTTCAATCTTATGACATTTCTCATTTGATCAATTACTAACATTTCCAACATTTTGCATCATAACCTTGATCTCTTTGGCCAAATCGAACAAGACCGAATCATTATTGGAACGTTCCTAATCATTCCAAAAATAATCCTAAACATTCCTAATCATTCCTAAACCATTCCTAAACACTCATAAACATTCCTAAATCAATCCTAATTGTACTTAAATCATGTCAAACCTTCCAAAATCATGCCAAATCAATCCAAGGCATTGTCCAAGTTCATCGATGCCTAATCAAGTCTCTTTCAAATCAATCCAATTTGAGTGCATTGTCAAAGTTCATTGATGCCTCATTGTCATCATCCTAATCCAAGTCAATCTAATAGCATTTCCAAAGTTCATCAATTCTATTTCTTCACTATTTGTCAGCCTAATAGTATTGTCAAAGTTCATCGATGCTATTTTATCTTGTCATCCTTTAATCACACATATTGTCCAAATTCATCGATGTTACATCATTCCCTAATTGGTTTTTAATCATCAAGATCAATTCAAAACCTAATCAAATCATTCAAGACCAATCCCTTTTCGATCCTGCATCATCATTCGGTCAATATTTCTTACTAATTTGTCCCCTTGGGATAGATAACCCATAGTATATCCCTTTTGTATTAATTTATTTATTAGATTAATTCCCCTATCCTTAGTCTCCCACAATTAATTAATTTTAAATTAATTATTTGATCCTCTTTTTGAATTATGGTATTTTCTAATTCCTAATTACTAATTATCCTTTTTGAGGGAATAATGAAAATTTCAAATTATTGAAATTATGACTCTTACACATTCCCTTAATGAACATGCTTCACAATTTCCTATTAATTAGCCTCCAATTCCTTCCACCTTCCCTATCCCCCTTTTCCTTAATTTGTGCTTCCTAATTACCTACTAATTAGCCCCATCCTTCCACTTTATCCTTGATTTGTGTTAGAAATAGGGAATACTGAGAGGGGGGGTGAATCAGTATTCTACAAACTTTATCTTTCGCCCAATTATGGATATAACAAATTATCTTTATACATGCATAACATAAGAAACTAAACAATATGCATAACAATAAAGAACTCATAACACATTATTTGTTCTCAAGGAAACCCTAGCCAAGGGAAAACCCTAGTGGGGATGGTACCCACAAAGATCCACTAATCAAAAGTATCCTATTAAGGATGTTGACCCTGTTAGGAGTCTATTACAAGCATACAGTGTATTAGTCCTGATTAAGGAACTATAGGCCTTGTTAGAAGCCTCAACCCTGTTAGGAGTTGTACTACAAAATTTGATTACCAACTGAGCCCACTGCCCAAACAAGTAATGTACAATATACACTAATTAAAAAATAGGTCAAGGTACATAACCTTATACTGCTTGCATCAATATCTCTTTGTTGATCTTTCACTATCGCTATTACATATGCTTCATATACTTCGCATCATATTACTTATAGCTTTTTACAATTACATCACTACACTTTACAATTACAATTACATTTATACCAATAGCTTTATCCAAGAGTAAACATCTAGGATGTCGTTCCTTTATATTGTTAAGACATTATTTTGATAAACAAAATAATCCCTTAACTCTTTACTAGTTTTGTCTTCATATTCTGTCTTGTCAGCTTCACACTATCTTCAGTAAAACTATCATAACTAATTCCGTACATGCCTTACAGACTTGTACTCTGAGATGGGTCATCATTAGTCACCATAGAGTCTATGTTCAAGTTTGCAAGCACTGAACTCACTCCAGTCAATGTCGCAAACAAAAACTATGTCTAGCTACACTAGTACAAATACTGTCTCACACTTACACAAATATGCAATGCGCTCTATCATACTTACTCTCTGACTTGTGCGATCTTCATGTGGATCATATGTTGCCATAATGACAACATCTATGCAATCAACTCAGCCAAATTTCCAACAATTTGTGCATTGATTTATGCATTCCAAATTGTGCATTTAATTTATCATAATTAGGATAATCTTCCGATTTGCACTCTCATTTTCCAAATCTGCATTTTGGTCTCCAATTCCTCTAAATTGACATCAAATTTCTCAATTCCAACTAACCATCTTCTTTCTAATCTTCTCGTCATCATTATAGTCATATTATCAACATCTTGCTTCCATTGTGTCAATATGAGAGATACATCAACTCTTTTAGAGAACCAATAAATAGTACAATTGTCAAATTGAGGGACTTTTGTTTATAGTTTACATTTATTGGTATCAATTTATTTTGTGTTTGGATAGGTTTATTGTGCATACTTTAGAGTTTTATGGTTCCTCATGTGTGCATGTTTTTCCTCATTTTCCTATCTTACAAAAGGTACTACACATAGTATTTTGTATTTCAAGTTAGATCATAAGGACATTTTGATTATAGAAGCATTTTTTGATGACATTATCTTTGGTGGTAATGATAAGTTGAGCCAATATTTTGCAATGGAAATACAGAGTGAGTTTGAGATGTCCATGATAGGTGAAAACAAATTCTTTTTGGCATTGCAAATTACTCAGTCAGTAGATGGGATTTTCATATCTCAAACTAAGTATGTGAAGGAACTATAGAAGAAGTTTGGATTGGATGGATCCGAACAAATGGGCACTCCTATGGTGACAACATGCAAGTTTTCAACATATTATGACTCTCCTAAATTCAATCAGGCTAGATAAAGGTCAATGGTTGGTGGCCTACTCTATTTGAATCACAAAATACTAGATACCATGAATGTAGTGTATCTTGTGGCAAGATTTCAAGTAGATCGGATACAAAATCATGAGGTAGTTGTGAAAAGGATATTTAGATATTTGAAAGGGACATTGGAATTTTGGATGTGGTACCCTAAAGGTAATTATTTCACCTTTTGTGCATATACTGATACAAATTGGGTACGTGATGTTGATGATCGGAAAAGAAAAAGTGGTGGTGCTTTATTTTTGGGAAGCAGGTTGGTCTCTTAGATGAGAAAGATGAACTCCATCTCTTTATCTACTATAAAGGTAGAGTACATTGTTTCTGCTAGCAATTGTACGCAATTATCTTGGATGAAGAAGATATTATTAGATAAAGGAGTTGTATTTGATGAGTGTGTTGTTATATATTATGATAATTTGAGTGTCCTAAATATCTCTACGAATCCTATGCAACACTTAAGGACAAAAAACATATCAATCGAGTACCACTTCCTAAGAGAGAAGGTGAATGTGAAATAAGTGACACTGGAGTATGTTCCTACCAAGGAACGGATAGCTTATATAATCACCAAGACTTTTCCTAAAGATACATTTTTGTATCTCAAAGGCAAGTTGGGGGTGATTTCCCTTCCTGATCAGAACTAAGATGTATAGGATTGTGTCAGTCCAATGCCTTTCATAAAGACATCATTCAAATAGATTGGTGTTTGGAGGCTACTATTGAGGGTGAGTAGTCATCATGGTAAGGCAGGTGTTCTTATTTTTTGTGAGAGATGCTTGACTTCTATGGTTTAGATCATGTATGTTCCTTTTCCATTGATGTCAAAGGGAGAGATGAGCATGCGAAAAATAAGTCACACTTGCACATAAGAAAGAGCTTCAGCTAAGGAGAAGATTGCATGTGAGAAATAGTATAGATACAAGGGGGAGAGACTAATGGATAGAAGAGTATGTAATAAGTATGGAACAAAGGAGAAACTTGTTCCCCAAGGGAGAAGAGATAGAGAGACTCTAAAAGATAATGATGAATATTGTGGATATTGTTCCAGTAGTATTGTTATGTGTTGATCTTATGGGGAGATTATTATTCTTTGATTGCTTTAAATATTTTTTACATCATATGTTGTATTCAATTATAAAGGGGGAGATTGTTGGTGAGTTGGATGTATTGTCATTGATGGACCAACATATCGATTTGGCTAGCAGTGTAGTATGATCAGAGGTTTGGTTTCATTCGATGGCTAAAGGGAAATGGTTACACACATGAGGATATATTGTAGATAGTATATATTTATTCCTTTTCAAGTTATATAGGCGTGCATGAATATTTGGATGAGATATGAGGTCAAGTATGGTGACTCTCCTATACTCTATTTGCCAGTGTTGACAGGGTGACAAAGATTTGTTCAGTGTGCACTTTCAGGTTGATATTTTGATATATGCATCAAGGAGCATATTTGGAACATACTAATAATGTGTCCTCATTTTAGAAGGTTTGTGGTCCATAGGTTCACAAGGCATTTTTAAAGTGTTATAGTTGAAGGTGATAGTATTCTTAGGGTTCGGTACAAGAGATGTTGAATTTGAAGGTTCACATGACTTTGAATTCGTGTGTGTTCTTCACGATGCCTATGGATGTTCTTGGGTTGTGTTCCTTTTGAGTTGGGGATTTTTATCAGTTTTGGTGGTTGTTTGGGGATTTTTCAGTTGGTGGTATTTTTCTTTTGTTCTTCGCCGACTTGATCAGTAAATAATTTTTGTGAAGATCAAGGCATAATTTATGAATGTGTTATGAGATCAAGGGTGTTGATATGTATCATGGCTTTTTTTAGGTGTCAACATGGATTTTAGTTGTGACTATTTTATCACAATGATCTGAAATTTGAGTTTGGGTTTCATCGACATTGTTTAGCTTTCAAGGTTGATGATTTATATACAATTTAAGGGAAAAACTAATGGTTACAGATGCATTTGATTTCTTGATGATCAAGCATACAAATATGTTGAGGATTGAATCCCTCATCTGAAGGAGTCAGAGAGGATTTAAATAGAGATCTGAGTGTTCTTCATTGGAACCAACCCAGGCATAAGGTGGATGCTACTATTCAGTGCACAAAAATTTAGATTGTAGTCTGATCAACCATTGTAGTGGTCTTGTAAGGCAATAATTCTTCCTTTGGATTGTAGCTCAAAGAATTTTGAGAAGTGTGCATGAAAGAATGCACATTCCTCATTTGTAATTTTATAATTCTAACAAGATATATAATTATTGTGGGTTGAAGACCGACCATGGTTTTTCCCATTTGGGTTTCCATGATAAAAATCTTTGTGTTATAGTTTTGGATGTGTTTCTGATTCATGCATTCAAGCTTAATTCATTAATATTAGAAGTAAGGGTTTTAAGGTTCAAGTTTTAAAGTTTAGGAAAAACTAATGCACGCCCCCCCCCCCCCCCCTCCCCCCAAACCAATGGGCACTCCTATGGTGACAACATGAAAGTTTTCAACATATTATGACTCTCCTAAATTCAATCAAGCTAGATAAAGGTCAATGGTTGGTGACCTACTCTATTTGAATCACAAAAGACTAGATACTGTGAATGTAGTGTATCTTGTGGCAAGATTTCAAGCAGATCGGAGACAAAATCATGAGGTAGTTGTGAAAAGGATATTTAGATATCTAAAAGGGACATTGGAATTTTAGATGTGGTACCCTAAAGGTAATTATTTCACCTTTTGTGCATATACTGATACAAATTGGGTACGTGATGTTGATCATAGGAAAAGAAAAAGTGGTGGCACTTTATTTTTGGGAAGCAGGTTGGTCTCTTGGATGAGAAAGATGAACTCCATCTCTTTATCTACTACAAAGGTAGAGTACATTATTGCTGCTAGCAATTGTATGCAATTAGCTTGGATGAAGAAGATATTATTAGATAAAGGAGTTGTATTTGATGAGTGTGTTGTTATATATTATGATAATTTGAGTGTCCTAAATATCTCTAAGAATCCTATGCAACACTTAAGGACAAAAAACATATCAATCAAGTACCACTTCCTAAGAGAGAAGGTGAATGTGAAATAGGTGACATTAGAGTATGTTCCTACCAAGGAACGAATAGCTTATATAATCGCCAAGAATTTTCCTAAAGATACATTTTTGTATCTCAGAGGCAAGTTGGGGGTGATTTCCCTTCCTGATCAGAACTAAGATGTATAGGATTGTGTCATTCCAATGCCTTTCATAAAGATATCATTCAAATATATTGGTGTTTGGAGGCTACTATTGAGGGGGAGTAGTCAACATGGTAAGGCAGGTGTTCTTATTTTTTGTGAGAGATGCTTGACTTCTATGGTTTAGATCATGTATGTTCCTTTTCCATTGATGTCAAAGGGAGAGATGAGCATGTGAAAAATAAGTCATACTTGCACATAAGAAAGAGCTTCAGCTAAGGAGAAGATTGCATGTGAGAAATAGTACATATACAAGGGGGGAGAGACTAATGGATAGAAGAGTATGTAATAAGTATGGAACAAAGGAGAAACTTGTTCCCCAAGGGAGAAGAGATAGAGAGACTCTAAAAGATAATGATGAATATTGTGGATATTGTTCTAGTAGTATTGTTATGTGTTGATCTTAGGGGGAGATTATTTTATTTTGATTGCTTTAAATTTTTTTCACATCATATGTTGTATTCAATTCTAAAGGGGGGGGATTGTTGGTGAGTTGGATGTATTGTCATTGATGGACCAACATATTGATTTGGCTAGCAGTGTAGTATGATTAGAGGTTTGGTTTAATTCGATGGCTAAAGGGAAATGGTTAAAGACATGAGGATATATTGTAGATAGTATATATTTATTCCTTTTCAAGTTATATAGGCGTGCATGAATATTTGGATGAGATATGAGGTCAAGTATGGTGACTCTCCTATACTCTATTTACAAGTGTTGACAGGGTGACAAAGATTTGTTCAGTGTGCACTTCCAAGTTGATATTTTGATGTATGCATCGAGGAGGATATTTGGAACATACTAATAATGTGTCCTAATTTTAGAATGTTTTTGGTCCATAGGTTCACAAGGCATTTTTAAAGTGTTATAGTTGAAGGTGATAGTATTCTTGGGGTTCAGTACAAGAGATGTTGAATTTAAAGGTTCACATGACTTTGAATGCTTGTGGGTTCTTCACGATGCCTATGGATGTTCTTGGGTTGTGTTCCTTCTGAGTTGGGGATTTTTATCATTTTTGGTGATCATTTGGGGATTTTTCAATCAGTGGTATTTTTCTTTTGTTCTTCGCCGACTTGATCAGTAAATCATTTTTGTGAAGATCAAGGCATAATTTATGAATGTGTTATGAGATCAAGCATGTTGATATGTATCATGGCTTCTTTTAGGTGTCAATATGGATTTTAGTTGTGACTATTTTAGCACAATGATCTGAAATTTGAGTTTGGGTTTCGTCAACGTTGTTTAGCTTTCAAGGTTGATGATTTATATACAATTTTAGGGAAAAACTAATGGTTGCAAATGCATTTGATTGCTTGATGATCAAGCATACAAATCTGTTGAGGATTGAATCACTCATCTGAAGGATTCAGAGAGGATTTAAATAGAGATCTGAGTGTTCTTCACTGGAACCAACCCAGGCATAAGGTGGATGCTACTATTCAGTGCACAAAAATTTAGATTGTAGTCTGATCAACCATTGTAGTGGTCTTGTAAGGCAATAATCCTTCCTTTGGGTTGTAGCTCAAAGAATTTTGAGAAGTGTGCATGAAAGAATGCACATTCCTCATTTTTAATAAGTTATAATTCTAACAAGATATATACTTATTGTGGGTTGAAGACCGACCATGGTTTTTCCCATTTGGGTTTCCATGATAAAAATCTTTGTGTTATAGTTTTGGATGTGTTTCTGATTCATGCATTCAAGCTTAATTCATTAATATTAGAAGTAAGGGTTTTAAGGTTCAAGTTTTAAAGTTTAGGAAATTGTTCACTTCCTTATTTCATCCATAGATTATTGAATGTGTAAAACAAAAAATCCAGCCATTGAGAGTTATCCCGTTTGCAAGAATGGTTTTAGATTCTCAAAGTTAGAAGTTTTTCATCTCATTAATTACATGTTAAAAGATACAACATCCCAAAGAAATGTGAGGATTCACAAAAAGAAATTATGTGGTCATTTTTAAGTCTTTAATTTTGTTTCCTTAAAATATTTTATAAGACTCAAATATTAGAATAAAAATACATGTGAATGGTCAAGAAAATGAGAGGGGAAATGTTCTAATAGAAAGCTCTACTTTTAAGAGAGGGGATCTCTTTGTCTTCTCTAAGTATAGAAGAGTCGTGTATGAGGATTGGTGGAGTCTTTGAGTTTCATCTTCTATTTTAATATTTGATAGAAGTAGTTTTTCTTATGTTAATCATTCTTTTGAAGTTGGTTGTTTTTTTAGTTGCTCTTCTCTCCTTGTTAGATTAAAAGTTGGTATGCTTTTGTGTTCTATTTTTTCTTTGGGATTTTTTTTTTGTATTCTTATGTTCACAATTGAATTTTCTTATTTTCTTTTCTATATACTACTTTCTAGTTAAAAGTATTCAAAAATATTAAATTTTGTCTTATGATGGAGTTGTCCTTCTCAAACCCTTTTTCTCCCATTGTTAGCATATTTTGTTGCTACCCATTAGACAAAGATTTAAATTTAGTTGTTAGAAAACTATTTACGAATAAATACATATCACAAAATTGATACTAAATAAACTAAATAATTTTTTAATTATAATTATCTAAAAAAATTATAAAATAATATGTGAAGATAATTTGACACAACACCATTTTACTTTCATTCATTCATGTTTTACATCTCTTCCTTTCCGTTATCAAAACTAAATTTTACAATAAATGAAAAGTTTTTAAAAAAAAATCAAACTCTTTATTTATAGATTATCTTGCAAAATAATCACAAGTTTACATAAAGAAAAAAAACTATATGTGTATGTGTATGCATATGTGTATGTGTGTGTGTGTGTGTGTGTGTGTGTGTGTGTGTGTGTGTGTGTGATCAAATTAATAATATTATATTTATTATCTATTCAAATACAATTGAAAAAATCAACTGAGTTTCCCACCATATTGTCCTCAATAAACTACTTTCCATATCACAACCAACAATTTCTAGGCATGATAATGGCTACAATACAATTTTGAATTTATCTCAAGTGCCTTTCAATTAAAAGAATTTTAAAAAACTATAAAAATATCCAAAGTTGGAGGACCTAGATCTATCTTAAATAATCAATAAGTTGAGCACAACACACTACTTATATACAAGATGAATCATTTGACTGAAAAATATATTTATACAATCATTTGTTGCTTTGGAAGAATAATCAAAATTTCTCAATATAATTTTAGATAATAAAATTTGAAAGTTTTAATATTGAATAGTAATGTATAATTTTTTGGATTCTATAATTCTTCCTTGAGTGTAAGAATCTTTAAAAAAAAATTCATTAGAATAGAAAACTCTAGTGTTTTATTGATGTATTTTGTGTGTGTTATCAAATAGTTTTGAAATTATTTGAAGTTTGAAGTAGCATGCATTTTCTTATATTAAATCATAGTTAATCCAATTATATACGAAGATTTACATTTTTTTTATAAAGTGAGAAAATATTATTCAAAGAAAATTAACTAACAAGGATTTGCATTTGATACAAGGAAAGTTCCCAAAATAAATTCATGACACATTAGTAGTGGTGATCTTTACAAGTGTTTCATGTCTTTGTGGTGTTTCACCTCTTTTTGATAATCACGAAATGAATAAAGATCAAGTGTGCAACTTTGTGTAATGACTTAGTGTATTGTTCCTCCAACTATTGATTAGTCATCATTGTTGTAGGTCACTGAAGGCTATTTTTTTTTTCCAACATCAAGTGGTCTTTATCAATAGTGGAACACCACTTTCCTTCAATAACTTTTTATTCATTAAAATTGATTCATGTAATGTACACACTAGCTTCAGGTGAAAATAATAGCAACTTTTCTTTGAGAATCAACATGAGTCATCTATCTTCTTATGTCAACTTAGAATGAAATAAATCACAACAATTTTAATCCATCATAAAGCACGATGTCAATTCCAATTCAAAGGTTTTTGTTGGACCATTAGACATACAACAGATTTTTCCGTACCAACAAAACTATATTTAATTACAAAAACATAATCAAATAAAATTCTCTTAAATTTTAAACTAAATTTAAAAAAATCAACTACTTTATTTTAAACTTATCTTAATGGAACATTTACATGACTTTCCATATCTAATATAAAAAATTATCAGAAGATAAATATGAATAAAAATAATTTAAAATTGTACATAACCATAAATTTCTACTTATTATATAACCAAATATAATTGAGCAAATCAACAGAATCTCACAAGAATTATTTTCTCACTGAATTACCTTCCACATCACAATCCAATATGCAGGAACATGACTGGTCTACAATTCTGATTTTGTCTTGATTTGAATCCTTCCAAAAGAAGTTTTAAAAATTTATGAAGGTATTCTACGTTGGAGGATCTTAAATAATTATTGTGTTAAGTACAACACACCAGGTGTAAGCTGGCTTAGGAATCATTTGACTCTCTGAGCAAGATATCCACCATTTCACACCATGCTTGAACTAATGGCGAACTCTCATATGACTCAGATAAACCTTTTTGCTTTTGCTTTACTCCACCACCTCATTGATTCCAACGGTCAGTTTGCATTGGACTGTCCTCCTCAATTTCAACGTCACAACTTTTGGACGTGTCCTAGCAAGATTGGGAATTGAAATATTTTATCCTTCCAAACACAAACTCCACTCACTTTCTTCATCTTTTATTAAGGGGTGCTTGATGATGGCCATCTTGGCCCCACTTGTACGAGGATAGCTATGGACATTGTGACATCACTTGGTTTGTTAAGGCTTAGAGTCAAGAATTATTATTCAATCTCTTTTAAAAAAAAAATTACTGAGTTGTTTGAGTTGTTTTAGCTGATATGTGAACACAAGTCTTACGTATTAAATTTCTTTGCTAAGAGCTAAGAATTTAGGAGTATCCATTCTACCAAATTTGTTCAGAGCACAATCTCAACCTCATCTATTATGTCGGAGCCTTGCACTCAGCATGACTTGATCCCTAATAGGCTCTTTAAGAACCTTTCAACTTCACTAGAAGACCAAGAGCCCATTGACATTGTTTCTAACTTTAGTTGTGTTTCTTTTATGTTTTGTATTCCTCTATAATGAGGCAATTCGTGAGAAAGATAAGAACCACTAGGATCATTAAGGTCACTCATAAATATTGGAAACTAAATAAGCTCATAAGAATTCAAGAGATTGAAAAACTATGGTGAAGTTAGGATTTGGCTTCTATGAATTGTGGTAAAAAATAAATCCATGATATCTTGATTTATTGCAATTATTTTAGGATGTATTGGATTGTATTATGATACATTAATCTTAAATCTAACCTTTATATTGTTATTTAATTGATAATTTAATCATTGCGGTGAATTATGGCTAAGACCTTGCCTCTAATAATTTATTCCATTTTTTTCACTTTAGTTATTTGAGATATGTCTAAGGTGATTTATGTATGATTTAAGGAATGGGAACCCCTGTAGGGTGCAAACTTGGATTTACAATTACAACTTATGGTTTTACAATGTGATTAAAGGTCTTTTTCTTTTAATTTTAGGTAAAAATAGGCCCCTAGTAAAAGTACATATGGGGTAGAATACATTTTGGGATACAAATATTTAGTTGTGGGAAATATCTGACCCATCTAAACTCCTTAGGAAGGAGATGTCATAACCACTTGTGGGGATGGAAGAGTGACTTGTGGCTTTCTAATATGTTCTTTTGAGAACCTCAAGTACAAATGGTCACGTCAAGTACATGCCCATTATAAATGACCTACATATATGGAAATGCTAACTAGAATATTTATATGACAAAGAGTGTACAAGTACATTCCTCTTTCCTAGGTCAGAAAATATGTAAACATGTAATATTCAAGTGATGGCTTTGGATTGTTTAGAATAAATAATGGGGTGAGGTGTGTTGGCACCTCAATTTTTAAGCTTAAAATCTTTCATCTTTTACAAATTGAGATATTTGCCAGTGGTTTTAAAACTGAGAAAATTTGCTGCAAAAACCCACAAAAAACCTTGCAAAAATCCCAGAGCTTTCATTTAAATCCAGAAAGCCCTAATTGAAAAACCACGCATGAAAAGCCCTACAAGTGCCTTTTCTTTCAAGAGAAAACCCTAGGTCGCTCCTTTAGGTTCTTTTTGAGCATTACTTTTTACAAAGTCACTTAAAATCCTTAAACGCATGTGCTTTATTCCTATGTCATCGGGTGGGGTCATGTTCTTAACATTTCATATTACCTAGGCCCCTTTTAATTTTTCCTAAGTCTAAGCCCGGTGATATCTTTAAATATTCCTAAGTCCTTAATATTCTATTTCCTAATGTTTCAGCATTATGTATGAGCTTTGAATCTAAAGAAAGATCTAACGGTTGTCGCATGTTCGCATGGAATCTTTTAAGTCCATGCGATCATACGACAACCGTTGATCTTGTTAACAACTCAGCACTGCTACCGGGTGGATCCTAGTTTTTTCTCTTGAAATCATGACCGTTCATTAAAGAAGATCTGACGGTATGTAAGTACACAGGCCCAGTCTCAAAGGATTCTGTAGGACTGACAATTCTGCAGAGAATCAATGGTTGTCATATGTTCTCATAGAATCTTTTGAGCCCATGCGATCATGCAACAACCATCGATCTTACTTTATTCCTAAGCACTTGCAGAAGGTGGGTCTACTGCCAGGTGTATACACATGGGCATTTTTAATTGGACGAAGGTATTTGCTGATGTGGAAAATGTCATTGGGACTAGCGCTCGGTAAGAACAAAAAGCATGTCCACTTGTCGGATATTGTGACGTGGAGGTTTTTGATTGGTCGAGCTTAGTGGGGCCAGTTACTTAAGGTATCAACAGTGAAGGGAAGATCTAACAGTTGTCGTATGTTCACAAGGAATCTCTTAAACCCTTGCAATAATGCGACAGTCATCGATATGGTATCAAGGCCATGGTGCCTTACTTTATGTCTAGTCAAAAGGGGAAATAACAGTGACCGTCGGATGAAGCATCTAACGGTAGTAATGAATCCAAAAGTATCAAGTGGGTTTTGGACGACACGATTAAAGGATTGTTATCGATACATTTTTTATCGAACGGTTGTCGCATGTTCACATAGAATCTTTTCAAGCCTTGCAATCATGCGACAACTGTTAGATTATATGTTTTAAAGAGGATCAATGGTCCAAATTCAAACTTGAAGCAAAGTTGGTGCAAAATTCAATTTTTCCCGTTGAGCAATGACAGTTCGATTTCTCAAAGAAGTAATGGCTAGATCATGTGGAGTAAACTATTGAAAAGACTACCTTTAATTGTTGATATATTAAAGATTTGCAAATTTTTAGAAACACAAAAAGAAAGAATTTGCAAAAGCTTGGATGAGGAAATTTGCAGAGCTGGTTATCGTCTCCTGAAGGATTTTCTAAGAAAGGTTGGTGAACTTCTGCGCATTTCTTATTGATATTTTCATATTGCTTCTGAGAACTCTCTTGCGTAAACCATAAAGAATTTTTAAACCCTAGAATGGCACCTAGAAAGGATTTATCTAGTAAAGTTGAGTACAGTGATAGGGGTTTGCATGAAGATTTGTTAGAACTATTACCTAAGTCAACAATTGATACAGTAAAGACCAAGAGTTTAGTACCAAAAATCCCTAGGGTAAAGGTAGCAGACAACCTATATGATATGGGTAATTATATTAGGGATGCCAAAATTAGTACAATCAACACAAGTGGTGCTTCTCATATCACTAGTTTAGCATTGTTCAAGGTAGGGTTTAGTCAGAGAAATGCCCCTCCTCCTACCAACAATATATGGTAATTTGACCTAGGCAAGCTTGTGGTGCTCGACGTTTTCCTAGATGAAGATTTAATGATTCAAGTTGCAAAGAGTTATGACACAATTACTAGGGTAATTACGGATGTTAAAGGAAACCTACTAATGAACATCTTTGCTGAAGATATCATGAAGGTTTTTAACATAAGTGAGCCTTCCAATGACCTAGAAATAATTGATTTTGAGGAGTTGAAGCAAGTGTACAATGCACAAAGGGATTATCTCAAAAGTGGTCCTATGAAGGAATTTTGTGACAAGATTGGGGGAATGATTTCCATGGGACCAAGTACACAGGAGCCCTTCAAAATAGAATATTTTAACTTGAGAGCTAGAGGTGTGTACTGGTCACTTTGTCAGGTCTTTGGAGAAGATGTTGAAGAAAGAATGCCAGTATATTCTATGTACATGATTGTCCAAATTTTGCACCCATACTTATCAGTTACATTTGACTTTGCCCCTTTCATTGCTGAGTTAATTCACAATGGATTAATAGGAATCCAGAAAAGCAAAGTTGACAAGCCCTTCTATTGGTATTCTTTCATGATGTATATGTTCTTGTTTAAGAGTGACAATTATTTTGAGAAGGAGATGGATTTGTTAAAACAAAAGGATGGTGAAGACATGCCAGTCCAATTGTGGAGCCTCACCATTACATGGGATAGGGAGGATCATAGTCACATTAATTTTGATAGATGCTTTGCAGCCAGACTAAGGAAATTATTTGTCCATGAGGACCTAAGAATCCCAATGGCCTTGGCTGAACTTGTCAGGCCAAAATAGTTTGCCAAGGGCCTCAAAATTGTGCATAATTGGGGGGATTTCATTTTCTACCCTATTTCTACTGTTATCAGACTATATGGTTTCAGAGGGGCTCCATTCATATTCCCATATCAAGTGCCTCTCAAGATTGGTATTGCAAAATTCATTAGACAACTAGGGGAAATTGAGAAGAATACTCTCACAAGTAAAGGTAGAGGAACTTTGTTCCCAAATGTTACAATTGCACACCAGTTTATAATTAAAAAGGGTGGATGGCTTCATATGGATCAAGTCCTGGCACCATATCATATGGCTACTTCAGTGGTTAGGACAGCAGACCCATAAGGGTTTTACAATGAAATGTTTAAAATAAAGGTCAAGTGCTCTTTGATAAATCATATTTTTAACTTCCCTGAGGATATTATCAGAAATATCCCTAATATACAAGAGCAAGAAATCAAAAAAGAAAAATGGTTGGTGTACAAGAAGACCTTGGAGTTTGACCAAGGATACGATCCCTTAAAAATCATAAATCCTATGGGGAAAAAGATAGACACTCTCGAGGATTATTTTCAGGGTATTTATCAAACCCTCAATGAGAAAAAGGAGAAAACCATGAAGGATAACCCAGAGGAGGCTAAATCATTATTGAGAAAACCTGCATTTGCAAAAGTATTTCCCTGGGCAAGTACATGGTACATAAGAGAACTGGTTACAATGTGATAGTACCAGAACCTGACAAGAAAAAACAAACAAAGAAAAAGGAGGATATCCCTTCTACATCACAACAGGTGGAGAAAAACAAGTTGGTTGTGGAGATTCTAGACTCACCTCAGGATCAACCAGTTGAAGATGTTCCTGACTCCCCACCTCCCACTAAGAGACAAAAGCTAGAAGAGAGGCCTCAACATGTTGAAGAAGATTAATCCCCTTCCCAATCACCTCTAAACATCATGGATTATCAAGAGGTCATAGAGAAGGTACAATAGTTGGGATCTCTAGGTCAATTTTCATGACCTATGAGGAGATAAATGAGGGAGTGCTAGAGCCACCAAAGGAACCTGAACTAGGCTTAACAACGGGAGAAATGGAAGGCACATAATTAAACCCAATAATCAAACAAGCATGTGATGAATTCTTAGCTGATGATGCATTTGTAAAGGCTAGAGCATTCATGTATTTTTTATGGAAATTGAACATCAGTCAATTTCAAGAAATTTGTGAAAAGAGGCATGAGGAGAATCCAGATAAGGATCTCAAGATCATAGAGGATGAGGTAAGAAAGGAAATGATAGATAGATTTGAGAAAATCACTCCAAAATAGGGGAGAGACTTGGTGAGAAACTCAGGAGTGCTTATCCTTCCAAAGTGGGATATAGCTCATGCAGTGGTCCTCAATGCAATCAGGAAATAGACCACACCTATTCATAAGACCAAGGAGGAGGCAGTACAAGCTATTAAGGGAGTCACTTTCAGTAATTACCATCAGGCCTTGGTCATGTGGTCCCTAAAGAAGAATGGAAATAACAGAGGAAAACAAATTACTAGGGATGATCTCACTGGTAGCTTAATAGTCAAAAGGGTTACTGATACTTCTATAGTTGAGGCATCAGGTATGGTGGTAGCAACAACTCAACTAACAGCAAGAGTGACAGAAAAAGAAGCCGAGGAAAAGGAGGAGCTCACACTAAGATTGGAAATAATGTTGAAGGCTTATGGGGAGCTAAGATAGGGCATATATGAAAAGGATACAATAATTGCAAACTTGAAGAAGAGGTCAGGTGAGCAAGGCCCAATTCAAGCATCAGGGCAATTGCAAATTTCTTCTTCCCCTACTAGACCTTCTTCTTCAAGCCCTATCATTGAATACCCCCTCTTCCCTCTTCCCCCTTCTATAGGTGATGAAGACATAGAGAAAAGGGAGAAACATTGACATGAGAAGAGGATAAAGGACACAATCCTACATTTTGTTGCAAATGTAAAACCAAGAGAGGTTTATAGAGTTGCTAAGCAATTATCTGACATTTTGATCTCTTTTAAGAAGGAGATAGCCATTGTAGACCCAGTTTTGGATAGATGGGTTGCTAGAAAGAATAGGTTGAAATCATTCTTTGATTTGATTATAGATCAATGTATTGTGGATATACAACTAACAAATACTTATAAGTTTGTTAAGGACCTTTTTGAGTTTGAGGTCAATAGGGAAAGTTTAAAGGGAAAGACAGAGATCTTAAGGGTTAGGTACTTCTAGGACAACTTTCAAATGTTCCTGAGTCTTGTCAAAGTAGATGGAGTTATAAAGGAAAGGGATCAGTGGCTAGAACAAATTGATGGGGAAGTGTCAGGTAGAATAGACACCATTTTGAATACAAAAGATAATACCCCCTTTGTACAATTAATTGAAATACTGCAGGATGTAAGAATACACTGTTGGAAAGTTAGCTATACTAATGTATATGACTTGATATACTATTGTCATTATGGCAACAAAGTCATATAGCAGTTTGGAATCGACACACTTGATGAGAAGATTAAAAATGAGTTAAGTGTTGAAGACTGGACAATGTACAGAGTTCCTGCAGCTCAGAGCATCAGCGCACGTGTGTATGGAAGAATTATGGTATGCACCCTGGAAGTTAAGTTGGTTAGACTATATTCATGCTTATTCTATGAGCGCATGATCATATGTGCAAGTATGAGAAAGATACAGTCAGTTGAAGTTGCACAGCTAGTGTGTGTTAGTGAAGAACAAAGTAAGCAACTGACAGTTATCATTTTGAGTTGCGACTATATTGTAATGTTTTAAATGCTATGCGCCTATTGTAATTAGGTTTCTAACATGTTTATATGTTTGATTTTAAACATGCTTAAGCCAATTCATTTGGAAGCATTGTATGTAATAAGTTTAAGGGCTAACCTAGTTGTCTATTTTGTATGTGCGTATAATTATAAGATGTGCCCATTGTATTCGATATGGTAGTTGATAGAGAGTTGTAATAAGTAGAGAAGAAGTGTGAGAAGAAAATATAAGATGTATTAGAGCTTTTCTAGAGGTCAAAGCATCAGCGCATTAAAGGAACTGATTTGACAAGGAGTGTCATAGTGACAATTCATCCAGTAGATATAGTGTGAATCTGAGATTAGAAGGTTGTAGCCTTCACCACTTGAGCAATGAGCTCTGGGATAGTGCATCCACTCCCCTAATAGGGACTATTGCAAAAGAATCCTAACAAGGTCTGACCCTTGACAAGGTCTACTGTACTTAAAGCATTGTAAAGAAAATCCTAACAGGGTTAAGGATCTTCTAACAAGGATCACAAAACACTAGTACATAATATTAGTGGGTGTCAATTCCCACTGGGGTTTTTACCTATTTGGGTTTCCCCGTAACCATATTGGTGTCATGTGTTGATTTTATGTTTCATGTTTCACCCCCCCTCTTAGTGTTCCCATTCCTAAGAATTGGTATCAAAGCTCTGGTCCTCAGCAAAGAAGTTTAACCACTTGAGGAGATCATGGAAAAAGTAGAAATGAAACATCTGAAAAGAAATCTTGAAGCTTCTCTTGAAGACCTGGACAAATCAGAAAGAGAAATTGAAGAACTAAAAGAAAAATTCAGTGATGCACAATTGGTATCAAAAGGCTAAGAAAGGATTTGAAAGAATTCTCTAACAGTGATCTAGGAGCAAAGGTCAAAAAGTTGAATGAAGAAAATGCATCTATGAAAGAACTACTTGAAGAATTTGATGATAAGCTGATCAACAATCAGGAAGTCTACAATGAACAAGTCAAAGAGAACCTTTAACTCAATGAAGAACTAAGGAAAGCAAACATGGAAATCTTGGAGCTAAGGAATAGCAAAGAAAGCTTGGAGTCTGAATTGAAAGAAGAAAAGAATCATATTAACAAATTACACACCAGTTCTGATTTGATAGAATCTCAATTGTATGCAAGGAGAGCCAAAGGAGACACTAGTTGTATTGGATACAATGAAGCACAAAATTAGATTGACAACATGTGAGCAAGAAAGGATTCACAAAAGGACTCTACTGATGCTAAGGAGACTGAAGATCAAACCAAAGATAATGGTGAACCACCTAAGAATGAGCGCAAGCCTATAGACCGCACTTGTTTTGCATGTAACAAGCATGGACACATTGCGAGGAACTATATAGAGTTAAGACCTTTTAATGGTTATTGTTATTCATGAAATAAATTTGGTCATAGAGCTATGAATTGCAAGACTAGTAAGAAGAACAAGATTCAACATGATCAGAGAAATCAAAATCAGACAAATGTGAGAAATTCTCAGAATGTTACATGTCAGATATGTAACTATAATGATCACTCAGCTAGATAGTGTAAAATGGTGACTCATGTCAATGCGCCGAGGAATATAAGACCTCTAGTCATTTGTCACTCTTGTAACAAGGCTGGACATATGTCAAAGTTCTGTAGATCAAGGACGCAAGGTCAGGAAAGCCCTAAAAAGGTCAAAGAATCAGTATTGGATCCTGAAGGAGAAGTTAATTTTGTTAAAGCCTTAGATGATGCGAGATTAATTTGGTAAGAGAAAAAGAAAGAAAAGACTAATGAGTATGTATTGGATGCATCCATAGTGGACGCACCCTCTACATCTGGATGAATGGCCCTCAAGGTCATAAGGGGAGCTAATTTAGCTCTAGACCCTTGCGTGGCTGGTATACTCATTCTCAGAGTATGCACCTTTGGACTTAAGCTTTTGGAGTATAAAGGAACCTTCGTGAAAGAGTGCACATATTGATTGTTAGCAAAACTCAAGTTGGAAATGTTTAAGTGACAGTCTGGTTTACGCGGCAAGCATTAATGGTAGAATTTTCACTTTAAGTACACAAAAAGTTGTTTGATTACTCATTGCATTCAAATTAAGAGCGATTAAAAAGTAGAAAGAGCCTTAGAAGTTTTTGTGAAGACTTGTAGAGTGATCTATCAGTGATTTGTAGTAATCAATAGTGCATTTTGTCAGTTGCAGAAACCCTAGTTCATCGCGCCGATTCAAAAGTCTTCAAATTATCTTGGAGATCAGTTGGAAAGTGATTAAACAAGTAATTCATGGCCACTCCCATAGTTTTTTATGTTGTAGAGAAGAAGAGATATGTATTTAAGAAGAATCTATTTAAGTCAACCCTAGATGATTTAGAGGGAGCATTCTCCTGCACACCTATGGGCGTTATGCATGTCAAGGACATTAGGGCTTACATCTACTGCAAGAAAGAACTAGTAGGGTTGGATAGGTTAAGGGTGCACATGGATACCATGTTAAAACTAGATAAAACATTCATGGATGAATATGCTAAGTGGAATGATCACCCTATAGTTGAGTATGCTACAGCATATGAATTTTATGAGACTGAATGGATTAAGATACTATTGAGCAGAATTCATGATGATTTATTCTGGATAGGTGATGTGCTAGTCAGAATTACTAGTGACTTGATATATGAGATGACAGGCCTATCTAAGATAGGCACCATCCTTCTAGTAGGCAAGGATGTCAAGAAAATTGTTGAGAAAACTTGTAAGTCAAGGAGTGATAGGTGCGGGATGACAATTGAGCCTATTGAGCAAGCTAACATCAAATTGATGTCTATGATACTTGGATATAGGTTTCATCACACTAGCAGGGTGAATAGTGTGTTTGCGGGCACAATTCTAGCAGTCATTAGACTTGTAAAGGAAGATACAGAGTTCAACTTGTGTGAGATCTTGCACGCACAATTGATTGATAACATCAAGGCAATCAAGCATGACAAAAGCAAGATTTTCAGGTTTGGGTCATTGATCACTTACATGTACCTTCATATAGTTGGGAAAGTATCAGATTTATATTAGGACAAATCCATTCCAACCATGCCACAAATATCTAACAAAGCATCCACTAAGAGTACATTGAGAGATTATGTAACTTTGGAGTTGAAGACCTTCAGGGTCAAGATGCAAATGAGGTATAGAATTCCAGAAAACATTATTGAAAAGTACACGGATATAATTTGTTTTATGGTTGAAATAGATACATGTATGGAGGCAGTTGTACCTAAAACAAAGTGGATTCATCAAGCTGGATATGAAGTAGAGGAACAAGTTTTGGAAGCATATGCTCAAGTATTGCTTTTAGCTCCTACTGACCCTAATGAGCCAAGATGGGGAACTTATGAGGAGAAGACAAGAGAAATAGATGCAAAACTAAATAGCACAACAACTAAGAGGAAAGCCTCTAAGATTACATATGGGATACTCAAAATTCATGGAGTAACACAAGAAGACCTAGAAAAAGCAAGGGAAGAAAAGATTGCTTTGGAAATTGAGAGCACATCCACAGTGGAAGCTAAGTCTGATGATCCCAAGTTGAAAAAGGTAAAGATTGAAAAGATTGATGATCTAAAGGATAATCAGGGTAAAATTGAAGATATTAGTCTTGTGCCCACTACTAGAGTTGATATTGAATCCATAGATGCATCTCCTAAGATGCCCAAGAGGAGAAAACAAACTGCCACAAACCACCCTTCAGCTATAAGTGCAGCCAAAAGAAGAAAATTGAAAAATGTGCAGTCACCTCCGGAAGTAGGATTCATACCTAGTCTTCAAGTGTTGAGGACTAGAGTAGCAGAAGAAGGAAGGCTAGATCAGATAGAAAAGTTTTATGACAAATATCATGAAATTGATAAGTTAGAGATTCATGAGATGCTGATCAAACACAAGATAAAGTTCAAGAAGAAATTTCTTGAATTGAAGACAGCTATCCCAAATAAGGTATGGGAGATTATGGATACCTTGAAGACACAAGCCACTAAAGAAGACTTTAGAATAAGGGAAAAAATACTTGATTCCACTCTTCCAGTATATTCTGTTGAAGAAAAGTCACTGTTATTAAATTTGGTGAAGCCACACTTAAGGACAAAGATGAGAACACTACACCTCATGAACAAAGACTATGATTTGATAACTAAGGAAATAGAGAAGGCCTTTGAGAAGGTATTCTTAGAGTAGCACATGAAACCTAAGTCTGTGCCCATCACTCAAGCACCTAGTGAGCAAGACAAAGTAGTAGAGACCTCCAATATACCATTTACAGGTCCTCGGGATTCAGCACCTATAGTGGTAACACCTATAGAGGCAGTAAAGTCTGGGCCCATAACGGATACAAAAAAAAGATGATACAATCTTAATTGACAATGTAGAGATTGCAATGGCGGCCACTAACAATGACTTGGATAAGTTTGAAGAAGCTTTTGTGATGACACAAGAAGCTAAAATGTTATGCAAAAACACACCACCCACTCATCAAGAAGAAGCATTGATTGATGATGACAAAGAAGAATAAAAGATGGAAGAAAAGAAAAAACAAGAAAAAGAAATAGAAAAAGAGGAAGAAAAGAAAGAAGAAGAAAAGGTAAAAGAAAGTGAGAAAAAGGATGAAATGTCAATAGAACAAGAAGTGTTGGACAACACTCCCAGCACTCCTTCAGTAGCATTATTGTCAAGTTTAACACCTAACACATCTAGTTTGGACTCATGGAGAGAAGAAGACCTGATTAAGTTCAATGTCTTAGCTATGGAGAAGGCTAAAGAAAATCAAGTGACGAGGAATCCCCTCCTGGCAAAATTAGTAAACATTTTGAACAATCTGTTACCAGAGGACAAGAAAGTGTCAAAGATACACTCGGTTGATAATGTGAGTATAGTCATATCACATTTCAAAAGTAATTTCTCAAGCCTTGAAGAATCTGCATCCCTAGTTGCAGAAGAAAAGTATCTGAAGAAGAGATTGAATGAATTGATCAATAAATTTTTAGTTGACCTTAGCTCCCTCAAGACTGGTCAAGCATCCCTAAAAGAATTTGAAAATCAGGGAAGAAGAATCATTGCAGAATGCATGGATCAAGATAAGCTCACCGATGCTCATTTCAAGAAAATAAAAGAGGCTGAAGCTATGATTGAGTAAGTGAAGAGTTTAGTGAAAGACACATCCACAAATGTGAACATGTGCAATAATGTCTACCAAAGTCAGATAGACAAAATTGAGAAGGCAGAAAAGGAGATGACAAAGTTAAGGGCTAAACAAACTCAATTGAGGAATGCTCTTGCACCCTCATTAGACATTCTAAATCAAAACATCAAGGAGATTGATGCCACCATGATAACCTATGATCAACGTCTTTCCATAGATTTGAAGAAGATGGAGAAGCTTCATTATGCATTATGTGCCCATCTCCAGATAGTAAACTCTTTGATCACATTTTGGAAGAAGGAGATCCAGAACCTAAAGGTTGCATATCCAGATGTTTTCCCTCAGTGAGTATGTATAGATACAATTTTTTGAAACACCTTTTTCATTCATGTCAAAGGGGGAGTTGTGTATAGAATATGGATCATAATATGTATAGGGAGATATAAGTATATGTATAGATGACAAAAAAAAAATTGTATTAAGGACAGTTAGCAACTTGGCCATATTCCTTTGTTGCCATCAATGAAAAAGGGGGATATTGTTGGCAAGTTGGCTATACTGATGTATATGACTTGATATAGTGTTGTCATTATGGCAACAAATTCATATAGCAGTTCAGAGTCAGTGCACTTGATGAGAAGATCATAAATCAGTTAAGTGTTGAAGATTGGACAATGTACAGAGTTCCTACAGCTTAGAGCATCAGCGCACGTGTGTACATAAGAATTATGGTATGCACCATAGAAGTTAATTTGGTTAGAATATATTCATGCTTATTCTATGAGCACATGATCAAATGTGCAAGTATGAGAAAGATACAGTCAGTTGAAGTTGCACAACCAGTGTGTGTCAGTGAAGAATAGAGTAAGCAGCCGACAGTTATCATTTTGAGTTGTGACTATATTGTAATGTTGTAAAGGCTATGTGCCTATTTTAATTTGGTTTCTAACATGTTTATATGTTTGATTGTAAACACACTTATGCCAATTCATTTGGAAGCGTTGTATGTAATAAGTTTAAGGGCCGACCTAGTTGTTTATTTTGTATGCGCACATAAATATAAGATGCGTCCATTGTATTCAGTATGGAAGTTGATAGAGAGTTCTGATAAGCAGAGCAAAAGTGTACAAAGACACTATAAGATGTATTAGAGCTTTGCTAAAGGTCAAAGAATTAGTGCATCAAAGGAACTGATCTGACAAGTAGTGTCACAGTGATAGTTCATCCAGCAGATATAGTGTGTATCAGAGATCAGAAGGTTGTAGCCTTCACCACTTGAGCAGTGAGCTCTAGGATAGTGTGTCCACTCCCCTAATAGGGATTATTGTAAAAAACTCCTAACAAGGTCTGACCCTTGACAAGGTCTACTGTACTTAAAGCATTGTAAAGAAACTCCTAACAAGGTTAAGGATATTCTAACAAGGATCACAAAACACTAGTACAAAATATTAGTGGGTTTCAATTCCCACTAGGGTTTTTACCTATTTGGGTTTCCCCGTAACCATATTGGTGTCATGTTTTGATTTCATGTTTCATGTTTATGTGAATGTTTAATTCAGTACTTAAGCATTTAAGTTCAGTATAAAGATTAAAGTGAAAAGTTAAAATACAGTGAACACTGATTCACCCCCCCCTCTCAATGTTCCCATTCCTAACATACACTTCACTAATGTGAGAAATGAGGTACACCAAGTAGTTTCTGATTGGGACAAATTGCTACCAAAAAGGGATGAAGTTCTAGCCTTTTATTGGCCAAGTGAGGAAACTTATACATCTTGGGAAACAACATATCATGTATATAATGCCAAAGAAGAAAAGACATCCACTGAAGAGGCAACAAGTGGCAGTGCCCCAACCTCTTGAAAGAAAAGCAAGCAATGATGGGAACCTCAAATAGTTAAATAAAGCACAGATGCTACAACTGGTAGAAGTTGAACTGACCTTGGGACTTGTTGCAAATTTTGGTGCTCATCTCTACAAGCCACTTTGTAAAATTGTAACAAGAAGATGTTATATTTTCCTTTTTTGTCTTATGTGGTGAACACTTTTTATCTTTTGTAAAAAAGATCCAAAGCTTGTATGCAATCCTTGTTTCTATAAAAGGATTACCAGGATCATTTTAGAAGGACCGAAACTTGGACATTCTTACTGACAAGTTTTGAGTCTAGGATACTGTAGACTGTATTAGGCAAGTTTTTTTGTAAAGAGCAATATTGCTAGCTCGGTTAAAAATCCAGAAAGTTGCATTTTAAAGATTTTGTATACATGATATTGATATAGCATTTGAATAAAATCCAAAGTTTATATCTCTCCTTTGTGTATTTCTCTTTGAGTTATGAATTGATAAAATTCATTGCATGGATAATCTTTGTGTGTATGTTTATATTCTTTAGCTCTGATCTAGGATCAGATTAAATAAGCTTTAGATATGACATAAATTCTTTAAATTTTTACATAAGGATTTAAGTAAGTAGTGTGAATCTAGGATTCCTTTGATAAAATCCACCATAGGGTGATAGTATTTTCAAAGGGCAAGGCCATCAAAGTTCAATATATTTGTTTTGTGTATCACAATTTTGCAGTGAGGGTGTTACCCAATGGATAAGGTACTGGTCAGCAGTGGAGCTATTTTATAAGAGATCAATGCTTAAAAGGTTCTATTTGTATTCCTAACATTTTGATATAAATCTGTCAAAATTCCTTAAGTACAGTGACTTGCAAAGTAGTATTCCACCTAATGATAATGGAGAATCAATGAATGAATGGTCATCATTTAGTATTTTCTTATCATTTATCTATTGTTATTAAATCCAGTCTATTATTATTAAAGTAAGGCTTGTTGTTACTGGATTAGGAGTACCCTCCTTGGTTTTGCAGAGTCAGAAGTGTAGAGGGCAGTCTTGTCCCTATAGTTGGTCCAATCATCATAGAATTCCATATTTGGATCTAACCCATCCTAAAACCCTATAGATGTATTGGTTGCTTTTAAAAGCATAAAGTCCAGTTTGAGGAATGAACAAAATGGTGACTCTACTAGGGAATAGAGATGAAATAAGTATGATAAATCTGAATTTTAGATCTCTGGTGTTATAAAATTGATATCAAATAATGTAGGTACAAGTTGAGCTAGACTCCTGGCCTTCTTATTTTTCAGAACTAGTAAGTACCATTGAAGAACAAAGAATTATTTGTAAGCTTTGGATTTTTGCATAATCTTGAAAATCTTAGCAAGCTTTGCATTTACTTGTTATAAGCTCTTTCATTGATTTCTTTCCAAGTATTGAATACTCTGAATTACTAAGTTTTTGAAAATAATTCCCAACTTGTGTTGGTGGCAACTCTAAGAATCTCTGCAGCAGTGCTGAGTAAAAGGTAATAAAAATAAAGATCATTTCACAGACTCTCAGGTATGAATTAGAGAAATAATAGGGCTTGGAGGAAGGATCACCCTGAAAATAGGTTAGAAGGTGAACTTCCAAGTACTTTTAGACCCCGTCAGCCTAGAAGAAATCAAGGTGATAGAGATATGTCTTAGGCATGGAGACAGAAGAAAAATACAAGTGAGAATAATACCTTTCATCTTGACTAGGAAGGAAATGCTTCAGAGTATGAATAAGCAGTAGATCTAGGTTTAGGAGCATATGATGATTACTATTCCCATCATTCTAAAGAGGATGGTGAGACACACCATAAGAAAGGGATGCCCCTAAATATAGAACCTCAAGGAGAAAATAGGAGGTCAAGGAGAAGAACTAGAGGCTGAGAAGGAAGAGGTTATCCTCCAACCTGAGGGATCTCCCTTTCTAGAAGCCCTCATAATCCTAGAGGTGAACAACAAGAGTTCTTGGTTGAAACTTCATAATCTGAAACCACTCTCCCAGATTCTGAAGACATCTTTGAAGAAGTCTCTAATTTAGAGAAAAGAATCTAGGAACAAATTTCTATCAGGAAGGAGAGGGAAAAGGAAAAGGAACTGAAATAAGGCAAGCCCATATTAGGTCAGACCAGTTGAGAAGACAATTGCTATCTTTGAAAGCCATAAATATTGTAAGGGCTCCTAAGAAAGTTGTTGAACAACTTGTTATCCAACCCACTACCATAGCTAGGAGACCTAAGGATAAGGGAAAGTAGATCTCAATAGGGATCACAATAAATGAGCCTATTAGTCACCAACTCCCATTGGAACTATTGTCTAAATTAGATAGTAATTTGGAAAGAGCTAAGAGAGAATATGAAATTTTGGCTAAAGAACTTGAGAAGGCAAAACTTGAGGCTACAACATTAGAAATGAAAAAGAAGATTGACTTTCTTATACAATCTTCAAGGCCTTCAAATACAAATACTCCTTTAGTGATATCTAGTGCTAACATTGGAAATTCTTCCACCCAGGCTGTTATTGTCACACCAGTAATTACTGCAAATGTTGCTAACATAGAAAATAATAAAGCTTCTACTTCTCAAATTGGTGGATCACTATAAAGGGGACCAGTTCATGTTGAAAGGTACAGAAAAATTCTCTTTAACAACATTATTGGTTATCCTAATTTGATTCCTACAAAAATTAGAGAAAAGTTGCCTAAATTCACTGGTAATAATGTTGTCACTTGTGAAGAGCATTTAAAGAAATTCATTGATATGATTGATGACTATGAAATAGATCATGAAGATGTAATCATGGAATTTTTTGTTTAATCCTTGACTGAGGATGCAAGGGATTGGTTTAGATGGCTTCCTTATGATTGTATTGGTACTTGGGATGATTTTATTAATTGTTTCAAAGACCAATATGGTGATAAGATCAATGAGGGCTTCATGTTGAAAGAGTTCAACAATATAAAGAAAAACCAAAATGAAGAAGTCCTTGAATTCAATGTGAGATTTTAGAAGGCAATGGACAAGCTCTTCCAAATCATGAGATTAGATGAGAAGGTGTGTTTGTCAACATATCTAAATGCTTTTGATGCCAAGATGGGATACCTACTCAGAGATAAAAACCCTAGAACTATTAGAGAAGCTCAAAGATTTGTTGTAAATATTGAAAGCAATAGAAGATTTTTTGGCAAGTTAGGGAGAAGAGAAGATCCTAAGACCCCTAGGTTTGGCAAGAAAGAAGTTGATAAACCAGCCAATGTAAAGCCTAGGGAGGATGATAACCTCAAGAAAATCCTGAGTGCTTTAAGGGATCTAAAGCCAAATGAGATTAAAAATAAGTTTTAGGGAAATGATAGGTCTCCTCCAAATAATTTCAACAGGAAACCTAGGTTGCAAAACTTTCCCTACCATACATAGTGGAAGGATGGGAAACCCACTGTTCCAGAAAGGAATGACTTAAAACCTAATGATAAAACCCCTAACCCTTTACAAAAACATTTAGTCAATATGAATGATGAGGTTCCATGGTGCACAACATGCCAATCCCCTCATGATTCAAATTATTGTGTGATCTCTCAGAATATGTCTGAAAATGATGAACAAAGAGAGGAAGAAGATGAATTATATGATGACAGAGGCTGTGGAATGAATTTTGCTAAATTATTTAAAGAGTTTGACTCTGAGGAGGAAAATGAAAATCAGGATGTGAATAATTCTCAGAGCAGAGGGCCTACCATCGGCAGATCTTCTCTGATGAAGAAGAGGAGGAAGTTGATGACATAAATAGAAACTACAAGGGGGAGGAAGAATATGTTGTGCTCAGAAGACCCTCTGATGAGGAGATATCCTAGATCACTACTGATATGGTGACACAGGCTAGAAGAAATTATGTCCTTAGAAACTGAATTGTTGGCAATACATATGGTAAGCCAACAGGTGTATTTATTAAAAGAAATAAAGAAGATACAAAGCAGTTTGCTGCTAAATATGGTTGTTGATGATGCCAAGAAATTTAAGTTGAAGGGCATTGAGAAGCCAAGTGAGCCAAGAAATGTGCTCATGATCAAGGCCAAAGCTCTAATAGAAAATATCCCAATTCCCAAACATGAAAGTAAATCAAAAGGGGAGAACAAGTTAGGAGCAGCAACACAGTTTGAGAATAATGATGTCCCACAAGGCAAGCTAGACTTGTCTATTCTAAATTATGCACCTATTGACATGAACCAGTTATTATCCTAGATCATAGTTAAAGTGCCTTTGATGGAAATGATGAGGATAAGTGAACACAAAGAGAAGGCCCTCACATAGATAAGTAGTGTTCTAGCCACAAATATCCAAGAACCAGTAAACACTAAGATGAAGGGTCAAACTCCAATTAAAAGGAGAGATACAAAGGAGATTGTTTCAAAAATACATCAGATCTACTTAGATACTAATGTTGTGAACACTTCTATGGGAACTATTGACCCTTTCTTCTTGACATTGGTCATAAATGATAAGATGTTAAAAACTTGCATGATTGACTCAGGAGCTTCAAATACCGTCATGCTTGCTAAAATCATGAGGTCAATGGGATTGCAAGTTGACACCCCCATGTGAGATGCCAAGCTATGGACTCCAAAGAAGTACAGGTAATTGGAACAATCAAGGCCCTGACCTATAAGCTTGCTAGTTACCCAGGAAAATAATTGACTATGAGTGTCTTAGTTGTGGACATACCTCCCCAGTATGGGATGTTTCTCTCAAGAAAATGGAGTGTAGCAATGGGAGGTAGTATCTAGTGTGATCTATCTTTTGCCACATTTAACATCAATAATGAGAGTATCAAGGTATTCAGGGAGGTTAGAACTCCTCACATGATTGAGGAAGAAACTAATGATGATAACATGAATTGTTTCCTTGATACTAACATAAACTCTTTTCAAGTACAGAGCAGAGAAAATGAAGATAAGGATGAATCTCCCCTCTTAGCTGATGAAGAAAGTAATGTTACTAGTCAAAATGACCTCTGGACCATGTATTTTGATGGTGTGAGTTCTAAAGAAGGGTCTAGTGCAGGTGTGTTATTAATTTCCCCTGCTGAAATTTTGTTTAAGTTTTCCTTCACCTTACTTTTCACTTCTACCAATAACAATGTAGATTATGAGGCTTTATTGATAGGATTGAGATTAGCCTCAAAACACAAGATCAAAAATCTCAGAGTTATTGGAGATTCAGAATTAGTTGTATCTCAGGTGAGATCCAAATATGCATCAAGAAATAAAAGGTTAAAATAATATAGGAATGTTGTTTGGGATGAGATAGAACACTTTGGTGCTTTCTATATTGATTGGATGGATAGAAGCCATCATAGGATGGCTGATTTACTAGTTAATATTGCTTTAAGGCTAGAGGATATCACTTTTGTAGGGATATCTAAGATTGATGTTCAAACGAGGCCTTTCATACCAGATAATTTTGAAAACTGGTAGGTTTTTGAAGATGATTTGGAAATTTTAAGATTCTTGCATTATGATGCAAATTTTGGAGATAAGGAGATTGATTTTGGTGAATGTATAAAAACATCAGAAAATAAGGACACTTTCCTTGGCAAAGAAATTTTGCAACTCAAATCAAATAGGGTCCCAAAGGGTTTGGTGGTGGTAGAAAGAGCATTTGATAATCATGATAGTTCTTTTCAAACAAAGCCTTTGAGTAATCCTGAAGGTGTGGAGGAAATAAACTTAGGAACAAGGAAGCCCCAAAAAATGTATATATTAGGGGAAGTTTGGCTCCTAAGATAAGAAAATCACTGATAAACCTTCTTAGGAAATATAGGCATGTCTTTGCTTGGTCTTATGATGACTTAAAGGCATAAAGAGAGGATCTGTTTCAACATGAAATCCCTTTGAAGGAAAACACCAAGCCTTTTAGACAAAAGTTGAGACCTGTCAACCCTAGTTTGGCACCCAAGATGCAAGATGAGTTAATAAAATATGAGTGATGCACATATCATTTAGCCTATCAGACATTCAACATGGGTCTCTAACCTTGTCCTAGTGAGAGAAAAGAATGGAGACATCAGACTCTATGTGGACTTTAGAAATTTGAACATAAATTCCTTGAAATATAATTATGGTCTACCAAACATGGAAGCCATGTTGCAGAGAGTTACTGGTTCTGAATTAATGTCTATGATGGATGGTTTTTTAGGCTACAATCAGGTAGTTGTCAGAGAAATAGAGCAGTTTAAAACTGCATTCACTACTCCATGGGGCACTTATGTATATGTTAGGATGCCTTTTGGTTTGACCAATGCTGGGGCTACTTTTCATAGGGCCATGGATGTAGCTTTTGCAGATTTTATAAACAAATTTCTTGTTGTTTATCAAGATGATTTGACAGCTTACTCAGAAAGAAAAGACCAGCATTGTGGCCACCTGGAAAAATAAAATTGTAAGAGCTTTGGAGTATGGGGTTTCTCTTAATCCAAGGAAGTGTGCTTTTGGGGTAATAGAGGGTAAACTATTGGGTCACATTGTATCAAAGGATGGAGTTAGGATTGATCCAGAAAGGGTGGCAACAATTGACAAAGTGCCATTTCCAAGAAATGTTAAAGGTATCCAATCCTTCTTTGGGTAGATAAATTTTGTAAGAAGATTTGTTACAAACTTTGGTGAAATCAGTGTCCCTATCTGCAAGATGCTTAAAAAGAATGCAAAGATTGAATGGAGTGAGGAGGCCAAGAAATATTTTTGTGACATCAAAAAGGACATTAAAATTGCTCTTTTATTGAGATTGCCAGATTTCAGCAAGCCTATTCAATTTTTTTCATTTGCTTCTTATCATACTATTGCTGCAGTCTTGTTGCAAAAGAATTTAGAGGGTTTTGAAAAACCCATATCTTTTTTCAATAAATCTCTGCAAGCAGCTGAGTTAAAGTATGATATAAATGAGAAATAAGCCTATGCATTAGTCAAGGTGACTTGGATTTTTGTGAATGGTATAAAGATATCATTGTATATTTACAAAAATTGTTACTTCCCTCTAACATGGATGACCACAAAAAGAGAACTGTGAAATTACATGCTTTGAAGTATGTAATTACTAAAGGTCAGCTATGGTTGAGAAGTAATGAAGGTGTCTTGCTGAAGTGTGTTGACCCTCACAAGGCTAAAGATTTGTTGGAAGCAATGCATGAAGGTGTGTGTGGTGGCCATTACATGGCCAATAATACTACACATAAGATACTAAGGTCTAGATTTTGGTGGCCTAGTATCTTCAAAGATGTACATTCTTTTGTCAAAAAATGTGATGCTTCCCAGAGGTTTTCAGGAAAGCTAAAATTTAGAGGCAATTTGCCTATGAGTCTTGTAATAGTTGAGGCCCCTTTTCAGAAATGGGGCATGGACTTCATAGGATAAATCCCAAATAAGTCCAGTGGAGGACACTCATGGATCTTGGTTGCAACTGATTACTTTACAAAGTGGGTGGAAGCAATTCCCACTAAAAGAGCCACTAGTAAGGTTGTTACTGACTTCTTGATGCAAAATCTACTGATAAGGTTTGGATGCCCTGAGGTTATGATGGTAGACAATGCTATGTGTTTCAGGTCTAAAGAAATTGTTAGTTTTTGTTTTCAATATGGGATCAAGATTTCATATGTTGCTCCCTATCATCCTCAAGGTAATGGTCAAGCTGAATCAAGCAACAAAATCCTGATTAAAATTTTGAAGAGAGTCCTAGATAAAAATAAAAAGGCATGGGATTCCAAGCTATAGCTAGCTCTATGGGTTGATAGGGTGACAGTCAAGAGGCCATTGGATGTTCTCCTTTTGATTTGGTATATGGTATTCATGCCAGGTTACCACATAATAACTTACTAAAGATGTACAAATTCATTCAGTTATATGATGATGACCAAGATGATTTGATGAAGATCAGATTAGAAGATTTGATACAGTTGGATGAATCAAGAAGGGAAGCTCATGATACAAATTTAAAATCTCAGCTAAAGTATAAAAATTTGTATGACAAGAAAACCACAATCAGATATTTTAAAGCTAATGATCTGGTCTTGATGTGGAATGCTAAGCTTGAGGATAAGGGAAAGCATAGTAAGTTTGATCCCATTTTGTTGGGGCCATATATAATTAGTGAGGAATGGGGACCTGATTCCTATATCCTAAAGGACTTGATTGGAAATGAAATGGAATTTCTAGTTCATGGACAATTCCTCAAATTGTACTTTTCTTAAGGTACTCTCATTATCCATGAATAGTAGTTGGTTTTCCTTCCCAATTGTGTGTTTAATTCAGGTTGTGTGAGTAGGTTAGTTGTTTTGTTTCAGTAGATGGTCGTCTTATCCCAGAGATTCTAAATTCTTGTCATGCCTGCAAGAGGCATACATCCCAAGATAGAGCCACTATTGGGCGCACCTCAATTTTTAAGCATAAAATCTTTCATCTTTTACAAATTGAGATATTTTCTAGTGGATTTAAAACTGAGAAAATTTACTTCAAAAACCCACCAAAAACCTTGCAAAAATCCCAGAGCTTTCATTTAAATCTAGAAAACCCTAATTGAAAAACCAGGCATGAAAAACCCTACAAGTGCCTTTTCTTTCAAGACAAAACCCTAGGTCACTCCATTAGGTTCTTTTCGAGTGTTACTTTTTACAAGTCCACTTAAAATCCTAAAATGCATGTGCTTTATTCCTATGCCATCATGCGAGGTCATGTTCTCAACATTTCATATTGCCTAGGCCCCTATTAATTTTTCCTAAGTCTAAGCCCGATGATATCTTTAAATATTCCTAAGTCCTTAATATTCTATTTCCTAATGTTTTAGCATTATGTATGAGATTTGAATCTAAAGAAAGATCTAATGGTTGTCACATGTTCACATGGAATCTTTTAAGTCCATGCAATCATACGACAACCGTTGATCTTGTTAACAACTCAACACGGCTACTGGGTGGGTCCTGGTTTTTTCTCTTGAAATCATGACCATTCATTAAAGAAGATCTAACAGTATGTAAGTACACAGGCCTAGTCTCAAAGGATTCTACAGGACTGATAATTCTACTAAGAATCAATGGTTGTCATATGTTCACATAGAATCTTTGGAGCCCATGCGATCATGCGATAACCATCGATCTTACTTTATTCCTAAGCCCCTACAGAAGGTGGGTCCGCTACCAAGTATATACACGTGGGCGTTTCTAATTGGATGAAGGTATTTCATGATGTGGAAAATGTCATTGGGACTGGTGTTCGGTAAGAAAAAATAGCATGTCCGCTTGCCGGATATTATGACATGGAGGTTTCTGATTGGTCAAGCTTAGTGGGGCTAGTTACTTAAGGTATCAACAACAAAGGGAAGATCTAATGTTGTCGTATGTTCACAAGGAATCTCTTGAACCCTTGCAATCATGTGATGGTCGTCGATATGGTATCAAGGCCACGGTGCCTTACTTTATGTCTAGTCATAAAGGGGAAATAATAGTGACTATCAGATGCAGCATCTAATGGTAGTAATGAATCCAAAAGTATCAAGTGGGTCCTGGATGACATGATTAAAGGATTATCATTGATACATTTTTTATCGAACGGTTGTTTCATGTTTGCATAGAATCTTTGTAAGCCTTGCGATCATGCAACAACCATTAGATTAGGTTTTAAATAGGATCAATGGTCCAAATTCAAACTTGAAGCAAAGCTGGTGCAAAATTCAATTTTTCCCATTGAGCGATGATAGTTTGATTTCTCAGAGAGGTAATGGCTAGATCGTGTGGAGTAAACTACTAAAAAGACTACCTTTGATTGCTGATATATTGAAGATTTATGCATTTTTAGAAACACAAAGAGAAAGAATTTGTAGAAGCCTGGATGAGGAAATTTGTAGAGCTGGTCATCATCTCTTGAAGGATTTTCTAAGAAAGGTTGGTGAACGTCTGTGCATTTCTTGTTGATATTTTCATATTGCTTCTGAGAACTCTCTTGCATAAACCATAAGGAATTTGTGAACCCTAGAATGGCACCGAGAAAGGATTTATCTAGTAAAGTTGAGTACAGTGATAGGGGTTTACATGAAGATTTGTTAGAACTATTACCTAAGTCAACAATTGATACAGTAAAGGCCAAGAGTTTAGTACCAAAAATCCCTAGGGTAAAGGTAGCAGATGGCCTGTATGATACGGGTAATTATATTAGGGATGCCAAAATTGGTACAATCAACGTAAGTGGCACTTCTGATATCACTGGTTTAGCATTGTTCAAGGTAGGGTTTAGTCAGAGAAATTCCCCTCCTCCTACCAACAATAAATGGCAATTTGACCTAGGCAAGCTTGTGGTGCCCGATGTTTTCCTAGATGCAGATTTAATGATTCAAGTTGCAAAGAGTTATGACCCACTTACTAGGGTAATTAGGGATGTTAAAGGAAACCTACTAATGAACATCTCTGCTGAAGAAATTAGGAAGGTTTTTAAGCTAAGTGAGCCTTCCAATGACCTAGAAAAAATTGATTTTGAAGAGTTAAAGCAAGTGTACAGTTCACAAAGGGATTATCTCAGAAGTGATCCTATGAAGGAATTTTGTGACAAGATTGGGGAAATGATTTCCATGGGACCAAGTACATAGGAGCCCTTCAAAATAGAATATTTTAACTTGAGAGCTAGAGGTGCATAATGGTCACTTTGTCAGGTCTTTAGAGAAGATGTTGAAGAAAGAATGCCAGTACATTTTATGTACATGATGGTCAAAATTTTGCACCCTTACTTATCATTTACATTTGACTTTGCCCCTTTCATTGCTGAGTTAATTCATAATGGATTAATAGGAATCCAAAAAAGCAAACTTGACAAGCCCTTCAGCTAGTATTCTTTCATGATGTACATGTTCTTGTTTAAGGGTGCCAGTTATTTTGAGAAGGAGATGGATTTGTTAAAACAAAAGAATGGTGAAGACATGCCAATCCAATTATGGAGCCTCACCATGACATGGGATAGGGAGGATCATAGTTACATTAATTTTGATAGATTCTTTGTAGCTAGACTAAGGAAATTATTTGTCCATGAGGACCCAAGAATCCCAACAGCCTTGGCTAAACTTGTCCATCCAAAATAGTTTGCCAAGGGCCTCAAAATTGTGCATAATTCGAGGGATTTCATTTTCTACCCTATTTCTACTGTTATCAGACTATATGGTTTCAAAGGGGCTCCATTCATATTACCATATCAAGTGCCTCTCAAGATTGGTATTGCATATTTCATTAGACAACTGGGGGAAATTGAGAAGAATACTCTCACAGGTAAAGGTAGAGGAACTCGGTTCCCAAATGTTACAATTGCACACCAGTTCATAATTACAAAGGGTGGATGGCTTCATATGGATCAATTCTTGGTACCATATCATATGGCTACTTCATTGGTTAGGACAGAAGACCCAGAAGGGTTTTACAATGAAATATTTAAAATAAATGTCAGGTGCTCTTTGATAAATCACATTTTTAACTTCCCTAAGGATATTATCATAAATATCCCTAATATACAAGAGCAAGAAATTAGAAAAGAAAAATGGTTGGTGTACAAGAAGACCTTGGAGTTTGACCAGGGATATATCCCTTAAAAAGCATAAATCCTATGGGGAAAAAGATAGACACTCTCATGGATTATTTTTAGGGTATTTATCAAACCCTTAATGAGAAAAAGGATAAATCCATGACGGATAACCCAGAGGAGGCTCAATCATTATTGAGAAAACCTACATTTGCAAAAGTATTGCCCATGGGAAAGTACATGGTACAGAAGAGAATTGGTTACAATGTGATAGTACCAAAAACTAACAAGAAAAAACAAACAAAGAAAAAGGAGGATATCCCTTCTACATCACAACAGGTGGAGAAAAAAATGAAGTTTTTGGATATTCCAGACTCACCTCAGGATCAACCAGCTGAAGATGTTCCTGATTCCCCACCTCCCACCAAGAGACAAAAGCTAGAAGAGAGGCCTCAACATGTTGAAGAAGATTACCCCCCTTCCCAATCACCTTTGAATAGCATGGATGATTAAGAGGTCATAGAGAAGGTACAATAGTTGGGATCTCTAGGTCAAATTTTCATGACCTATGAGGAGATAAATGAGGGAGTGCCAAAGCCACAAAAGGAACCTAAACTAGGCTTAACAGCGAGAGAAATGGCAGACATAGAATTAGACCTAATAATCAAACAAGCATGTGATGAATTCTTAGCTGATGATGCCTTTTTAAAGGCTGGAGCATTCATGCAATTTTTATGGAAATTGAACATCAATCAATTTCAAGAAATTTTTGAAAAGAGGCATGAGGAGAATCTTGATAAGGAACTCAAGATCATATAGGATGAGGTAAGAAAGGAAATGACAGATAGATTTGAGAAAATTACTCATGAATAGGGGAGAGACTTGGTGAGAAACTCAGGAGTGCATATCCTTCTAGAGAGGGATATAGCTCATGCAGTGGTCCTCGTTGCAGTCAGGAAATAGACCACACCTATTCATAAGACCAAGGAGGAGGCAGAATAGGCCATTAAGGGAGTCACTTTCACTAATGACCATCAGGCCTTGGTCATGTGGTCCCTAAAGAAGAATGGAAATAATAGGGGAAAATAGATTACTAGGGGTGATCTCACTAGTAGCCTAATAGTAAAAAGGGTTACTGATACTTCTATAGTTGCGGAATCAGACATGGTGGTAGCAACAACTCAAATAATGGCAAGAGTGGTAGAAAAAGAAGCTAAGGAAAAGGAGGAGCTCACACTAAGATTGGAAATAGTGTTGAAGGCTTATGGAGAGATAAGACAGGGCATATATGAAAAGAATACAATAATTGCAGACTTGAAGAAGAGGTTAGGTGAGCAGGCCCTAATTCAAGTATCAGGGCAATTGAAAATTTCTTCTTTCCCTACTGGACCTTCTTCTTCAAGCCCTATCATTGAATACACCCTCTCCCCTCTTCCCCCTTCTATAGGTGATGAAGACATAGAGAAAAGGGAGAAATAGAGATATGAGAAGAGAATAAAGGACACAATCCTACATTTTTTTGCAAATGTAAAACCAAGAGAGGTTTATAGAGTTGCTAAGCAATTATCTAACATTTTTATCTCTTTTAGGAAGGAGATAGCCGCTGTAGACCCAGTTTTGGAAAGATGGGTTGCTAGAAAGATCAGGTTGAAATCATTCTTTGATTTGATTATAGATCAATGTATTGTGGATATACAACTAACAAATACTTATAAGTTTGTTAAGGACCTTTTTGAGTTTTAGGTCAATAGGGAAAGTTTAAAGAGAAAGGCAGAGATCTTAAGGGTTAGGTACTTCCAGGAGAACTTTCAAATGTTCCTGGCTCTTGTCAAAGCAGACAGAGTTATAAGGGACAGGGATCAGTGGCTAGAACAAATTGATGGGGAAGTGTCAGGTAGAATAGACACCATTTTTAATATAGAAGACAATACCCCCTTTGTACAATTAATTGAAATATTGCAGGATGTCAGAATACACTTCACTAATGTGAGAAATGAGGTACAACAAGTAGTTTCTGATTGGGACAAATTTCTACCGAAAAGGGATGAAGTCCTAGCCTTTCATTGGCCAAGTGAAGAAACTTATACATCTTGGGAAACAATATATCATCTAGATAGTGCCAAAGAAGAAGAGACATCCACTAAAGAGGCAACAAGTGGCAGTGCCCCAACCCCTTGAAACAAAAGAAAGCAATGATGGGAACCTCAAACAGTTAAAGAAAGAACAGATGCTACACCTGGCAGAAGTTGAACTGACCTTGGACTTGTTGCAAATTTTGGCGCTCATCTCTACAAGCCACTTTGCAAAATTTTAACAAGAAGATGTTATATTTTCCTTTTTTGTCTTATGTGGTGAACACTTTTTGTCTTTTGTAAGAAAGATCTAAAGCTTGTATGCAATCCTTGTTTCTATAAAAGGATTACCAAGATCATTTTAGAAGGACCATAACTTGGACATTCTTACTGACAAGTTTTGAGTCTAGGATATTGTAGACTATATTAGGCAAGTTTTTAGTAAAGAGCAATATTGTTGTCTCAGTTAAAAATCTAGAAAGTTGCATTTTAAAGCATTTTGTATACATGATATTGATATAGCATTTGAATAAAATCCAAAGTTTATATCTCTCCTTTTTGTATTTGTCTTTGAGTTATGAATTGATAAAATTCATTGCATGGATAATCTCTAAGTGTATGTTTATACTCTTCAACTCTGATCTAGGATCAGATTAAATAAGCTTTGGATATGACATAAATTCTTTAAAGTTTTACATAAGGATTTAAGTAAGTAGTGTGAATCTAGGATTCCTTTGTTAAAATCCACCAAAGGGTGATAGCATTTTCGAAGGGCAGGGACATCAAAGTTTAGTATATTTGTTTTGTGTGTCACAATTTTGCAGTGAGGGTGTTACCCAATGTATAAGGTACTGGTCAACAGTGGAGCTATTTTATAAGAGATCAAGGCTTAAAAGGTTCTATTTGTATTCCTAACATTTTGATATAAATCTATCGAAATTCTTTATGTACAATGACTTGAAAAGTAGTATTCCACCTACTAATAATGGAGAATCAATGAATGAATGGTCATCATTTAGTATTTTCTTATTATTTATCTGTTGTTATTAAATCCAGTCTATTATTATTGAAGTAAGGCTTGTTATTACTGGATTAGGAGTACCCTCCTTGGTTTTGCTGAGCTAGAAGTGCAGAGGGAAAACTTGTCCCTATAGTTGGTCCAATCATCATAGAATTCCATATTTGGATCTAACCCATCCTAAAACCCTATAGATGTATTGGTTGCTTTTAAAAGCATAAATTCCATTTTGAGGAACCAACAAGGTGGATTTAATGTGTCACCATATATCATAGAGTGGGAATGGGTTGCACAACATTCCTTAATGATAAACACCCTCTTAGTATTGAAGGCATATTTTGGATTAGTTTCTTGCATTCATACTTTGAAGATGTACTCTTCTGTTATGAGGAACTTGTGATGGAGGAATACTAATGTTGGAGTAAAGAAGGTCGTAAAAGAAATCTTGTAGGACAATGATGGTTTTCATCATTGTAGAATGGTGGAATATATATCTTGTCTAAACTATTAATCCAACTCATTCGCATCAACCCACATTAAAGGAACACTTCAATAGCTCCAACTTCATACCTATTCAAGAGAGTTGGGTATTATTAGTTTAATTATACTTCTTTTATTAATTTGATTGATTGATTGAATTAATTATATGTGAGAAATAGGGTAAATAATGTAAAATTATCTATAATCAGCATAAATAGTAAGCTACAAATCTAATATGCCAATCTGAGTATAGCTCTGGAAAGAGGAATTAGAGAGTTTAACCTATCACTAAAATTAGGAGCAAAAGGTGTGGGACTATGTAAATAGGTAACCTATCCTCAGTCATGTCTAAAATGGTTATTGCGATTAGATTTTTGACTTAGGATTTCTTTCTAATCATTTCCTTGAAGTTTTGTACAAAATGTGTTGGACTATTTTGGTATTTGTGGACTTTGACAAAAATTGACAATGTCCAAGCTACTTTTTCAGGATATAATTCTCTTTGTCCCATTTTTTATTCCTTGATCTAAAATCCTACACATAATAACATGAAAAAATTGTGTTGGATGATATACCTGTGCTTGCATCAATCAAGTCCCAAGAGGATTCAATATTCCCTACAACAATGATGATTAGGAATAAAGCTTAATCTAAAGTACAATATTGAATATCATAATATTATATATCATAAGCTTTATATTGTTGATGGATGTTATGCTCTTTAGTATATAACCCTCAAGTGTTGATGCAACAAGATGACACCATAAAGAAATATCAATGATGAAATCTCCTTGGCATGAAGATTATTGCAACATACTCCTCCTTAATGCTTAAATATGAAGAATTTTCTCCATAATACTTTCTCTATGAAGTGATTAGGAAGAATGATGTGTTAGATAAATTATAAAGGATTCTCTTACATAGGTTTCCCAAGGTATTACATTTATTAGGTTGACATCCAATGATCATATACAAATATAAAAGATCAAATCACAATTGGTGCCAATTAGCACGCTATCGTATTTGAATTTTAGCCCAATTTCATAGGACTATGGCTCCTAGCTCCATTGTCCACCCAAAATAGGTTGGAATGATGAAAAATGAAGAATGACAACCTCAGAGAGTAAGATTTGATCACCATGCTATCATATGAAAACAATTTAATAGTGAAGGGGCCAAAAAAAGACTTGGAAAGAGCCATGAGGAGATGGGATTTAAGGGAATAACACAAAAAGGAGTGTAAAATTGTAAGATGTCACTAATTTTGAGAGAGAAATCCCCCGAGCCTAGAATCTTAAACCACACAACTATTGGAAGAATGGATTATTTTTTTTTACATTGATGTTAAACTTGTTAGTTTGGCTAGTCGTAGTTTGGGAATGTTTTGAATATTGATATTGTTATTATTCTCTAACAGGAGAGGGTTCTGTTAGACTATTTTAAAATATCTTCAATTTTCTTTGGGTATGTTGGAGTTTGTATTGTTATATGATGATCATAATCAGCCATGGTCATACAATACATATTTTAGTGATATTTGTATTTTCCAAGTGAGTTGTGATGATCTAGATATCCAATGTGTCTAGTTATGTTATGGTTTTGTGTGTCCAAATGTGCTATCTCATTTGGGGCCATTATTTTGGTCTGAATACACTTTACAAATAAATTTGAACATTAATGTGGGTCTCACCTTGGTGTGTGGATATCTTCATTATTCAAGTTTATTTGGAAGATATTATTTTGGCCGACTATTCTACAAGCTTCCTCACCTATCTACACGATACATTTTGGAGATTCATTTAGTTGATGCGTGAACCATTGGATCTATCTTAGAAGAATTTTTTTTGATATGTTTTAGTCCCCTCTTTCTCTTGGAGTGGTCCTCCTTGTGTAACCTCTTTTATGTATTAATGTTTTTTTTTGGTTGTGACCAACCTACAATAGATATTTTTATGATCTATCTCATATTTAAGGAGTGCATTCTAAGTTACATATGACTATGATAAGTTGGTAAAGCATAGAAATGAAGACTTGACAAGTTTGTAAGTTAAATTTTTTTGGCTACCGAGCAGGAAATGTCAATCAATAAAGGTAAAAGGTAAAAGGAAGCATGTCACTTAGTAAGGGCAAAGTAAATCAAGGCACCAAATAGAAAAGAAAGGTTTAAGCACTGAGTGAAGTTAACCAAAATATAGATGGAGGACATCAAGTAAGGAACAAATATTACATACAAGGATTGGAACAACATCTAATGATTATCTATGATGAGCTGGATGGTTATGATGATAAGGAAAGTTAGTTACAGAGATCTACGGACATGAAAATTCATGATGATAATCTACAAACTAGATCTAAATGGTTAAAGATGGAACAAGTTTCAAGAAAAGATCAAGTTCCTAGGTGAACGAAAATGTGTTACTGAGATCCAAATTCAAGGTTTAATGAATTGGATGGCTGAGATTGATTAGAGAAAAATGTAATAGAGGAGATTAAGTGGAAAAACATATCTATATAAAGGATGAATTTGTATAAAAAAATGGCTAGAAAATTGAAGAAAGGAAGAGCCACCAACTAATGCAGTGAGAGAGATTCTGAGTGGGAAAAGAAGGATTTGATGAAGTGTTGAACCCAGTGGAAAGTGAAGAATTGAAGTGAAGATAGAAGAGTGCACAAAGGATTTGGTTAAGCAAAGATAGTTGCAAGTTTATAGGTCAATATATTTACTATTTCTTACCAGCATTTGTAACGAAGAAATCTCTTAATAGAGTGGACTTAATAGTCTTGTCATAAAATCCTTGCAAAAGGTAATATTCTAAAGATTTTTGGAAGACCTCTAACTAGGCCACTCCTAACAAGGTGAAGATCCTAACAGATATGAGGTAAATCCCTTGATCGGGTCACACCTAACAATGTGTATTGTAATCTTTAACCGGATTGGCTTTTAACCATGCATACTTCAGATGAGTATTTTCTTAGTGGGTGACAATTCCCACAATAATTTTTCCCAAAGATGGGTTTCCATGTTAAATACTGGTGTTAAATGTGTTGAATGAATTATGTGAATGAGTTACTGATTGTTAAAGTTTATTTATTATTTTTGGGAAATAGTAAAGTGTGTTTTACTGAGTTTTCAATGAGTTAATCAGAGAAAAGATTTTTAGGTATTTAGAATCAGGGATTACTGATTCACCCCCCTCTTCGTAATCCAATAGTACATGCCAAAAAACAACACACTCTCTAAGTACATCAGTACCAATGGACATGATAAACATGTTGCATAATAGAAGTTGGGACAAAAACACAAAATAACATGCTCCAGATAGGATCGATCCCAAATAATTGATCCGCTAAATGTTGTCTTCACACAAAACATGTGATAGACCTAATGCTATAGAAGTTACAATTACAATTGATACATAGTGTGATAGATGTGAACCAAACCTGTTAGGAACATGCATAGATAGTCAAATGTTAGTCAAAAACAACATATACCAAACATATAGAAAAATATTCACAAGCCACCTCAGATTGAGCTAAAACATGAGCACCCTATCACCGTTTGATTTTCTCTTATAGGAGGGATGTGGGTGTGCTCTTGAAACACAATGAGCATGTCCCCAATATTGTTTAGGAAGGATTAGGATCATTTGGAATCCATGGAGACCCCATTATGGTACAAAACTAGGTATGGAGCACCTATTTTTCCCCTAGGATTCTGAGGGTCCAAATGATGCTAGATGCAGATTCTAGATTAATGAATGCTATGCAAGGTTAATTTTAACCAAATGATAGATGTGACATGATATGATTGGTGGATTTCTCTTGGAATGAGGATTATTTATAATATTTGAAGAAGGTCTTGGGTTAGGATTTGTAGTTAGGGTTTAGGACCAAGGGTTGGGGTTTAGGACCAAGGGTTAAGCCTTAGGGTCAAAGGGATAAGGATGAAGGGTTGCTCATACATGTGTGAAAAACACTAGGGAAGTGTGCTTAGGGGACCAAGGTGGAAGAAGAGACATAGGTCTTCATTAAGAGGCTTTAAGAGCCATTAATGAAGGTGTAAGGGTTCATTAATGACCATGTAAGACTCATTAATGAGGGGGTTGACCCAAAGTCAAAAGTGTTAGGAATGGGAACACTGAGAGGGGGGCTGAATCAGTGTTCTATATATTATTACTTTTTCTGATATCTTGAAACTTAACTTAATTGCTTAAGTACTAAAATAAATATAAATGCAAGTAAGATAAACAACCATAAAACATAACACCAAATATGATTACGGGGAAACCCAAATAGGTAAAAACCCCAGTGGGAATTGACACCCACTAAGAACTGCACTAGTGTTTTATGATCCCTGTTAGAAGATCTTACAACTCAATTAGGCGTTGATCTTTACAATGCTTTTACTAAAGTGACCTGGTCAAGGGTTGGACCCTATTAGGAGCCTTTTACAATAACCTTGCTAGGGGTCGGGACACACTGTCCTAGATTTCACTGCTCAAGTGGTGAAGGCTACAACCTTCTAGATATCAGATACATACAATATCTGCAAGGTGAACTACTACTATGACACTGCTTGTCTGATCAGTTCCTTTTGTGCGCTGATGCTTTAGCCTCTTGTAAAGCACTACAACATTCTAACTGGTCTTTGCATACTTCTGCTCTACTACTATCAACTCTATATCTCATGTTGTCCTTAATTGTAAAGGTGCATGTCTTATTTATATGCGCTAACAAAATTATTCACTAGGTCGGCCTTTAACCTATTACATACAACGCTTCCAAATGAATTGTCTCGAGTGTGTTTACAAAAAATGATATTAACATGCCTATAATGTAAATACGATTGGTGCATAGCCTTTACAAAATAATATTATAAGTGCTAACCAAAATACCAATAGTTAGCCCTATGCTTTGTTCTGTTCTACTGCAGATTGTTTGTTTCCCTTCATCTAGCTATAACTTCTAATAACTCTTATGATCATGCGCTCTTAGAATTAGCATGATTACATACTCAAAATATTATCTTCAAGGGTGCATGCCATAACTCGGTCATACACATGTGCATTGATGATTTGTACCTCTGGTACTCTGCTAACTATCTAGTCTTCCATACTTAGACATTTTCCTGATCTTTTAAGTAATACACTGACTCCAAAACTTCATATGACTTTGTTGCCATAATGAAAAAACTAAATCATAACAGTATAGTCAAATTTCCAACAATCTCCCCCTTTTTCATTAATGGAAACAAAGGAATATGGTGAAGTTACTAAATGTATCTTTATACAAAATTTTCTAGCATAAACTCTATCTTATATCTCTCTTCTACTATATACTCTACTCTTCTTTACATCATATAAATAGCTCCATATTCTCCCTTCTACTATATACTATACTCCCCCTTTGACATTAATGACAAAGGTGCACAAAAACTGAACTTCAAGTACTTACATTAATAATACATCATGATATGCAGTTTGAAGGTTTACAATTTCATGCTGCCAAAATGCCTTCAGTGCATCTACTATATGGAGATAGGCACACAAAGTATAAGTCAATTTCTACATCTTCTCCAAATATGAACTCAAACTATGATCATATGTCACCATAGTGGCATCAATCTCCTTGATGTTTTGATTTAGCACATCTAATGAGGGTGCAAGTGCATGTCTTAATTGTGCTTTCCTAGCCCTTATCTTGGCCATTTCTTGCTCTGCCTTCTCAATTTTATCCACTTGTCCTTGGTAGAAATTGTTACACATATTTACATCTGTGGAGGGATCCTCTACATATTTTCTTACTGTTTCTATCATAGTTTCTACATCCTAAATCTTCTTGGAGAGGTCTATAGTTAATTTGTTTTTATCCATATAGTCAGCAATGATTTTTCTTCCTTTAGCTGCTATCTCCTTTAACAAGGCTTGACCAACTTTTAGAGAGTTAAGATCATGTGTAAAGTTACTTATTAGTTCACTTAGCCTCTTCTTTAGATACTTTTCTTCTTCTACTTTGTCTATTGATTCTTCTAGGCTAGAGAAGTTTTCCTTGAAGCTTGTCAGGATGGTACTAACATCATCCACAAAATGTACTTTTGTTACCTTCTTCTCTTCTGGTAGTAGACTATTCAGGATGTTGACTGACTCAACAAACAATGGATTTCTCATCACTTGTGTCTCCATGGCCTTCTCCATTGCGAGCACATTGATCTTGACTAGGTCTTCTTCTCCCCATGAGTCTAGACTAGTTGTGTCAGGAGTCCAACTTGACAACAATGATGCTGATGGCATAGGAGTGAGAGGTGTGATGTGCATTACTTCTATTTTTACCTTTACATGCATTTCAATGGAGGGCTCATCTGTTGATTCATTTTCCTTTTCTTCTTCTTTCTCCTTTTCTTCTTCTTTCTCCTTTTCTTCTTCTTTCTCCTCTTCTTTTTCTTTCTCCTCTTCTTTTTCTTGTCATGTTAAGTCCTTAATGTGAATTTCTTCTTGCTTCTTAGGTGAATTATCATCGCATAGAATTTATACTTCCTCAATGCTCACAAATGCTTCCTCAAACTTATCCAAGTCCTTATCTATGGCCTCCATTGATATTTCAACATTATTAATCATAATTGTGTCATCCTTAGCTTCAGGCATAGGTGCAGAATCTTGTGGACCTATTATGGGTGCATTAGGGATCTCTGACTCCTTGGCTTACTCAGGGTGTACTTGAGTTGTAGGTGCAGTAGGTGGATACATGTGCCTATCCAAGAACACTTTTTTAAATTCTTTTTCAGTCTCCTTGGCTATCAACTCATAGTCTTTGTTCATGATCTATAGGGTTCTCAGTTTAGTTTTTAAGTGAGGCTTCACCAAACCTAATAAAAAAAATTTCTCATTAATTAAACAAATAGGAAGGCTTCCATCTAGTATCTTCTCCCTTATCATGAAGTCTTCTTCTATAGCTTGTCTCTTTAAGGAGTCAAGTATATTCCATACTTGATCAAGAATCACTATCTTAAGTTCCAAGACTGTTTTCTTAAACTTGATCATGTGTTGGATAATCATACTATGGATTTCTAATTTATCAATCTCACTGTATTTATCATAAAACTTCCCTACTTGATCAATCCTTCCTTCATCTATTATCCTTGTTTTGAATACTTGAAGACTCGATCTGAAACCTACCTCAAGAGGTGCTTGAGTGTTCTTCCTTTGACTTTTGGTTTTCCTAGAGGATGGATGGCTTGCACCGGTCTCCTTCTTCCTCTTAGGCATCTTTTTATACTTAGGAGGTGGTGAGGACTCCAAATCAATTGTATCTATGGGCACAGGGGTGTTTTCTTCCATCTTTACCTTCTTTTCCTTGGGGTCATCAGACTTCTCTATTTCTTCTTTAGAAGAGGGTGCGCTCTCAAGTTGCATTGCAATCTTGGCTTCCCTTGCCTTATCTAGGTCAGCTTATGTCACACCATGAATCTTCAATATCTCAAAGGTGATCTTAGAGGCTTTCCTCTTGGTCGTAGCACTGTTCAAGACTACATCTACTTGTCTAGTCTTCTCCTCATAGGTGCCCCATCTTGGCTCATTGGGATCTGTTGGCACTATTAGGAGGACTTGTGCATATGCCTCTAGAATATGTTCCTCCACTTTATAACCAAGTGGATGAATCCACTTAGTTCTAGGATCCACTGCTTCCATGCATGTTATGTCTATCTCCACCATGAAGCATATACTATCCCAATATTTCTCAACTATACTTTTAGGTATCCTATACCTTCTTTGCATCCTTATCCTGAATATTTTGATCTCCAATTCCATGTAGTCCTTCAAGATACTCTCAGTTGATGCCTTAAGTGATATTTGTGGCATTGTAGGTAAACTTTTGTCAAGGTATAAATCTGATACTTTACCAAGGATATGGAAGTGCATGTATATTATTAATGACCCAAACCTGAATATCTTACTTTTATAATGCTTGATAGCTCTTATATTGTCCATCAATTGTGCGCGCAAGATCTCAGACAGGTTGATTTTACCATTTTCTTTCACAATCTAGATGGCTACTAGAATAGTGGCTGTGGACACACTATTGACCCTGTTAGCATGTTGGAACTTGTATCCAAGTATCATAGACATCAATTTAATGTCTCTCTTCTATAGGTTCAACTATCATTCTGTGCTTGTCATTGTGGGACTTACAAGCCTACTCTACCAATTTCCTGACATCCTTGCCTACTGAAAGAATAGCGCCTATCTTAGGAAGATGAGTCATCTCATGAATGAGATTAGTGGTTATTATAACTAGGACTTCTCCTATCTAGAATAGGTCATCATGTATTCTTCTCAAAAGAATCTTAATCCATTCAGATTTGTAAAATTGATAAGCTATGGCATACTCAATAATAGGGTTGTCTTCTAGGTGTGCGAACTCATCAATGAATGTTTTGTCTGGATTCATCATTGTCTCTAGATGTGCCCTAATTTTGTCTACTCTAACAAGTTCCTTCTTATAATAGATGTATGTGTGTATGTCCTCTACATGCATAATACCCATTGAAGTCCTAGAGAAGGCTCCTTCTAGGTCATCTAGGATTGACTTAAAGGGATGTTTCTTAAAAACATATCTTTTCCTTTCAGCAACATCATATACAACACGAGTGGCCATAACTTACTTGATCACGCTTATATAGGTTTCCAAATGGATTATGAACCATCATGTCTGAACAAGGGTTTTGTAACCAACTTTCTAACTTCTTCACTGATAAACCAATTGTAATCCTTATACTCATAACTACTAGATCTCCTGTGCTCTCCAAAGGCTCAAATTCAAATGTAAATTGGTAGATAAGGTATCTTCGATGACTATAAAAACAACTTTCTACCATTAATGCTTTCTCCATAAACACAAAATCCCATAGAGAATTCCAATCTTCCTTTCTACCATTGATTAGGTAGTGCGCTCTTGCATACTACATTGACTAGTCTCCAAATAGTTATATCCAAAGGTGCATACTCTAAGAGTGAGTATACTAGCCGTGTAGGGGTCTAGAGCTAATCTAGCTCCCCCTATGACCATAATGGTCATTTAACCATAAATAGGAGGTGCGTCCATTGCAGATGCATCCTCAACTATTTCACCAATATTATTTGACTTTTCTTTCTTCCAAATCATGCTCACATCTTTTGTAGCTTGCACAAACTTGACTTCTCCTTTTTCATCCAATATTGATCCTTCTAGCTTTTCAAGGCTTTCCTATCTTTGTGCTTTTGATATGCAGAACCTTGAGATGTGTCCAGCCTTGTTGCATGAGTGACAAATAGTTGGAGGCCTGATATTCCTTGGTGCATGGATGTGGGTTACCATTTTGCACTATCTAGCTGTGTGACCCTTATAATTACATATCTAACACGTAATGCTCTGAGGACTTCTAACATTTTGTTGTGGATGACTTCTCTGATTTTGCTGAGTTTGATTTCTTTGATTTGATCTACAATTCATGGCTCTATGACCAAACTTATTGCATGAATAACAGTAGCCATTGAAAGGTCTTACCTCTTTACAATATCTTGCAATGTGACCATTCTTGTTACATGCATAAAAAATTTTATTTACTGGCTTGCACTCATCTTTAGATGGTTTTGTATTAGCTTCAGTCTGATTTCCAATCCTCTTAGCTTTTGTAGATCCTTCTGGTTCTTTCATTCTTCCTCGCATATCATCAATCTGAACTTGGGCTTCATTAAATCCAATACCACTAGTATCTCCTTAAACACAAAATCCCATAGAGAATTCCAATCTTCCTTTCTACCATTGATTAGGTAGTGCGCTCTTGCATACTACATTGACTAGTCTCCAAATAGTTATATCCAAAGGTGCATACTCTAAGAGTGAGTATACTAGCCGTGTAGGGGTCTAGAGCTAATCTAGCTCCCCCTATGACCATAATGGTCATTTAACCATAAATAGGAGGTGCGTCCATTGCAGATGCATCCTCAACTATTTCACCAATATTATTTGACTTTTCTTTCTTCCAAATCATGCTCACATCTTTTGTAGCTTGCACAAACTTGACTTCTCCTTTTTCATCCAATATTGATCCTTCTAGCTTTTCAAGGCTTTCCTATCTTTGTGCTTTTGATATGCAGAACCTTGAGATGTGTCCAGCCTTGTTGCATGAGTGACAAATAGTTGGAGGCCTGATATTCCTTGGTGCATGGATGTGGGTTACCATTTTGCACTATCTAGCTGTGTGACCCTTATAATTACATATCTAACACGTAATGCTCTGAGGACTTCTAACATTTTGTTGTGGATGACTTCTCTGATTTTGCTGAGTTTGATTTCTTTGATTTGATCTACAATTCATGGCTCTATGACCAAACTTATTGCATGAATAACAGTAGCCATTGAAAGGTCTTACCTCTTTACAATATCTTGCAATGTGACCATTCTTGTTACATGCATAAAAAATTTTGTTTACTGGCTTGCACTCATCTTTAGATGGTTTTGTATTAGCTTCAGTCTGATTTCCAATCCTCTTAGCTTTTGTAGATCCTTCTGGTTCTTTCATTCTTCCTCGCATATCATCAATCTGAACTTGGGCTTCATTAAATCCAATACCACTAGTATCTCCTTAAACACAAAATCCCATAGAGAATTCCAATCTTCCTTTCTACCATTGATTAGGTAGTGCGCTCTTGCATACTACATTGACTAGTCTCCAAATAGTTATATCCAAAGGTGCATACTCTAAGAGTGAGTATACTAGCCGTGTAGGGGTCTAGAGCTAATCTAGCTCCCCCTATGACCATAATGGTCATTTAACCATAAATAGGAGGTGCGTCCATTGCAGATGCATCCTCAACTATTTCACCAATATTATTTGACTTTTCTTTCTTCCAAATCATGCTCACATCTTTTGTAGCTTGCACAAACTTGACTTCTCCTTTTTCATCCAATATTGATCCTTCTAGCTTTTCAAGGCTTTCCTATCTTTGTGCTTTTGATATGCAGAACCTTGAGATGTGTCCAGCCTTGTTGCATGAGTGACAAATAGTTGGAGGCCTGATATTCCTTGGTGCATGGATGTGGGTTACCATTTTGCACTATCTAGCTGTGTGACCCTTATAATTACATATCTAACACGTAATGCTCTGAGGACTTCTAACATTTTGTTGTGGATGACTTCTCTGATTTTGCTGAGTTTGATTTCTTTGATTTGATCTACAATTCATGGCTCTATGACCAAACTTATTGCATGAATAACAGTAGCCATTGAAAGGTCTTACCTCTTTACAATATCTTGCAATGTGACCATTCTTGTTACATGCATAAAAAATTTTGTTTACTGGCTTGCACTCATCTTTAGATGGTTTTGTATTAGCTTCAGTCTGATTTCCAATCCTCTTAGCTTTTGTAGATCCTTCTGGTTCTTTCATTCTTCCTCGCATATCATCAATCTGAACTTGGGCTTCATTAAATCCAATACCACTAGTATCTCCTTTAATATTTTGTGCATACAACTGTGACTCTATTAGATCCTTCCTTGTGTGCAACTTGTCAATGTGATTCTTTGCTTCAGTCAATTCTGATTCTACTTTCTTCTTGATGTTTTCTAGCTCCAAGATCTTCATGTTTGATTGCCTTAGTTCTTCATCCAACAATTTGTTTTCTTTGACCTGTTCTTCATAAGCTTCTTGATTGTTGAATAGCTTTTCATCCAAATCTTCAATATGATCCTTTAGAGATGTGTTTTCCTCATTAATATTTTTAACCATTTTCCCCAAATCACTTATGGAACAAGCTTTCAGGTCTTTTTTTAGTTTCTTGATGATTACTTGAGAACTACTAACCTTATCTTTCAGTTCTTCATTTTATTTTTCAAATCTATTAAGATCTTCAAGAGCTGCTTCAAGATTCTTCTTCAGATGTTTCACTTCTCCTATATCCATGATCTCCTCAAGTGGTTAAACTTTTCTTTAGAGGACTAGAGATCTGATACCAATTATTAGGAATGGGAACACTGAGAGGGGGGGGGGGTGAATTAGTGTTCTATATATTATTACTTTTTCTGATATCTTGAAACTTAACTTAACTACTTAAGTATTGAAATGAATATCAATGCAAGTAAGATAAATAATCGTAACACATAACACCAAATATGATTATGGGGAAACCCAAATAGGTAAAAACCCCGGTGGGAATTGACACCCACTAAGAACTGTAGTAGTGTTTTATGATCCCTGTTAGAAGATCTTACAATCCTGCTAGGAGTTGATCTTTACAATTCTTTTAGTATAGCGACCTGGTCAAGGGTCAGACCCTATTAGGAGTCTTTTATAATAACCCTATTAGGGGTGGGGACACACTATCCTAGAGCTCACTACTCAAGTGGTGAAGGCTACAACCTTCTGGATCTCAGATACACACTATATCTGCAAGGTGAACTGTTGTTGTGACATTGCTTGTCTGATCAGTTCCTTTTGTGTGCTGATGCTTTAGCCTCTTGTAAAGCACTACAACATTCTAACTTCTCTTCACATACTTCTTCTCTCCTACTATCAAATCTATATCTCATGATGTCCTTAATTACAAAGGCACGTGTCTTAATTATATGCGCTAACAAAATTATTCACTAGGTCCGCCTTCAACCTATTACATACAATGCTTCCAAATGAATTCGCTCAAGTATGTTTACAAAAAATGATATTAACATGTCTATAACCTAAATACAATAGGCACATAGCCTTTACAAAACAATACTATAAGTGCTAACCAAAATACCAATAGTTGGTCCTATGCTCTATTATGTTCTACCACACACTGTTTGTGTCACTTCATCTGTCTAAAACTTCTTCATACTAACTCTTATGATCATGTGCTCTTAGACTTAGCATGATTACATACTCATAATCTTATCTTCAAGGGCGCATGCCATAACTCGGTCATATACACGTGTGCTAATGCTCTATTCCTCTGGTGCTCTACTAACTGTCCAGACTTCCATACTTAGACATTTTCCTGATCTTCTAAGTAATGCGCTGACTCCAAAACTTCATATGACTTTGTTTCCATAATTTCAACACTAAATCATAACATTATAGTCAACTTTCCAACAAAAAGATGAGGGTTTACGCTAAGAGGGTTAGGAATCACCCTTTAAGAAGGGTTAGGGAGTGATTAGGAAAGTGAGGATATGTTTAGGGTTTTCTAGAAGATATCTAGGGTTTAGAGTTTTTAAATAAATAATTTATTTATTTAAAGGGTTTTGGGGTTTTGAGACAATTTATTAAATAAATTAATAAATTGGAGAGATTACATTCAAATTGGATTTTAATTTTTTTGGCTAAGGTTCCTTAATTAAATAGGTTTAATTAAGATAAAGGAAGGGATAATGAAAAAAAAAACTAATTAATTAATTAAATAATGATGATGTCATCAGGACTTTTATCAACTAAAATATTTTTAGTTAACAAATGGATTTTTAGGTGTCTACATTTTTCCCCTCTTTAATGTGATGCCACAAGTGGCGTGGCATAAAAGATAAGAAAATAAGATGTCTTAGGCTAGAATACAAGATGAGAGGTTGTGCCCCCTCAAGAAAATAATGCAAAGAGGAAACTTTATGGAATTTTCTTGAAAAGAACACCAAGGAAAGGAAAGGATGAAGAAAGAAGGATTGGGGGGATAAACAAATGTCCTTCCAAGAGTAAAGATGCATGAACACAATATGATGTGAGATGAAGGATGAAGGATGAATCTAGATGAAGGTGTTGGAATGGAGAGATAAGGTACTGAGAGGGGAGGGGTGAATCAGTGCCCTAAAAAACTGTGAACTTCAAACTTAATCAGCAAACAATAGTAAAGTAGTCTATCCAACTAAATCCATTATATGCATCATTCATTCAATTAACTTGTAAATGTAAATTGCATGAAAACACACAAAAATTCAATCACATAACACAAGTATTTTGGTTACGCAGAAACCCTTGTGAGAAGGTAAAATTGTGGTGGGGATGACACCCACAAATTCTTCACTACTCTAAATAATAAATTATGTCGGTTAAGGCTACAAGTTGTGATCACTTCTGATGATCTTACCCTATTAGGAGAAATAATAAGATTGGTGCAGGAGCACCTCGATAACTAAGATTAGGGATCCTACAAATTTTTTAGATTTTCTTTAAGTTGGTTTGTAAAGTGTTTATTCATTCACTCTAGTGATGACCAAGTACAAAATGGGCCAAGTTAGTGAATAAACACTCTAGTCCTTAGATGTTTTCTTTTAGTTTTTTTGTGTATTAGAAGTAGTCAATAAGTCTGGAGAGAGCCAACCAAGGCATCAAGAACTTGTGATTAAGTCACTCGGCATGCAGAGAAGTTGCTTGGTAAATACTGTTGCTCGGTATTACTGGCCCTTGGTAAGACTAGTGCTCGGTAATACCGACGCTTAGTAGATGTTGTTACTTGGTATTAGTGGTGCTCAGTAATGATGACACTTGGTAATGTTGGTGCTCGGTACTACCGATAGATTTTATGTAGTTGTCACCTAGTAAAGGTGGAATTTTGTCTCCTATGACAGTATGGACAATAGAAATTGTCCTAGACCAGTTGAATCGACAGAAGCAACAATACAAACTATCTTGAATTGTGAAGGAGCTATTTATGAAATCTCAGCTTTTTGATTCTGATTTAGAAGGTTTTTTTTAATAAAAGAAAATAGAGAGATAGAGGCAACAGGGTTGAAAAGATTAGAAGAAAAAGAGAGATTTGCTTTTGTAATAGTTTTATTATTCTAGTTAATAAAAAGTTGCAGTTTGTGTAGTTAGTAGTTGAATTCATTTTCTTTTGGTTTACTCGCAAGTTGTAAGTTCTTCATCAGCTTGGGTGGTAAAAGTTGAATGGCTCCTCAAGGTTCCTAAATCCATGATGAAAGTCATGTATCTAGATGGAATCCGAGAGGAGCCCCTGTACATGGTTTTCTTTATTTTATTTTTGGTAGGAGAGGAAATAAGTTTGAATCTGGAACCTTTACCCTAGGTGAGCTCAGTAATAGTCTGGTTAGGGTAAACAAATCAGGAAGATGTTGTAGGAGCATTAACGTAATGAGAAGAGTGAAACTATTTGTGTAGATTCAGTGAAGGAGGAAGTAACATTTTGGTGAGGACTGGCTTTGGAAGCGAAATTGAGTCCCCAGGGGCTCATTTCGGTATAGGGTGGTGAATGCCCTAAGAGATCTAAAGGAAGGATCTCTGAATAGAGTCAGGCTGATTCTGTAGTAACAAACTAAGCTCAGCCTCCTCATTAGATTGGTATTAGAGCCCTAAAACATTTGGGTGTAAAATTGTTTGAGTGTTTCCTACAAAAGGTGTCTACTGATTCATGTAAAATGGTGTCTAATGTGGAACTAGAAAGAGGTGTGGAAGATAAAAAAGATGAGAATAGAATCCTGAAGGAACGGTTGGTGAAATGGCAACTAGGTTAGAAGAAGTGCAGCTGAGAACTGCATCAGTTAGTGAAAGAATGAGAGAAGCAGATGAAAAAGAGAAGATAATGACCAAGGAAGACATAGTGCCAGAACCTGACCCTTTGCTTCAAAAAGAGTTGTTCTTGAAGGCATTGAAGGAAATGAATAGCAAGTCTTTGGAAGGTGTGCCTCTATTCAGTGGAAAAATGGAACCAGAAGTAGTCATGGAATGGATAGAAGGATAGGAAAATCACTTTAACTGTGACAATGTGACCGAGGCTCAGAAGGTCAGAATAGCCAAGACAAGATTGAGAGGAACTGCTCTCACTTGGTGGAATTTTGTCTAAGATGGAAGGACTAAAGAAGGGAAGAGCCCCATAACCAGTTGGCAAGGCATGGTGGCTAAGATAAGAGAAACATATTTCCCTAAGGATTATGTAGTACAGTTGCATAAGAGAAGATAGAATCTGAGGCAAAAGGATCTCGAGGTTAGTACCTATAATGAAGAGTTTCAAAAGTTATGTTTGAGATCACATGTAATGGAAGAGGAAAGCCTAAAAGTGGCTAGATATCTGATTGGCCTCAAATGGAGTATCCAAGAGGAACTTAGTCTCATAAGTCCCAAGACAGTACACTAGTGCTATCAACTTGCTCTAAAGGTGGAGGAGAAACTCAAGAAGAGGCAAGATACAAATAGTAGAAGAAGGGGAAAAGACAACAAAAGTCATAGAGGAGGATTCAGTGGAAGGAACATTGAAGCAAGAAATCAGAGTGAGTCCAAAACCAATGAGAGTCAAGGAGAATCCAGTAACACAAGAGGAGGTTACAATCGAGGAAGAAATTCAAGCAATGGTTCAAGAGGAAGGAATAATAACCAAGGAAGAGGATCTTATTTCTCTTCAATAAAGTTTTATAATTGTCAACAGTTTGGGCATCGAGCCTATAGGTGTCCCGAGAAGAGTTCCACATCCCAAGGAGGTGAGAAGAGGACACACTATGCTCAAGGAGAATCTTCTAGCAACAAGACAACAAAAGTAGCCCTAGACTCTGAGATGGTAGAAAATTTGATGATCCAAAGATCACTCCTCAAGAAACTTGTCAAAGAGGAACCAAGCCAAAGAAGATCTATGTTCCAAGTCAAATGCAAGGTGCTAGGTAAGGTTTGCAAAGTTATCATAGATTCTGGTTCTAATGATAACATAATTTCTATGGAAGTTGTAGAAAATTTAAAATTGAAAAGGATTCCTCACACTAACCCTTACCGAGTCACTTGGTTGAATTAGGATCAACATGTGTTAGTTAATGAGCAAGCTTGGGTAGAGTTTTCCATAGGGAAGTATAAGGATAGTGTTTTGTGTGATGTCCTGCCCATCGATGCTTGTCATTTATTGTTAGGAAGACCCTGGCAGTTTGACCGAGTTGCAGTACATAATGGAGTTGAAAACTCATATTCCTTCAAGAAGGATGGAGTAACCTTCAAGATACAGTCTATTTTGGAAGAGGGTGAAATGAAGAAAGAGAGTCCTAACATACTACTAGTAGGTGACAAAGATTTCATACACACATTAGAGGAAGAGGATGGAGTAGGATTTGCTTTGGTTCTAAAGCCAAATGATGACAAGAAAGACAAGAGGGAAGAATTACCCTTGTAAGTTAAGGAATTACTAAGTCAATATACAGACATCATAAATGATGGTCGACTAGCTAGTCTACCACCAGAGAGATTTGTTAGCCATCAGATTGATTCTATTCCAGGGGCCTCACTTCCCAACAAGGCTGCCTATAAGATGACCCCACAACAAAATATGGAGATAGCCAAGAAAATTTAGGAGCTAATGAATCAAGGACTAAGTAGAAGGAGCATAAGTCCATGTGTTTTTCCCACAGTTCTTTCTCCAAAGAAGGATGGTACTTGGAGGTTGTGTACAGATTCCAGGGCCATCAATAGGATCATTATTTGGTATAGATTCCTGATCCCTAGGATAGAGGATTTGATGGATTTCTTAGGAGGTAAGTACTATTCCAAGATAGATCTTAAGAGTGGGTACCATCAGATAAGAATAAAGGGTGGAGATGAGTGGAAGACTACTTTCAAGACTACCGAGGGACTCTATGAGTGGCTTGTAATGCCTTTTGGATTATCCAATGCCCCAAGCACATTTATGAGATTGATGATTGAAGTATTGAAGGACTTCATTTGAAAATGGGTTGTAGTATACTTGGATGATATTCTAGTATTCAACGGAACCAAGAAGGATCATCTCAGGCATCTGCAACTAGTAATACAAAGGTTACATGAAGAGAAGTTGGCAATCAATTTAGAAAAGAGTGAGTTCATGAAGCAAGAGCTTGTATACTTGGGTTTTGTTATCTCCGAAGGTAACTTGAAGATGGACATCAGCAAGGTGGAAGCCATTTTGAATTGGCCTACACCTAAGTTAGCCATAGAAGTAAGGAGTTTCCATGGATTGGCACAGTTCTATAGAAAATTTCATCAGGAAATTTAGTGAAATCAGTGCACCAATCTTAGATACCATAAAGGGGGGTATGAAAGAAAAGTTCCAATGGAATGAGTAGGTTGATGAGGGATTTAAGAATTTGAAGCAGAGAATAGCAATTCAACTTATCCTGACACTACCCAGTTTTGACAAGTTTTTTACTGTGGAATGTGATGTTAGCCATGTTGCCATCAGTGCATTTTTTATTCAAGAGGGAAAGCCAGTTTCTTTTCATAGAGAAAAACTGAATGATGCAAAGAGGAAGTATTCCTGATATGATTTGGAACTATATGCACTAATACAAGCACTAAGGAAGTGGAGGCACTATCTTCTTCCCAAAGAATTTGTGGTCTTTACTGACAACCAGGCTTTGAGTTTTCTAAATTCACAAGTCAAACTAAGACATAAGCACATGAAATGGGTGGAGTATATCCAAGCCTACACCTTCACCATCAAACACAAAAAGAGAGTACAGAATAAGGTAGCAGATGCATTAAGTAGGAGATTGCTCATGGTGCAAGAAATCCAACTAAGAAGCATTGGCATAAACATTTTTAAAGACCTGTACCCATCAAATGAAGATTTTTCAACAATTTATAAGGTATGCCAAAATTTTCAAAATCACTTTCATAGTGAATACTTTGATTTCACCCTAAAAGAAGATCTTCTGTTTAGAGGGGAACAACTCTATGTACTAGAAGTTTCAATGAGAGAGAATTTGATACGAGAGAAACATAATGGGTCCTTGAGTGGACATTTTGGGGTGCATAAGACTTTAGAATTAGTACAGAGGTACTATTATTGGCCAAGGATGAACAAGGGTGGTCAGAAGTATGTAGATACTTGTATAGTCTGTCAAAAGGCCAAGGAGACCTCATCAAATGCAGGATTGTATCAACCACTTCCAATCCCAGACTGACCTTGGGAATGTGTTAGCATGGATTTTGTTGTTGGACTTCCTAAGACTAAACACGGAATGCACAGTATTTTTTTGATTATGGATAGATTCAGCAAGATGGCTCACTTTGTACCACAAAAAACCACACATGATGCATGCTATATAGCACATATTTTCTTCAGAGAAGTAGTAAGGATACATGGGTTACCCTTAAGCATTGTATCAAACAAGGACTCTAAGTTTATGAGTCATTTTTGGAAAACCTTGTGGTAGAAGCTTCGTACAAACCTTTCCTTTAGCTCATCTTATCACCCACAGAACAACGGTCAGACCGAAGTAGTGAACCAAAGTTTAGGAAACCTTTTCAGGTGCCTCACAAAAGAATATGGACAATCATGGGATTAGTTGCTTGCACAAGAAGAATTTTCTTATAATGATACAGTCAATAGATCCACTAGAAAAATCCCTTTTGCAATAGTGTATGGGATCCATTCCAGAGATATATGTGAACTTAGGAATCTTGGAAACAACATGGAGAAGAGTGGTTATAGATAAGATTTTTCTCAATCCATGAAGGAGGTCCATGATGCTGTGAAAAAGACATTAATGGAGAATACAACTCACACCAAGAAGAAGGTAGATGAAAGGAAAAGGGATGTTCAGTTTCAAGTAGGAGATTTAGTCATGGTACACCTAAACAAAGAACGACTACAAAAAGGTATTCTGAGTAAGCTTCAGATGAGGAAGATAGGCCCCTGTACAATTTGGAAAAGTATGGGTCTAATGCCTACAAGATTAACCTTCCCACTAATATGGGTTTATCTCCAATTTTTAATGTGGCGGATCTTGTATCCTAGAAGGGACCAATTCCAGAAGAAGGTTTTGATCTATCAACAATTATAGAAGATCTCAAGGCACTAAAACTTCCAGTTACCTCAAGGCCTGAGGCAGAAAAGATCCTCAATTCAAGAGTTGCCAAGAAGACTAGAACAAAGACTTACATGGAATACTTGGTCAAGTGGCAAGGGCAAGTTGATTCTGAGGCTACATGGGTGCAAGAGACCGAATTCAAGAAATTGGGCATCAACCCCGACCTCATACAATCACCTGGAAGTTGATTTCTCTCTTTTGGGGGAGTATGGTGTAGGAGCACCTTGATAACTAAGATTAGGGATCCTGTAGAACTTTTAGATTTTCTTTAAGTTGGTTTGTAAAGTGTTTATTCATTCACTCCAGTGATGACCGAGTACAAAATGAGTCAAGTTGGTGAATAAACATTCTAGTGCTTAGATGTTTGATTTTTGTTTTGTTATGTGTTAGAAGTAGTCAATAAGCCTGAAGAGATCCAGCCAAGGCATCAAGAACCTTAGATTAAGTCGCTCGGCATGCAGAGAAGTTGCTTAGTATTACTGGCGCTCTTTAAGAATGGCGCTCGGTAATACCAACACTCGGTAGATGTTGTTCCTTGGTATTACTGGCGCTCGGTAATGATGACACTTGGTAATGCTGGTGCTTGGTACCATCGATGGAGTTTACGCAGTTGTCACCCGATAAAGGAAGAATTTTGTTTGCTATGATAATATGGACAGTAGAAATTGTTCCAGACCAGTTGAATTGACAAAAGAAACAATCCAAACTATCTTGAATTGTGAAGGAGCCATTTATGGCATCTCATCTTTTTGATTCTAATTTAGAAGGTTTTTTATCATAAAATAAAAGAGAGAGACAGAGGCAATCAGGTTGAAAAGATCAGAAGAAGAAGAGAGATTTGCTTTTGTAATAGTTTTATTTTTTGAGTTAATAAAAAGTTGCAGTTTGTGTAGTTAGTAGTTGAATTCATTTTATTTTGGTGCACTCGCATGTTGTAATTTCTTCACTGGCTTGGGTGGTAAAAGTTGAATGGTTCCTCGAGGTTCCTGAATCCATGATGAAAGTCATGTGTCTAGATGGAATCCGAGAGGAGCCCCTGTACATAGTTTTTTTTTGGTAGGAGAGGCAATAAGTTTGAATCTGGAACCTTTACCCTAGGTGAGCTCAGTAATAGTCCAGCTAGGGTAAACAAGTTAGGAAAATGCTATAGGAGCATTATAGAATGAGAAGAGTGAATCTATTTGTGTAGATTCAATGAAGGAGGAAGTAACATTTCAGTGAGGACTGGATTTGGAAGAGAAATTGAGTCCCTAGGGGCTCATTTCGGTATAGGGTGGTGAATGCCCTAAGAGATCTAAAGGAATGATCTTCGAACAGAGTCAAGCTGATTCTATAGTAGAAAACTGAGCTCGGCCTCCTCATCAAAGATCGACTAGATCTACCAGGTTAAAGGATTTCAACAACACTACTTGAGTTTGTACTTGGTAAAGAGATTTACAACAAGACTGTTAGGTCTACTCTGTTAAGATATTTTTGCTAACTCTGTTACAATGATTAGAGAATAACATAAAGTATCTGTAATTAAAAAATTATGCTTGTCTAAAATAGATCTATGAAATATCAATATATATCACCTCAATGTGTAGATATTTTTCCTCTATACTCCTCAGTAGCCTTGACTGTTTATCTCTGAATGCTGCTCAACCTTGTCTGAAAACTGAAGTCTAAAGTATAACTGCTTACTTCAAGATCTCCTTCTTGTCCTTCGCATTCATATGTCAAAAGTTATGTCAAAATATCATGAATTACAAATATATAGCATACTTCTATGATTTCCATCATCGCCTAACCTTCATGACCTAACTAGGTTTACATCATCTTAGGAAAATAACCTAAGATCTATGGTATGCAAAATAACCTAGATCTAACAACTACATAGAGATCACCATCACATTTAATGATTACATCTACAATAAATGATCCTTGATCTTGGTAAAATGTTTTGTGATTTTGTTGTAACCATTTACATAGATAAATGTGCCAAAACTAATTACTATGTTGTTTCTTGGATTACTCGGTAAACACTGTCAATAATGTTTGGTGAATACACTGGTGCTCAGTGTCCAGTCTGCTCGGTGTTTACTAATGCTTGGTATTGGTATACACTGATGCTTGATAATACTGCTCTGGTGCTCAGTTAAAATTGTTTCCTTTTAGTTCTTAGTACTGCCTTGTGACTACTCGATATGAAGGCCTATATAGTTAATCAACTAGCATATGTAGCTTATAGTTCTCCCTTTTACCGACTGAATAGCATAGGTAATCGACTGATCTTCTTTGATACTAATGACAATACTTAATGCTCAAATAGAGATAACAATCTCCCCCTTTGGAATTAGTATCAAAATCTGTAATGTATATAGACTTGATATCTCAAAAATGTTCTAACTTCTCCATATATACATAGATAACTTTTCTATCAAAATTTTCTCCCCCTTGGTGCATGCTCTCGGTATGTGTAGTACAGTTATCATATAATTACACAATTTGGCATATACATTATGTTTTTCCCCTTTTTGATAATAATGCCAAACTCAAAAATTGTGTACTTACAGTTTATCAAATATGTGCTGGTGGGTTTTCTTCAAAGAATCTAAGAGGTTCTCCCATTCCTCTTTCAAGTTAGTTAGAGAAATGTGCTCAAGACCGACTTGTGCATGCATGTCAAAGATATTTTCTAACACATAAATTTTTGGTGTTGCAACTAGAGCTTGTGCTTTGACTATATGCTTCTCAAATATTTTAAGGTGGGGAAGAAACTTTGTTTGTAGCTCGGTGACTTGGTCACTTATCCCGTTCTCTTCTTCCTCAAATCATCTCTTAATTGCCTAAGTTCTTGAACTTTGAGTATGTGCTTATAAAAAGCATTTGGCTCGGTTAAGGCTGCTTGAGCACTAGCTTAGATTTCAGTATCCAACTATTTTATCTTCTCACTAATCTTAGCAGTGAATTTATCCATAGTGAAAAGCTTTATTAACATTTGAATAATCATCTGAGTAATAGACTGAATGTCAATTATTACCTCAGATAACGTTACCTTATTGATTTCCACTTCTTGGTTGATTTTCTCTGCTACTTTGTCTTTTATTTTTTATTTTGCCCACTCTTCAATTCTCTTTTCTGCTTCAATGTCTAGCACTAGTAGAATTTGGCAAATAAATGACTAGGTGACTAAAACTTTTAGTCACATGACTAAAACTAATCATGTTCTACCATTTTTTTAGTCACATGACTAAAAATTTTAGTCACGTGACTAAAACTGATCATGTTCTACAAATATAAATGACTAAATAAATGACTAGTTTGGTCATCGGGTAAAATCACAACTAAAATGACTAAATAATTAGTTACCCTAATAAAAATGACTAAATGAATGATTAATACTCCTTTACACATTAACATGTGATAATATCATATACTTATATTCTTAGAAGTTGCATTTCACCAATAATGTGTGTTCACCAATAGACTTATGATAATATAGAATAATAAAGAGAGTACAAATCACATGGGATCCCTCTTATAGTATAGTAAAACACAATATATATTGTAATTTTATAGTGTTATATATAAAAATATAATATATGATACAAATTAAAGTTGTTAATAACATTATTAAATGGTTATTACTCCTTTATAATAATATTTAATAATATCATAGACTTATATACTTAGAAGTTCCATTTCAACAGTAATATTTATTCGCTAATATGATTATCACATGAGAAATTGGTGCAAGAGCACCTAGCATTTGAAATGCCTCATAAACCTATTAATTTTCATTTGTTCTTCTTTTGTAATGTTTTATCCATGATTATATGTAAGGTCCTAAGGACCATTTGAGTGAAAAAAACTCATTTTGTAAGGCCATAAGAGTAATTTGTCTAAAAAGACCTATAAGATCTTGACATAGTCAAAAGTGATCAAATGGTGAAAAGTATCCAAAAAGGGTTGAAATGGTTGTGATTGAGATTATTTAGTCTACTTTGGTATGTTTAGGGTGTCCAAGAAAAATTGGCAAGGTTTGGTAATGTTTTGTCAAAAAAATTATAAAATGCACAAAAGTTGCAAAATTGCAACAAAATGATGTAAAGAGAAGAGTTTGGTCCTATGAGTTAGTTACAAAAATTGGGGAAATTTTGAGAGTTAATAAACCAATATATGGTCAATAATAAGAGAGTGGATAGTTTGGAGGAGGATTTGTAAAGTGACGTGCAATGAAACCTATGACTATCACACATTTTTGGAGGCCTATGACTGTTATAGAGCATTGAACATTCATGTTTAAACCCTTTCTAGGACAAACAATAATATTTTGAAATTTTATATCTCACAATCTAATACAGTTATATCATTAACAAAAAACACAACTTAATAGTTAAGAAGATCACTGTGAAACTCTATTAACACTAATACATAAACAAGTATTTTAAGACCCTTTACGATAAAATTAATATTTATCTTAAACATTTAAATTTATTATTTATTTAGCTTAAATTAAAAATTACCTTTTTAATTGTCTTAAATTAAAAATAAAAATCAAATAAACATTCATTTTCAAATTTGGCTTCGACTTCCGCCAGTATCTATCAAAGCTCACCCACCAAAAATTCCTTCTCTCCAAAATTTATCAGCGATTAGAAGAATAACTTTGTGCAGGGTGAGCCACAGATGAATATTATGTACTCATTGACCTAGTCTTGATGGGGGTGACAACAAAGGAGGCAGCGACTGGGAGGGATTATTATTCAATCATGGAATACCTGAAGAGGGAAGTGAAGGAAATCCCAAATTGAAAATCCACCCGTAAAGAAGAGAAACTGAAAGAGATCCATAAAGAGGACTCCCTAAACTGGTATGAGGACATTTATGGTAAGCACTTGTAGCATTTAAACGCTTTTTATTTAATTTCTCTTATGAAATTTTTAGACATATTACGGTTTGACCTATTTATATGCACAGGTATATTTAATGTTACTGTGTTTATCCAATGTATCTTTCATATATGTGAATATATCCTATGATTTATACCGATATGGGTGCTTTCGGTTATGTCTAATAGACATAGTGCTTCAAATAAAATGATGTTTCTATTAATCTTATTGTCATAATCCTATCGGGTAGAAGGATGGTCTACCCAAAATCCTCTGTGTTACATTGACATCCTCACTATTAACCAGGTTGTTTCTGATTATAGAAGTGGGTCCAACTTTACATATATCATTAGTATAATCTCCATTTAACCCACATAAGACAAGTCTAATGAGCCTGATGTTACTGAGAATACACACTCCCGATATATATATATTTCTGTGTAACGTGAATGAACAACATTATGTATTAGTATTACTGATAATTTCAACAAACATCAGTGGTCATTGTGCTCAGGTGTGAAACTTGGAGATGTAATAATGTTAATGAATTATCTCCTTAATGCCCCACGCACCTCTCTGTAGATGAAATCCTTTACCTCATGCATCATTTGCATATATACTCACCCCCCTTAGTTCCTTTGCTTATATGCGGGATATTATAATGAATAAGGCAATTGCGGTGCACTAGACAACCCCTGAGAGAAGCATCATTACTGTCAATGATTTTTGAGTTGGGTACTTCTTCAAACCCGAGGCCTATTTAAGGAGCATATATCAATTCCCTATTGATATAGACATCATATGCTATAGTTGTCAAAGTGTTTATACAAAGGAGGTGATGGGTTCCTAGAAAGTAAGCCACACAAACCATGCAAAAAGAACTGCCAAACAACTCAAGTGTACCAAGCATCTTGATTTCCATGGTTATCTATAGAATCTTCCTTTATCCAAATAAAATTAGACATTTAGGTCCTCAAGATTCAATAGAATAAGCTGGCACAAAGTTGTTGCAAATCCTATTTGAAAATTATGAGCTTCAACATCATGAAGTAGCAAAAGGTGTTGCAAGCCTGCTTATAGTAGTTCTGCAATTAGGTTCATGTGGTGCTAGATATAATGCAACCAGAGCTCTTGAAAAAATTATGGATACCAAAAATATTAAATACGGTGATACATCAAAGAAAATTTTTAAACCATTGGTGGAAATTCTTGTCACACGATCTTAAGAAAGAACGAGAAGCTACAATCAATGCTCTTATCAAGACATCAGCAATGAAGCAGTAGAAGCTGTATTTTTGCAGCTGCAACGTGACTGAAAAATTGGACTAGCTTTTTTCAAAGCTCGTTAGCCCTCAGTAGAGAAGTTCCTCAGCTACAATGGGCATACAATTCTATTGGAACTGAGTTAGGCTCCTGCTGCTGAATGCTACTTGCATGGCTTAGCCTTGTATGCATTAGGGGTCTTGCACATTGTCACCTTGGTGACAAATGCTCGCAGACTTGTAGTAGGTGCAAGTGAAACATTGAGAAATGAACATCTAGGAATGACAATCATACTAGATGCACCTAGTGGTGCTTCCCATGTGGCCCCTGAAGTTATTCAGGTTGCCTCGCTTGTTTTGGTTAATCTTGTTTGTCCCTCTCCATCTCTTAGTAGCAAGCCAGTTTGTCCCTCTCTCATTTATTTAGCTCTGCCAAGCACAAGCTCTAATGTAATAAGACCATGTAATGGTCCTTTAAATGTGTTTTGAATATCATTTGATCATTTTGTTAAAAGATCAAACTTATAAGCTTTCAATGGCATTAAAAAGGGATAAGAGTACCTAAGGGTCACTAGGGAAGGATGAATTGATCTACCAAAAATATATGTATCGGACGAAATTCAATTCTCAAATGATCTAATGCTATTATGGCCCATGGGCCTAAAATTTAATAAAATTCTTTATGGATACACTATGAATAGTCCTCAAAACAGGACATTTTATTTTACTAATTACCCAGTAAGGAATGTGTTAAAATAAGGCAGGATCAATCTCATTATTTAATTGAAAAATCCTCACAATGTGGTGAAATGTTAAACACATTTGTATTCGCTTCAAAAGTTATAATGAGCTTCACATCCTATATGATATGCAGTGACTTCTCTGCTTAGGTGGTGGTGTAGGTGGTTGTGTATACCTATCAGATTTTGTTGGATTCAATGTAAACTCTGATGTATCTAAAGTTTATATCTACGATCTTCCCAGTGGATTTATAGCCTTTTCTATCTTTATGATTCACATTGTATATTTTGCAAGCTTGTTACTCAACATTCTTTTGATTGGAGATTTTTCTTTGAGTTCTGTCTCTTTAGAGAATATGTATTTTATGTGCAACGTTTTTTCTATGGCGGATGAGGAACCTCTAACTACTAGTATGCTTTATCTATATATATTACTATTTGGATGAACTAAAAATAGGATGCCCTGTGCAAACTGTTGCCATATCTTATGTAGTAAATTTGCATGATTACTGTATTGCTATATTTTAAGATACTTGTAATTTAGGATTCATTTTTCCATGAGAAATTGAGTAATTTGTTGAAGAATTTTGTCATGGTTTAATTTAAAGGATTTTCAATCTCTATTATTCTTTGGATAGGTTTTAACTGTGGAGAAGCTGCTAATATTGTGACTCCAGCTTGGCTTAAGGTGGCAAAAGAAGCTGCAGTTCATAGGGCTGCAATGAACTATCTCCCTATGATGTCGCATCAGCAGTTGCTATATATGCATTCCTTGTCCTTCCCTTCATGGTTTGTGCCTTTCTATTATTCTATGTTTTTGATACCATCTAACTATAAAAATGTTTGTCTCTAAGTTTTTGGACGCTACCTTTTGCAAGCATAAAACTTGCGTTTTGATATATCTGCAATGAAAATTGGAATTTTGAATTTTACATTAATTTTTGGGTTTCTATAAGCTTTTAAAATGAAAGTGATTAGCCAGGAAATTATTATGGCAATAGGTTTGATAAGGATGACCTTTCTTCTTAAAACAACAAATCTAGATTTATGCTAATTATCTTAAATGGAAATTGGATTTACACACGGTACATAATTTTATTCATTGTAATCTAGTCTTCTAAGCATAACAATAAAATGCTCCAATATTTGTGCCATATGCACTTAACTGTTTACAAGCTATGTTCCATGGAGTTTTAGGGATTGGGATGGTGTGATGGCAGTAAGAGAGCGTTTGTGCATGTACACACACACACACACACATACATATACATATACATATACTTATACATATACGTATACATATATACATATGTAATGTAGGTGAATAAATTATTAAAGATCAGAACCCATGACAAGCACATGGCTCTAGAGGGCTCCAAAGGCATTTGAAGGCTTTGAAGACATTTTAGAAGTTGCAGAAAATTCCTCCAAACCGGCAACCGATACTTATAATTCTCCTAGGGCTTACTGACCATCAATCATTCTTGAATTAAAAGACCAAGCATCTATTCCATGCAAACTCTAGGGATCTCTCACAATTTTTTGATTCCATTGCCTTTTTCCACTAAGGCTACCTCTCGCTACCACAAACCTTTAGTGTCACTGCATGTCTTAATAAGCATTTCACGTTCTATATTATAATCAATAATCTGAAGAATAATTCCTTCATTTTCTTTCATTTTGCAACACTAGAAGATTTCCTAAAAAGGGCAAAGAGAAGAAAATAAGTCAAAAAACCTTGTTTCAGTATACTAGTGATATCTCCCTTGTTTCTCAATGAATTTAACAACTTCAAAATGATCTAAAAAACTTGAAACAAGTGGAACAAAACCTACAAACTGTTTTGCGGAAATTTGTTGCAGAGAAGGAGCAGCTCATTAGAGAAAATCATTGATGTAAATATTGCAAGCTGAAAGGTAATCGAGATTAGAGGAATTGTTTGTAGTTAACTGGGAGTTTGAATAAACATTTCCCCAAGAGTATGATATCAAATCCACATTTTTGGTGAATTGACTGAGTAGATTAGGAACAAGTATTCTATAGAACATTATTGCCAGTTTATTAAAGGGGCGGGGTGGTGCGGGGATAAGTAAGGGAATGTTCAGCTTGAGCAAGTAGGTTAATTGTTGTAGTTTCATTCCTTTATTTTCTAGCGCTGTATTTAAAAAATTAATTTCATTCCTTAGTTTATTTTCAGCAATGTGTTTCCAGAATTTCTAGAATAAATTTGATTTCAGCAGAGTTAAGCCTTAATTTATTTCATGCATTTGTTGTCAATTCTGTTTGTAGAAGAGGTTGTCATGCAAATTATTTTTCTTCCCTCTTGCATATAGCCATGGACACTGGACTGAATTGATAATCAAATGATGAGGATTACAGTGACCCTTGTCATGGTAACGAGAGGTTCACTTTATAGATGCCATTAACTCCAAATTTTATTTGTTGGATTTATTGTTAAATCAACAATTTTGCATCACCCTTCCCTTTGACATTTTCTTTCCTTGGTTCTGTTGATGTGAGTTTTGTACCACTACATAACATATAGCAATTGAAATACTTGATACAGCGTACCAAACACTCAACCCTCTCTTGAAAAGTATATAAGAATACTCCAAGGTTCCTTATGCCTGTGGATACTAACTCAGTTATAAAATGTGATTTGCTGGTAATCACTTCGGCGGGCTTACGTTGTTCATTTGAAAGATGTCAAATTCTTGCCATGATGATGATCTAGCTTTGCAATGCATACTCAAATGATTTTCCAATTTACCACTTTCAACTTTACTTCTTAAACTTCTCACTACTAACTACTTCTTGCTCTACTACTACTCCTATAGAATGGAAAGATTGGCGAATGGACGGGGATCAAACCTAATGAAGACTTGCCAGCGGCGCTACCTCCATTGGTGCGATGATTCTAAGGGAAACTCTTAAGATTTTCACACTAACACCTATCTTCCAACCCAACTTGAAGTACAAGCGGAAAGATGAAATGCAAGTAGAACTTGGGAGCAATTGGACTAGATTACCACACAAGGCTTCCTAACAAGCCGCTAGGATGCTAGTAGCCTAGTACATAGATCCTCATCAAACATTCACCAATATCACCATTGCAACTAACCATTTACTTCTATTCTACCAACATGAAATGAAATCCTATTTTAATTTGAGAGATGAGAAGAACCATGCAAATACACCAAAATGATCATGTATATCCACCATGCAAGTCACAACAATGAATAGAGAACAATTTTGATAGTATTTTGGCAACAATTCTCCAACATAACTCTCTTTACAAATGAGAACAAATGGCCTTATATAGAGGCTCAAAATTACAACGAGTGGCCAAGATTAAGAGGCAAAATCAAGGGCCAAGATTAAACCTTACAAACCCTAATTAGGGTTACCATCTATCAACCAATTACATGAGGGCACCAACTTTGTGGGCCAATGAGAAAATTACGATAATCTGTCAACCAATGAGAACATAGGACACTTGGCATGATTTGATTGCATGCACATGAAATTGCCACCTCATCAACCTTGTCTTATAAAGTTCATTAATCCTTGAGATGAGATGAAGCCTTGGATGCTTGACTTTGTCCTTAGAAATTTTCTCACCACCACTTGAACTTGCTTGTACTTGATGTCCTGACCTCGAAAGGGTGAGGTCTCCATGCACTTGGGATAATCTTGCCTTGACCTTGGTGGCTTGCTTGGATGTGAACCTTGTGCAATTTAAGAGCCTTGCTCTTAGCCACCGCCTTGAAATCAAACTTGACCTCTCTCAACCTTTCAATCACTTTCCTCCTTACTTCAATACTTTGCCATTTTTAACCTTCCTATTTGGATTTAATCTGCATGCATGCATCCTTGTTTCAATAACCTTGGATTTTGGGGCACCTGCCCTCACCATATCTCCTTGATTGTTCCACAATCCACCCATCACTGAGTTCATCAACTGCTTTCATCAATGCTTTCCTCCTTGGTTAACCCTTGACTGCCTTCAACTGTTCGAACTGCCACAACTTTGCCCTTTTGACATAAGTACTTGCCTCAACCATAGTGGTGCAGTGCATCTCCCCAATTGGATTTGGTTCGACTGGCAAAGCATCACTAATAGTCTTGCATTCGAATTGAAGAAGTAGGACCCCATGTAGATTTGCCCTCGATTTTGTACTATTTAAGTTGCAACTCTAAATTCATGCTAGTGATCCTAATCCAATCAATTTTCCTTAACCATTCTCAATCTCTTCAATAAAATAAAATATCCAAGGATAAAACTGTGTACCTTTTGTAGAGCCTGGGATCCGGTTGAGAAGCACAATGAAGCTGCTGCACTCTGACTTGCTGATCTGATCGGGTGAGCCTTGATGACTTGGTGTTAACTAATCCTGCTGTATCATATCCGCTGCTGGGGTAGATTGAACCTTTCCTTGCACAAATCCATACTGATTGATCCTCTTTGCCACAGGGGACTAGCTGTCTCTCAACCTCTCTCTTAATTGAATCATATCAAAGGTACCAATGTTGGTGTCTCTAACGCATTTCAATTTTGAGCGGAAGTTGGAATTGGGTATCATGACTTCCTTGTCTCCTATTTCAGCATTAATTCCTTTGGGTCGCTTGCTTGCATTAACATCAGCCATCCTAAACACTTATCACTCCCCACCTTTTCTACAATGAATGTGGAACTACACTTATCACTCCAATCTTCGCCTAGGGGTGGAATACTACACTTATCACTCCCTGCCGTTACCTTAAGATGGGCTACACTTATCACTCCAAATCTTCCCCTAAAATGAAATGCAATGATGCAAACTACACTTATCACTCCCCGCCTTTGCCTTAAGATGGACTACACTTATCACTCCAATCTTCGCCTAGGGGTGGAATACTACACTTATCACTCCCCGCCGTTACCTTAAGATGGGCTACACTTATCACTCCAAATCTTCCTCCTAAGATGAAATGCAATGATGAAATGCAAGCAAGAACTTGAGGGAAAAAAGCCAATCAAGACAATCGAGTAATCAACTTAATATCCAAACACCTAACTCTACTCTTGAAATTAGTTTTCAACACCTAAACTAGCACCAATGAAATGAAAGCAATTAAAGAGAGAGGAAAAGATAGGCCACTCACCAAATATAAAATTCTGAATTCCTCCTTGATCTAGTTGCCTTCGCTGTATCACAACTCCACAAAAATTTCTCTATCTCCACAATTCTGATAATAACCCCAAGTATAGATCAAAACTTCTTCTTCAGATATCTTTCAAAATCTGAGATGAAACCTTAATCAATCAACTCCATCCTTTAGCAAAATCTGGAAATGATATGCTAATTTGCCAAGCTCTTAACCTCAAATTCTGGAAAATGAGATCACAATCACTGATTTTCGGATTTGCAATAATTCATAAGTCTCTGCTCTCTCTATGACTGAGAATGGTGATGTAGGGCCTCAAATCTGCCTCTAAACCTCTTCCAATACACCTTAGGCCTGCTACCCAAACTGCCCTAAATCCGCCCACGAACTTCTTCAAGACGCTCAGGGCTGCCACCCTTCAAACACCTCCACCATTCAAACTCACAATATTCTGATTTTCGGATCTGGGCAAAAATTGCTAAAATAATGCCTTGAAAAATTGAATTTAGAGGGGAGAATACGTGGAAGAAGGCCCTCAAAGTGTACACAATAAAGCTGCTCCTCTTTCCCCTTCAAAATACTGGTTTTAGGGCCTGATTCGACCCACAAAACACCTCCCAATTTGCCCTCCACGCCCAGGCCTGCTATCCTTGCCTTGACGCTACCAATAAAGACTGATCATGCTAGCCAAAACTTGATGAAAAAAAACTGCCTGTGCTCTCTGATTTTCGCTCTTTTAGCAGAGCAGAAATTGCAAGTTGAAATGTGAAGAAAATGAAGGAAGAGGCCCCCTTATATAGCCACCTGCCGCCCTGAATTCTAGGGCCGACCTGCCCAGGATTTGTAAAAAAAAATAAATAAAATTAGTGCAAATTTGTGGCCGACTTTGGAAAAAAAGAAGGCAATTTCGAATTTTAAAAAAAAACTTTTTAAGTAGCTTCGAAATTGATGAAGCTGGGATCTATTTGCTAATTGAAACATTAAATTCTGATTTTCTTTAGACACAATCTTCAATTGATTTCGAAAATATCCCAAAACAAAACCGAAAATGCCAAGCAATATATGAAAATCGAAAATCCAAATGGCATTTCCAGATTTTCGAAAATTCAAATTATCCAATACAAAATTGGAAATTGGCTTCAACCTTGCAAATTGAAATTGAAACGCACTAAATCTGCTTTGCCCAATGAAGGATTTCGATTTTGATACAAACAAAATTAGCACAAGCAATTAGATTTCTAAAATTGATTCCAAATAGCAAAAATCGAAAATTCTTAAGATATTTAGAATGATCCATTGAAATTTGATTCCAATGAAATTTCCGATTTGACAAATGAGTTTCAAAATTGCCCTTTCAAATTTTAGAAACTGTTAGCTCCAATCAAAGTTGAAATCCAACAAATTTGTTAACTTGAACAAGATCGAGGTTTCAAAGAAAATTGCCAACACTATGAAATCATTATCACCATTCAATTACCCTTTCATATCTTCGGATTTGCCAAGCATGAGCAATTGAGGAACTTTAGCAAAGAATCAGATTTCAACAACTTGCTCACTCAATTAGCAACCAAATAAAATTGAAATTCATACCATTTGCAAATTGAAAAATGAACAACCGAAATTCCATTGCCTCACGAAAAACTTCATTAATTTGTAAATGAAACCACTTGGACAAACAAAATCTAAACCATGCACAACACTTCATCAAAATTTTCAAAATCAACTCACACTGCAAATCAAACCATTCAATCATCGGGGGCCATGCATAAGAAAACTCAAGTCGGGAGGCAAGGCAAAATCAAAGCTTCAAAATTTGAAATGGGGGGTCCCCATGAAATGGGGCGATGTTGTGAAACCTCACAACAGGTTCTTTTCCAGATGTTGATTGTACTTTGTAGATGTTTCATATTCATATAGGAGTCCCTAGACCTTCTTAGTTAGGAGAAGAACCCTCCCATTTGGTGGCTCTCAAAGTTGTATTTCCTCATAAATAGGGCAATAATAATCCTCAAGGCTAGGGACATCATTGTTAGGAGGATAGGACTAGAACCATTAACAAAATTTGGTCAATTAAGTGCTAGTTTTGGATAAAGGGGAGGCTGTCCTTCATCTTTAGATATTTGTTGAGCCAATTGTACTAATCTTTGAGGATTTCAGTATAGGACAATTAAGGAGAAAAGTATAATAAGCACAAGATCTTAAGAATCATACTTGGTATGCTATGAGTCCCTTAGATTGTTACTAAAATTGTGTCAGGATTGGCTGTGAATATACTTAAAATGCATTTTATAAGAAGATAAGAACATCCTCTTGCTATGCATCATAAGATAACAACAATGTACACATCCCCTAGAATGGACACTTATGACTCTTCATGCACATAAGCAATATGGAAAACACACTCGCACAATCCTCCAATGCATACAAATTTTAACTTGCTTGAGATAGGACACAATTTTATATTTACTAGATCATGAGAGCATGGAGAAATCTGCAATACTACCAAACCACAAGAGAGACTAGATCATATTAAAATATGTCTAGTCTTTCAGCAGTCAGATCAATTTCTACTCCAATGGGCAACAAGGCCACAACCTGCAAGGAAGAAGAGAACATATTTGGAAACCAAGAGTAGAACAAGATTTGCATGTATACACAAATAAAAAATAAAGACATCTGCAACTAGATATGTTTAATAATCTGTCTCAAAGCTACAACAACCCATGTGAAACAAGAGAAGATATGACAAAAGTATTTGCAATAATTTGGAATTTTTGTCACACATTAATCTAACGATGTTACTATCATGTCAACAAGGAATCCAAAACCAGTTTCAAAAGACTCCCTTGAATAGCTGCAATCTGCAATAGATTTCCTGCCTTCAGCTTGCAATGCATAGTTTCAGCTCTCACAAAGCTAGATTTGCAATCTTTGATACTTGAGTTTAGACTGACCTGAGATACATACAACTAGAAAACTGGCTCAATAGCCAACCTGAAATACATATCACAATCATGCATGTATAGCATTTTGATTACAATTCTGTCTTATGGCATAGGAAAACAGTCCTATTAATGTTCAAGACCACAACACACAATCGTAGGGCTGCTTGGACTTGGATGAGAAGGAAAATCCTCATTTGTCTCACAAAACCATATCTTGCATAGGGAGGAGATCACCTAACAACTGTATAAGTTAAGAACAATTAGATTTGTGGCTTGCAGGGTACAAATTAATGATTTTGTGTATTAAAGGTCAATCGATGTAGCTCATATAACGGTAAGAGACATCTCCCAATGCCCATAAACTAGCATTCTAAGAATGAATGCACAAATCAACCCAAAGGAGTGAAGAATGAATGCAATCCAACTACTCTAGATCATGTCAACAATGATGGTCAAATAGGGTAGTAGGCACTTACAAGTCAGTATGGCTCATCAATAAGGTTTTGAGCCTGTTGGTGCATAACAGAGAGAAGAAAACTAGCATCCATCATTTTTGGATGGCTTGGATAACACACAAGGTGGCTATGGCTTTAATCAGTTTGAATCTTGTATGAAATGAATGAGTGGAATGATTTTGCAGGACAATGTTCTAGATGAAGGGTTGGTGGTTATAGTACAAGCCATAAGTGATGCAGAGGGAAGGAGGGTGGTTGTAGTTACCCAATTAGAGTTAGAAATTTCAGAGGTTTAGGCACTATGATCTACCCAAAACCTTTAAGTGCATAAGAGAATTGACTCACCAAAAATTTTCCAAGACTCCTAAATGATATTTTTGATCTGATAGGCTTTTATTAACTTAGATTCAAAGGCTTTTAAGATTCTCAGTCAAACCTATGTTCCCAATATTCCAACTCTCCTTAATCAGTCCCAGAGATCTACTTGCCAATCTAGTAGCCCTGCAGCAGGATAAAAACCCAAATAACTTAAACTTTTTCCAAAGCACTTGACAAGGTAAAGGCATTTATGGACACCCTTTTCCAAGTACTAAAACGTTAACCCTACCATAGACTCCTTTGGGCCAGGTCTGACTGTTCCCACACAGTGACCCTCAAATTAGCATAAAAACCATCAAATTCTAAAACATCAGCACTCTCCACATATCCTTGTCACTCCAAATCATCAGCAGGGTCATATAATGACAAAAAATGAATAAATCCAAAAGGAATTAGCCTCAAGGGCTCTGCAGCATCAAAACCCCCAATTTGTGACTTCAAACGCTTGTTTCTTAGGGCTTTCTCAATATTCCATCTCCACACACTCCTACATTAAATTGGTGATTGAATCACCATCCAATCAACATCCTAGAACATTTCCAAACATAAAATCTACCCCTTGTTTGGACAGATTACTCACTGCTATACTTGATCCATCAATTTCAATAAGTTTTCTTTGTTTCCAAACTGTGATCACCACCTTCAAACAGATTTCTACAAATGCATGATATTAGAATGAAATATAATGTTAGTGAAGAAGCGTTCCATGGAGTCTAGGCCTTTGATTCCATGGAATGCTCTATGGTTGCTAAAAAGACTACAAACTACCACTAAAATGAACAGGAACAGTGAACTGTTAAACACACAATTATAGAACAGTCATTACAAAAATGACTTTCAAAGCATCTGAGATGTTAAACAATGTCTTCCAAGTTCCTTTATTCGATTTGTAGGTTTTCCCAAATCGAGAATCAAATATAACCCTGTGTAACAACAACAAAATGGAAAAAACACAGTCTAAATTCACATTTATGACCACTGTTCTTTAAACCAGCGTTTGGAACAGCATATTCAACAATCCCCAGAGCATTCAATGATTTGGAATGAATGTATGAGGTTGTTCTCCTACTGCATATTAACTTGGAATCCAAACACTAACTATTAACAATGCAAAGAACACCAAATTTGCTGAAAACTGATGTTTTTTTATTAAATCTATGTTCCTGTCTGTACACCAGATATGTCCCTTGCCCGTACATTTCCTGATTGGTGTATATATTATCCTATTACAACTGCCACAACCATATTTGTTTGGTTACGAGGATTACCAATAGTTAAGAATCCCATAAATGGAATTTCCCTCCAAAACCCATGTAGCCGTTTATATTTAAATATTTGAATTGTGAATTTGTTAAAAGGATGTATTTAAGTTAAAACTCCCTTGGTAATGACTCCTAAAGACCCAAACTTATTCAATAACCTATTCTAGACTCTTAGAACTAAATATTGATTCTTGGACACTTTTGGTCCCCCATACAATCAAGATTTGGTCCATTCAGGACTTTTTACAACTTCTAGGATTTCTTCCTATTACATAGAATCAAAAGCCATTAGAGGCTTTAGTATTGCCCAATTTATTTGCTTTGGCCTCTGATTGTCTTGTTGAATCTTCTGATCCTCGTTGAATACCTTGTAGGTCCTCTTGGTCTTCATGGCTAGCTTAGGTGTCCTTGGTGCCCCTGCACCAATAAGGGAGTATAGAAACTGGACCAAGTGGTAGTGCTAGCACTAAAAGAATTAAGTGCAAGATCTAAGATAAGGGGGTATGGAAAATGGACCAAGTGGTAGTGCTAGCACTAAAGAATTAAGTGCAAGATCTAAGATATGAGGTGATTGGCTTTGGGAAATCAACAATGGAGTAGAAATAAGTGTTAAGGAGCTTGTGTGGGTTTGCAAGTATGAAATGGGCCAGGGTATGAAGCAGAAGGCTCTTAGAATTGGAACATATCTGAATATATTAGGGCTACCATGAAAATACAGTTTGATCTCGAACTAGAGGGCACAAAGGAAACAAAATAAATACTGCAAAATCACAAGGGGTGCCATCACCATCTGTGATTTTCATGTTGTGATTAATGTAATCTTTGGATATCTGATGGTCACATTGTAGTCCCTAGAATTCCTTCTCACCCTTTGCAATATCAGATTAGTGCATGGTTCAAATATTTTGTGGTTTGTGTTCTTGTGTGTTCCAACTTCTGATTTTCTTTGCAGAGTTTAACTCTATTCTTGCATATTGCCTAACTTATATCTTATGCATTTCTTTGGCACCCTTGCTTCCTACTCCCTTTCCCTAAGAATGTTATTTTATAATTACAATAGAATAGAGGAACAACCTTTTCCAAAGGTTTCTTAGGTTGTGAAGCCAGCACAAGCTTCCCATTATTTTGGTTTGTGCCCATTTTTGAGCTCCAACTCTAGGCTTGGAAGAGTTTCATCAATCGATGATTAGGAGTTATGGGGGTTTCATAAAGGCTTTCGAAAAACCTATGTGAATGAGGAGGCATGAAAATTGAGGAAATAGTAGGTTAGGTTTGTTGATTGTAGTGGCTTTTCTCAATCAACCAAAGAGGATGGGTAGAGGCATGCCTAGAGAGATCCTATGGTATGGCGGTGACTAGATGACAGCCTTATTCCATCCCTTTGAATGCTTTCCGCATGCCTCCTAGCATATGTAGCTAGTTCCTCTACTGTTGAGAGGAATTTGTCTATTTCTAGCTTCATCCAGTTCATCCAGTGTATCTTTAGAATATGCTTAATTTCTTGTGGAGCAGAGAAGCTAGTAGTTGTAGGTTGCTTTGCATCTCCTGAATTGAAAGACCCCCGTAGACTGTTGCAGCACAATGGGATGTTGAACCTGAGAAGCTTTACCAAGTTGGTGAGGGCGAAGCACAAGTGGGATTCGCTGGTGTTCCATTGCATGAGCTTCATAGTTCAGTATCAAAATTCTAAACCATACTGCATTTATAAATTCATTAAATGAGAAGACCATTAATAGAGTCAATAAATGTTAATTAAATGCAATAATTAATGATATATTTCTAGTCTAGAAGATAATCACATGTTTTAACACCTCTCTCATTCGAGTGCTCCAAGCATCATTTTGAGTAGCCCTTTGCTCAGGAATAGGAGTTGAGCTAGCACCAACTGGATCTCCTTGGCGGTTGAGAAGAGGTTGACACATACCAGATCTTGGAGCAAGGTATTCATCATCGTTATCATAGTCTCCTGGACCAATAGTGACTGATTTAATTTCTAGTGCTAATATAATAGCAAAAACTTGTTGAACCATAGAATAGTTAGCTTTTTTCTTATTGACCAAATTGGTAACTAAGTGTCTATAATAGTTGATTTTTGGTGTTGTCTGATCTTTATGGCCTTTATAATTTTTGAGTAGGGTAGAGATTTGAGGCAAAGGTGTGATAGAAACATGTCATGAACAAGGAGATGAATTCCTTTCAATTGCAAACAACAGGCATGCATTAAGTCATTTGGCTAAGTAGAATTTGTCTTGGGACAGACAATATGGAGAATTTCTTTATGGCATGAAACGTGCAATGGCTCTAGAGTAAAGTTTGTTTGAGTGCTTAAATGGTGTAGATGGAAACTACTATCAACAACTAGATTTATATCTCCCTCCAACAAGTTTTGATCATCTTCCATAGCTCGTTAATGATACCTCTATGGGTAAGATTAATTACTGTGGAAGAAATGGTACTATTCTTCCCTCTACCATGGATGGATCCAATAAAGTCTAAAAATGCATTCACACTTCAAGTTGACAAATTCCCTCCATATCTGAACTGAATCTTGTATAATCCTCCTATAAATTGGAAGATTTGAGGTATAGTAAATTAGATAACTATTAATGCGGGAAGCGAAGTTATAAAACCTTTATGAAAGCTTTTGTTATTGCTAATTTTCACTTTTTTTTGAGTTCTTTTGTTGCTATGTTTTTAGGAATTTATTTTCCCAATCTGGGTTGTCTATCCTCTACTACGCAATACTGCAATTTTTTTGAATTGGAGAGACCTATTGAAACAATTGAGCTTAAGAGATATACTCGGAGTAACATAGGTATTTTAAGCTCTTTTTTTGGATTTTCAATTTTTTTACATAGATTCAGCAAGTTATAGGGGTCCTCTCTTAAACTAAAAACCAATATACATAAAGACCACATTAACAGTAATATCTGACACAAGCAGGGAGTCAAAGAAAAATCAAGCATACCAACTCAAAAAAATGACACCATACAATTAAATCTCCTGAACCCCTACGACCTAGAAAATATGAACAAAGCAAGATATCCAGCTGAACACAGGGAAACATCCTCCCTAATGGATACCAAGACATCCAGTTCCTCCTTTATCCTCTTAATAGTCCTTGATACACCACATTTTACAATGGCAGGTTGGTGATATCCATAGCATATATCCAAACACGCCTTCTAGATAACCACTTTCAAATTGTCCACACAAAGTGTTGTATCTTGTCAACATAGTGCTAAATCTTCTTGTTTTGTAGTTTTAAAGCTCATGTGAAATGCTGACAACTCTCATAAGTCCACTACACAGAATCCATACCTGGGCAGTCTTGTTCTTGATTCAACAGTCTGAAACTACTCCAGTATATGGCACATCTATTTTGATAAACCTTTCATCTGAGCAGGTTGAACACTTCAGATCAAGCAGCAACACCAACACAAAACAAACCAACATGCAAACCGGAGCATCTATTGCAAGAGGATGCCAAATAATTAATAAACTTTTAAAGAGATGGCACACCAGCCAAGAACTTCTACATTCCAAAACATGAAGGATGGTGAATGGGAACTTACAAGAAAAGTGAAAAGCCACAGTAGTCGGTCAATTCTAATTAATGGTTCCTCGTTAAATCTAAGGGGCGAGATCTAAAGTTTGGACTTTGATTCAATGCCAAAGGAGGAAGCCCTCACCAGGCACAAGTCTTAATCCCATTCTTGTAGAAGGATGTGTGCCTTAGAAGAGAAAGGAGGTTGTTCCACTCCCTCATTTGCAAGCCTATCAGCCACCACATTGCCTTCTATTATGCACCTAGGGATGTAATATTATAATGTATATGGGCTGTTGGAAATACTGTTGTGGCACACATCCCTTAATTATATTAGGTGCATCTACTTTGTGTCATCCCACTAGCTAATTAAAATAAACATATTTATCCCACATGTAGCAAAGTGGTAGTTGTTGGTAGTTGAATGTTAGACATGTCATGTGAAGAGCATTGTAGATGTTGGGATCTCATCATAGAGATATAGAGTAGATATTTTTCCATAAGGATCATTGTATGGTGTTACCCTACCTTAAGGTTTTATAGCTTCTAATTATTTAGTATATTATTGATCTGATTCTACATATTTTCAATATTACTTGCAAGGGTCATAACACCCTCTCTCAAACAATGAAAGAACTCAAGAAATTTGACAGGTAATTTGAGAAGAAGAGCTTCATCAATAATAATTTTTGATTTCTAGTCATGTAAAACCCAAGTTAAGTCATGAATACTTCTTTTTTGAGATCTCCATTAAGAAAGGTACTCTTGACTTGACGAACCTACCAACCAATTTGTGCTACCATTACCAAAACCATTCAAATGGTCTTGATCATTGTTATTGTGGCAGAAGTTTTGTAATAGTCAGTGCCTTCCTTTCAAGCATACCCTTAGCTACAATTTGAGCTATATACTTGTCAATACTACTTACTACCTTATATTTGATTTGGAAGATCCATTAGCATCCAATAGCTTTCTTCCCTAGTGGAAGATCCACAAGTTCTCATGTATTGTTCCTCAGCAATGCCTAATATTCAACATCCATGGCATCTTTCCAAGGTAGTTTACTCAAGATTTGTTGCACTGTCTCTAGTTGCACCAACTCTAAGGGATCAAAGGCTTGTGATTTCTACAAGAAGAAAAGGAACTAGATATCGCTTACTAACAAGATAGTTGGCACAAAGAACTATATGAGCTAAAAAAAATAGAGAACACTTGGTAATAAAATAGATTCCAGGTCAAGATCTGCCTTCAAAACAAAAATGACCAATAAATCATCACCTTTAGTAGTGATTTTTTAAATTTATAGTTGGCTAATAAGGAGATGATCAGAAATTATGGATCACTTTAGTACATCAAATTGACATCAAATTGACCACTAAACTGAACAAATATTTGGAAGAGAGAACACATATCTGACACAGCATACTTCAATGCTCATTTTCAAAAGATAGAAATCATGATAAATGGATCATTACCTATGATTATTTGAAATACATTTGATGAGTTGATCACAAATTGTTTTAATACATCACTCTGACTATAATGAAAAAAAAATGACTTGTAGGCACGTGCGGGAAAATAAGGCTACCCTTCTTTATGCTTGGATAACATTCATTGCTATGAACCTGAGGTTTTCATAGTCCATATAAGTAAGAAAAGCTTCTGGTATAAATTGCTTTTTTACTTGCCAGTGATCCTTGGCAGATTTATGAGTTTTTTTTTTAATATCCAAAACCCTCAAACAAAGGATCAAGGAAAACTGGCATCCATACTGAACAGTCAAAAAACCTAAAGATGGCCAAGTGATACTCATGACATTCTCTAAAGTGAGAAAGGACCATAAATTCCAAGGAAGCTCTGGTTCATTCAAAATTCTAACCTCTTCATAGATCTTAGTTTCAAACCCGTAAAGGATCTACCAAGTGTTGTCCCAATCAGGGTTCATCCATCTCCCCTACCAAGAAAATAGTGGCCAGAATTCCCTCATAAGAATTGGAAATATATTATGAGAACATGTCAACGCCCATAAATTTATCAAAAACCCTAATAGTTCTGAGCTATGCAATAAATCAGCAAGAATGCAATGTGGACAACAAGGCATATAAAATGAGAACAGCCAATAGACTATAAGAATATCCCCTTCAAATGCAGTCTCTTCTATGGACATGGACAACTAGCAAAGATTTTTCCAATCCAAACAGCAATAAGCACCCAAGCAAAACCCCATAAAGCTTAAAACATCTCCCCAGGACCCTAGCAAATTTGACAGAGTATACCTGTGGGAAGGTAAAAACCCAAACCAATTCATTGAGCTTTCAGTATTGCAACTCCTTTTTCTATTCTTATAGTTGCAAACTACAATAGCCAATAATATGAATGTAGACATGAACTTGCAAGAACAAACAAGACAAGCGCACAAATAATTATGATGGTATTTTCATTTTGATACTTATGCATCCAATTTTTAATCTAGAAATTCTATTAAGCATTTTTGTATGACTGGTTGAATATAAATGATAGCAACGCTCTCTTCATGAATTGCGTGACAGGAGAATAAGTCTCTAATGACCATTGGCGATTTTGATGATGTTTTAAAACATATTTGTTTGGAATCCCCTGAATCATAGTTTGGTGCAAGAGCTGTGAATCTGATTTTTGCTTGTTCTGCATTAAATTTATTTGTGGCTATTTGTTGCTTTAGGAACATAAGTTTATTGGGGATCCCTATACCCCTTATGTTCTAGCATATTATATGGTGGAGAGCTGCTAGCCTATGCTCAATCCTGAAGTGCAATCCTCTTCTGTCTGGATTTCATAATGTTGAAGTTGATACATCATTTATAGAGAAAGCTTCCTCTTGTTTTTAAGTTTTTAATGTAGATGGGGTTTTGGATTCTGATATTTGCAGATTCATGGGGGATCTGCTATAATTTGGTTATTTCCCCCATATTTGAGTATGCTATGTGAATTTTTTCATTTCCTTTAGAGCCAAAGTTTTGTAGTTTTTATTCGTGTGCTTGTCTTGTTTGTTCTTGCAAGTTCATGTCTACATTCATATTACTGGCTATTGCAGTTTGCAACTATAAGAACAACAAAAGGAGTTGCAATAGTGAAAGATCAATGAATTGGTTTGGGGTTTTACCTTCACACAGGTATACTATGTCAAATTTGCTGGGGTCCTGGGGAGATGTTTTAAGCTTTATGAGGTTTTGCTTGGGTGCTTATTGCTGTTTGGATTGGAAAAATCTTTGCTAGTTGTCCATGTCCATAGAAGAGACTGCATTTGAAGGGGATATTCTTATAGTCTATTGGCTGTTCTCATTTTATATGCCTTGTTGTCCACATTGCATTCATGCTGATTTATTGTATAGCTCAGAACTATTAGGGTTTTTGATAAATTTATGGGCGTTGACATGTTCTCATAATATATTTCCAATTCTTATGAGGGAATTCTGGCCACCGTTTTCTTGGTAGGGGAGATGGATGAACCCTGATTGGGACAACACTTGGTAGATCCTTTATAGGTTTGAAACTGAGATCCATGAAGAGGTTAGAATTTTGCACGAACCAGAGCTTCCTTGGAATTTATGGTCCTTTCTCACTTTAGAGAATGTCATGTGTATCACTTGGCCATCTTTAGGTTTTTTGACTGTTCAGTATGGATGCCAGTTTTCCTTGATCCTTTGTTTGAGGGTTTTGGATATTAAAAAAAAAACCTCATAAATTGCTAGGGATCACTTGCAATAATAAACAATTTGATTTGTTTCATTTTGCTACAATGCTCATTGTAATTGGTTATTTGTCAAAAGGTGGATCTTTTGATTCTAAAGAAGGCTTCACACGGAAAAGGACACCAAGGTGTTCACCTTACAAAAGGAAGAGGCTAGCTAAAGAAACATTTTCTTCTGTCTTGGATTTGCATGCAAGCACTGCAAGTGCAACTTGTCCAGATAGCAATGGAGTAGATGGTGAACCTCTTGTTTGTGCTTCAAAGATTTGCAGAGGTAAATATGCTTTTTCATTGTCATATCTATTTATAAAATCAATATTAGTTTTTTTTCACTTGTCATCATTGTCATCATTGTATGATGCTTTCACCCTTCCTCGCAGCTAGTTCTCTTTATTCGTCCTTTTTATTACCTTGAAGCTGAGATTTTGTGTTTGATTTTCAACAAAATCTTCAAGTGTGGCATTGTCACCAACAACAGCTGCAGGTTCTTCAAAATATTCATCCAAGAAAAGCAAGCGACTCACATGGTTAGACTCTTGCAATTGTTTCCTTCATTAAATTAAATAAATCTCCAAAAGGTTTGGCTGCCTTTTTTAGGATGTATGCATGATATCTAATCTCTGGCAATGATGCATGAAAAATATAACCCTTTAGCTAAACTTGTTAGCTTTTCTTGGAAGGAGTAGCTTTTGACACTAGAATTTCAAATCAACTGTGCAGTGAAGTTAAGCATTAAGTCATTTACAATCCCAGAGCTTTTCATTGACATGACAGAATCTGCAACTGTTGCAACTTTGAAGGTCAACTTTTATTCTTAGAAGTTATTCTTTTTTTTTTTCTCACTTTGGAGAGCTTTGTATGTATTTTAGTAAAGATGCATGGTGAACGTAAACAATTATAATAGCAAGAATATTTTTTTCTTCTGAATATTACATCACTTAAGGTGTTTATGGATTGTATCTACAACAATTGCAAATAAATTTCTATCTTTGGTTGATTTTCACAATTCTATATATTTTAATGAACAGAGAGCAGTGATGGAAGTTGCAATGAATCTTCTTGGAGATGGATTGAGAGTGTGTGTTCTTCTTCAAGGAAAGAATATGCCTGATGATCTAGTGATACTCTATACCGATTAGGTAAATCACATGGTGAGAAGCTGGATTCTATTGGGTTTATGTTAGAACCAAATCCAACACCAACATCACAGGCATGCACTAAGGATCCACTTTTTGTTTTCTCTCGAGCAACAACTCAACCTCCACCAAGGTAAAGGTTTTTCTATTATTAGAATGGCAGTGAGGTGTCAAAACTTCATTTATGTCATTTTTTCACTTAAGATGCTCCTAGAAGGCACCTTTAGGTGCTAGTATTGTCCTATGCTTCTACTATTTCAATAAAATGCTTATGTCCTTTGTGGATTTGAATTTTGTAGATACCTTTGTGGATTTGAATTTTGTAGATACCCTACAACTTCTTCTTCAGCAGAGACAAGTACCATTGAAAGTTATAAAAGTGCGATGAAAAGGTCGAATAAGATAAACGGGACAACGAGTGTAGAAGTGGCAGTTAGTGCAGGTACTAATCTTATAGCCAACTTTTATGCCTTGGAAAACTTTAAATCAATGCATATGTATTATAGCAGCAATGTCTTTCATTGTCCTATAAGTGTCATTCATCTATACCACCGTGTCTATCTTCTTATACTTTATAACAACACCATTTCTACCCTCTAGTATACTAGTATCCTTCATGATATCCTAACACCATTCCTGGAATGTCTTTTTATGTTATGGGACTGCTAAAACAGTGAATGTTACTGTTAGCACCTGCAAAAAATCTCATGGCCATATCTTGTCTCCTCTGGTCTTTGCATATTTTTCTCTGTCTCTGACCTTAAACCCTAGGCAAAAATTCAAAAAATCTAGCCGTTGGTGAGAGATAACCTAATTTACCCGGGCCCTTTTCTATTTCCTCATTACCTTTTTCCGGTCACTAAAGTCCCAAATACGCATGTGTCTTTTAAAGACCACTTTATGTGTCCGCGGTTAGGTTTTGTCGGCGGGGCCCCTTTAATATTTCCCTGTGCCTAAGTTGCCTTTTAATTTTTCCAAGTGTTTTCCCCTTTAAAATATGTGGTTGGTGTTAATCCGCAAGCCTGCAGGATGTTAGATTTTCTGACAAGCGAAATTGCGACATAGCGCCACATGTCTAGACGGGCCCATCAACGGGGATTTGCCAGCAGTTAAACAACAGGATGAATCTACGGTTGTCGCTATTTCGTTGATGAAAGATGATGGCCTTTTAAGCTTGCAGCTTAATGATAGCTGTCCGATGCTCTTTAAGGAGGAGGTCTGCAGTGGGCCCAAAAGCTGCCATGTCATGTCAGCGTGTTTGTCTTTCATTGGTTGCTGGAGTGTGACATGGTAGTTGTCAGCAGGCTCGGGGTCTTCGGCTTGTGGAGGAGTTTAAAGCGTTGATATATCTTGCGACTGTTGTTATACCGCTGGGTGAAGATGCATGTTGTTTAACTCAGTGCTTTAACGATGGCCGTAGATCTTACCTTTTCACCGGGTGCTTCGTGGCGATGGGCCCGTTGTCAGACAAGGTTGATATGGCGGCTTCTCATTGGCCGAGCGGGATGGTGAGTAAGATGTGTCAGTGGGGCTGCAAGTTTTCAAGGGACTAAAGCACTGACAGATCTCTTGGTTGTCGTTACACCACTTGGATAAGTTACACGTTCTTTAGGCTAGCGGTGTAGCGACAACCGTTCGATCTGTCTTGGGGGACGGAAGTCAAAGTGGGTCCGGGGTGCTGCACTGTCGCTAACATGATTATTTCTCATTGGCTGTGGACTGCTGAGATGGTGGTTGACCTTTCAAAGGGTCCCGCGGCTATTGTAAGGATTATTGTTGATCGCTCGATTTGCTAGAAAATAGGAGGATCAACGGCCGCGTTTTTAACTTTTCTGGTTAGCCGTTGTAATTTTAAATTTGAATTTTAAAGAGGGTTTTCTGCGACAGAAAGGACTAGAATTCAATGTTTAGGCGGTTGGAATTGGTAAATTTGGTGGTGTCGTTTGCTGCAGGGTGGTCCAGAGTTGATGATTGATTGTAGGGGTCTGTACCGTGAAGAAATGGGTGAATTTTGTTGCTCGAGGTGTGTTGCAGGTGGCTGATTAGATTGATTTGCATGGTGAATTTATGATCTTCGGTACATGTTCTTTAGGCCAGCGGTGTAGCGACAATCGTTTGATCTGTCTTGAGGGACGGAAGTCAAAGTGGGTTCGGGGTGCTGTGCTGTCGCTGACATGCTTGTTTCTCATTGGCTGTGGACTGCTGAGATGGTGGTTGACCTTTCAAAGGGTCCCGCGGTTGTTGTAAGGATTATTGTCGACCGCCCGATCTGTCGGAAAATAGGAGGATCAATGGCCACATTTTTAACTTTGCTGGTTAGCCGTTGCAATTTTAAATTTGAATTTTAAAGAGGGTTTTCTGTGACAGAAAGGACTGGAATTCAATGTTTAGGCGGTTGGAATTGGTAAATTTGGTGGTGTCATTTGTTGCAGGGTGGTCCAGAGTTGATGATTGATTGTAGGGGTCTGTACCATGAAGAAATGGGTGAGTTTTGTTCCTCGAGGTGTGTTGCAGGTTGGCGATCAGATTGATTTGCATGGTGAATTTATGATCTTCGGTACAAACTTAGGGATTTCTTATTCTTGAAGATCATCCTCGGATCTGATTGACCTGTTGCTTGGTTTTCTTCCAAGTGTAATGAATTTTTGACTGTTTCTAGTTGGTGTGGCAGTTGAAACTCTCACCCTAGTTATCTGAAGCTTGTTGCATCCTATTTTGGGATTCCAAGATGACTAGTGGTATAAATTGAGAAAGGTTTTATTTTGTAAGGGTTCCGAATTATTTTGGTTCTTGAAGGGTCCTTTTTCTTGTAGATATTTCTCCTTCTTCTCTGCATATAGGGTGTTCTCTCTTTCCTCTCTGGTTCTGAGAATACAATACATGTTGTATCAGCTTGTCTTATGTATGAGAATCCAATATACTTGTACTGCTATCAGATTATCTCCATTTGAATCTTGAGCTTATTGATTGTAACATCAAGGGTGTTTGATTTTTCTATTTGCATTTCCTATGTGTTTGCAAGTGGAGTTGTCTTCGCAGAGATAACTAGGTTCAGGATTAGTTTTCAGATGTGTATGAGCTAGGGTATCAAAAATATTTTATGCTCGTCTTCCGGTAGTAGCTGGTTAATGTATTATCTGTTTATAGGTCATTTCTAAGGGGAGGGTTCAAATCCTTTGAGTAGGTGATAACATCTCTGGATACACAGGTGGATAGTTTAAGCGAGGTCTGGATAGTGGTGTATGATTGATGTGAGACATCAACATATTGAGTATATTGTTTTCTTGTTTCATAGCTCTCTGTTGCAGTTGTGTATTTGACTTTGTGGCCCATTGGACAAGGCACTGGTCTATGAGAGACTTAGGGTTTCTTAGGGGTCTCTTCAAACCAACATAAATCATTCAAATGAAGTACCTTTCCCTTTCATGTTGGTAGTGGTAGGATAGGTTTCTAGTTTTCAGACTCATTCTATGCAAGTTGGGCTATTGCATAAGGTCATGGTTTCATTGAGGTACATGATACCTATAGGAGTTTGAAAGCTATTGCACAGTCAGTTACTTGGAGGCCTGTAGTTTGACACAAGATACGTGTGTGTGCAGATGAGGTATACCCACCTGAGCGATGTGGAGCTCAAAGTGTAGAAAGCCCTTGTGCTTTGTTCATTGGCCCTTTTTCTTGTCAGATTTAGAGTGTTTAGTGAATGTGACACTAGCCCTGTCAATCCTAGTGTGAATCTGACACTTGGGAGAAAGGAGAACCAACAAAATGGCGACTCTACTGGGGATGAAATAAGTTTACCATTAAGAGTATCCCAGAGTCTTGCTATATTCATTTTGGGGAAGAGTCTCATAAATGTTGTAATTTGAAGCCTGTTTTCAGATTTGCAAGTGTGTTGCTTGGATTTGTTGTTGTAAAAATTTAAAATTATATGTGACTTTGCTGTGAGGAATGCTTAGAATCTGTTGGTGTTTCAAGATAGATTAGTAAAAATTTGTGTCCTCTGAAGGGAGGTGGCGACTCTATGCTAGAACGAACCTAAGATGTGAAGATTTGTTCCATAGTTCAGTCAGATCTGAAGAGATCAACACCATCAACAAAGACAATTCAGGTATTCCCCATTCAATATTTTGTGTATTTGCATGGTCCTTATCGAATGGTTTGGTCATTAAAGAAAGGACAAGTGGTGAAATTACATACTTCTAGAATAAATTTTGAGTTGATCATGTATGTGTGAAGTATGTCAAAATAGTTAAGTGATAAGAGGGGGTTATCTACAAATGTTTAGATTTCCTGTTACTGGTTTTCAAGAGCATCACGTGTATATGCACAAGGGTTGCAGGTCAGTAATGGATGTGCTTAGGGGCTCTCTTATTAGGGGATATGCACCATTTTGTTATGATGGCATACTTGGTTTCCCTAATAAAATCCCTAATGAAATTAGAGGATATCTACCAAAGTTCAATAGGAATTAGTTCCAATCAGCAAGAAAGCATGTGCAAGCTTTTGCTGATTTGATGTATGATTTTGATGTTTGCCATGAGGATTTGTGGATGAGGTTGTTTGTGCAGACTCTCGAAGGAGATGAAAGAGATTGGTTTTCATTTTTGCCTGCAGCTTCGATTTCTTCATGGGATGAGCTAAGTTCCTGCTTCATTGAGCATTTTGATGGTTGGGTAGATGTAAAATCAGTGTTGGATAGATTGATGGAGATTCAGATTGAGGAAGGTGAGTTAATTCCAAAGTTTAATAGAAAATTCACTAGGATACTAATGGATATCCCTGAAGATTGTAGGCCACATGATCAGATTTGTTTAGTTATCTATTTGAGTGCATTTGGCCAAAAAATGGGTTTCCTGCTGAGGGATAAACAACCACAGAGTTTATATTAGGCTTTTGAATTTGCAATGGATATTGAGTGCAATCTAAAGTATGGAATTATAAGAAGACATGCCTCTGCCGGTTTACATTTTCAGAATAAAGTGAATGATCAGGAAGAGGGTGAGCAACATCGATACTCTCATTACTCTACTAATTATTAATCATAATGTTGTATGTGAAGGTGGAATGAATGTTGCTACCAAGAATTTAATTGATGAGGAGCTGGTATCCTTGTCAGCCAATGATGGTAATGGACATTTCCGGATTGTAGAGGATATACCTTTCCCTTTGCTTGATTTGCACAGGTATAGTGATGATAATCATGAAGGTACCTTCCCACCAATTAGTATTGATATAAATGCTGAGAGAAATGTAGGTTGTGGGAGCATGGATAGGATTGAGAATGAATTGCTTTCTAATGATATGTCACAAGATTTCTCTCATACTGAAGATGAATGGGGAAGTCCATTGTCTGGTACTTGTGGGGATGATGTGATTAATTATAACACTGATTTTTCATATGATGACAGCAGTAGTGGTGACTCATGTTCTAATTCATATTCTGAATTTTCTTTCTCTGTTGAGGATGGATATAATGGCATGTCTTGTGAAGTTACTAATGTGTTATTTGATGAAGACATTAATATGAACCAGCCGACACTTTGTCTAAATTATTATGAGAAACAATTCCATATAGTTTCTAACCCACTATTTGAAGAATGTGCTAAGAAGACGGAATTTGCTGAGGATTGCTCATTTTCTAAATTTAATGTTTTAGATATGGTTGATCTTGAATCTCCATCCCCAATGAGGCCAGTTGAAAGAAGGGTAATGCAAGATGAATGTTGTTCTTTTGATGAAAATGCATTACATTGTAACAGTTTATTTCTTCTGCCACCAAGTATTGAGAATAATGAAGATAATCTAATTCATGATGTTGATTGTGTGAATCATCCTTATTTCGATAAAGGTGTGATCTATCAAGAGAAATCAGATTTGATAAACCAAAATGACTTGATGTATGAGGATGTTTCATTTACCTTGGCTGAGCTAGGTGAATGTGAGTATAGTTGCTTTTCTTTTGATATGCAAGTCTGCATTAAAGATGAGCCGGATGTTTGCAGCCAGGAGGAAAAGATATCAGTTATTTGTCCCCTTTCATATGTTTCAATTCATGATGATTTTGATGGTGCTTGTTTTCCAAGTAGTGAGTTTGTGGGGGGACATATGAGAGAGAGCATAGGTGATGTTAAATCTGAAGTTATTCTGCAGCCTATGCTTAACAGTGTTTTCTATCATCATGTATATAACAGTGGTTTTAGTCTGTTGTTTGATTTTGAAAGCAAAAACCAAGTTTTTGACAGAGGTAAAGGTTGATACTCCTTTGGCATCTTGAAGTGGCTTATGTATATTTTGTATATCTTGTATAAGTGGTGTTAGAGTTTTCAATGAGGAGCCAGTTTGTGAAAATTTTGGAATAAGTGTAAGGAGAAAGCCTAGTTGTTTTGTCCAGTGGGTGGTCTGCTCTTCCCAGAGATTCTAGGTCCTTGCCATGCCTGCAGGAGGCATGCATCCCCAACAAGAGCCACTGTTAGCACCTGCAAAAAATCTCATGGCCATATCTTGTCTCCTCTGGTCTCTGCATATTTTTCTCTGTCTCTAGCCTTAAACCCTAGGCAAAAATTCAAATAATCTAGCCGTTGGTGAGAGATAACCTAATTTACTTGGGTCCTTTTCTATTTCCTCATTACCTTTTTCCGGTCACTAAAGTCCCAAATACGCATGTGTCTTTTAAAGACCACTTTATGTGTCTGCAGTTAGGTTTTGTCGGCGGGGCCCCTTTAATATTTCCCTGTGCCTAAGTTGCCTTTTAATTTTTCCAAGTGTTTTCCCCTTTAAAATATGTGGCTGGTGTTAATCCGCAAGCCTGCAAGATGTCAGATTTTCTGACAAGTGAAATTGCGACACAATGCCACCTATCTAGACATGCCCATCAACGGGGATTTGCCAGCAGTTAAACAACAGGATGAATCTACGGTTGTCGCTATTTCATTGATGAAAGATGATGGCCTTTTAAGCTTGCGGCTTAACGATAGCTGTCCGATGCTCTTTAAGGAGGAGGTCTGCAATGGGCCCAAAAGGTGCCAGGTCATGTCAGCGTGTTTGTCTTTCATTGGTCGCTGGAGTGTGACATGGCAATTGTCAGCGGGCCCGGGGTCTTCAGCTTGTGGAGGAGTTTAAAGCGTTGATATATCTTGCGGCTATCATTATACCGCTGGGTGAAGATGCATGTTGTTTAACTCAACGCTTTAACGATGGCTATAGATCTTACCTTTTCACCGGGTGCTTCATGGCGATGGGCTCGTTGTCAGACAAGGTTGATATGGTGGCTTCTCATTGGCCGAGTGGGATGGTGAGTAAGATGTGTCAGTGGGGCCGCAAGTTTTCAAGGGACTAAAGCATCGACATATCTCTTGGTTGTCGTTACACCGCCTGGATAAGTTGCATGTTCTTTAGGCCAGCGGTGTAGCGACAATCGTTTGATCTGTCTTGAGGGACGGAAGTCAAAGTGGGTTCGGGGTGCTGTGCTGTCGCTGACATGCTTGTTTCTCATTGGCTGTGGACTGCTGAGATGGTGGTTGACCTTTCAAAGGGTCCCGCGGCTGTTGTAAGGATTATTGTCGACCGCCCGATCTGTCGGAAAATAGGAGGATCAATGGCCACATTTTTAACTTTGCTGGTTAGCCGTTGCGATTTTAAATTTGAATTTTAAAGAGGGTTTTCTGCGACAGAAAGGACTGGAATTCAATGTTTAGGCGGCTGGAATTGGTAAATTTGGTGGTGTCATTTGTTGCAGGGTGGTCCAGAGTTGATGATTGATTGTAGGGGTCTGTACCATGAAGAAATGGGTGAGTTTTGTTCCTCGAGGTGTGTTGCAGGTGGCCGATCAGATTGATTTGCATGGTGAATTTATGATCTTCGGTACAAACTTAGGGATTTCTTATTCTTGAAGATCATCCTCGGATCTGATTGACCTGTTGCTTGGTTTTCTTCCAAGTGTAATGAATTTTTGACTGTTTCTAGTTGGTGTGGCAGTTGAAACTCTAACCCTAGTTATCTGAAGCTTGTTGCATCCTATTTTGGGATTCCAAGATGACTGGTGGTATAAATTGAGAAAGGTTTTATTTTGTAAGGGTTCCAAATTATTTTGGTTCCTGAAGGGTCCTTTTTCTTGTAGATATTTCTCCTTCTTCTCTGCATATAGGGTGTTCTCTCTTTCCTCTCTGGTTCTGAGAATACAATACATGTTGTATCAGCTTGTCTTATCTATGAGAATCCAATATACTTGTACTGCTATCAGATTATCTCCATTTGAATCCTGAGCTTATTGATTGTAACATCAAGGGTGTTTGATTTTTCTATTTGCATTTCCTATGTGTTTGCAAGTGGAGTTGTCTTCGCAGAGATAACTAGGTTCAGGATTAGTTTTCAGATGTGTATGAGCTAGGGTATCAAAGATATTTTATGCTCGTCTTCCGGTAGTAGCTGGTTAATGTATTATCTGTTTATAGGTCATTTCTAAGGGGAGGGTTCAAATCCTTTGAGTAGGTGATAACATCTCTGGATACACAGGTGGATAGTTTAAGCGAGGTCTGGATAGTGGTGTATGATTGATGTGAGACATCAACATATTGAGTATATTGTTTTCTTGTTTCATAGCTCTCTGTTGCAGTTGTGTATTTGACTTTGTGGCCCATTGGATAAGGCACTGGTCTATGAGAGACTTAGGGTATCTCAGGGGTCCCTTCAACCCAACATAAATCATTCAAATGAAGTACCTTTCCCTTTCATGTTGGTAGTGGTAGGATAGGTTTCTAGTTTTCAGACTCATTCTATGCAAGTTGGGCTATTGCATAAGGTCATGGTTTCATTGAGGTAGAAGATACCTATAGGAGTTTGAAAGCTATTCCAGAGTCAGTTACTTGGAGGCCTGTAGTTTGACACAAGATATGTGTGTGTGTAGATGAGGTATACCCACTTGAGCGATGTGGAGCTCAAAGTGTAGAAAGCCCTTGTGCTTTGTTCATTGGCCCTTTTTCTTGTCAGATTTGGAGTGTTTAGTGATTGTGACACTAGCCCTGTCAATCCTAGTGTGAATCTGACATTTGGGAGAAAGGAGAACCAACAGTTACCACCATTCAAAAAATGTGGATGTACATTTTCTTATTTTTGTCTCCATGGTTTTTTCATCATCTCACAACACTGCTAAGCATCTTTTAATATCACAGACTATATATCACTATCCTGAACCTATTTTTTTTATTCAAGGTATTGACTCGCTATTTAATCATTACTATAACAGTCGCCATTTTTCCTTCTTTTGTATCTTTTACTTGTCCTTATATATTGCACATCGAATAACTTCACCATTGAGTTTAAAGTATCACTAGTCATCCTCCCCTTAAGCTTTGCTACCCTTGAAGTATAGATGGACAAACTTGAAATTATGTTTAGTGGAAAGTACTAGTATACATGGTATGATTATTCTTTAAAGGGTACTAGCTCAATGGAAGAGCACCTACTTTACAAGTAGGAGGATGATGGTTTGATTCCATCGTGCCCTAATATGACTAAATATATGACTAAATTAATGACTAAATATATGACTAAATTAATGACTAAATATATGACCAAATAAATGACCAAATAAACGATCAAATAAATGACCAAATAAATGACCAAATAAATGACTAAATAAATGACCAAATAAACGACCACATAAACGACCAAATAAATGACCAAATAAACTACCAAATGACCAAATAAATGACTAAATATATGACCAAATCAATGACCAAATAAATGACCAAAATAGTTTAGTCATAAATTTGGTCACGAGATAAATGACCGGCAATAAACTACCACTGGTCACGTGATCAAATTTGGTCATTTATCTACAATTTTTGGTAGTTTATTTGGTCATATATTGTTGTTTTTGTACTAGTGTGGGGCATTCATTTCTTGTGCAAGTATTGCAAGTTGATCCATTATTGGTGTATTGTCATTGATTTGTACCTCGAGTACAACCTGTTGAAATATGTCTCTTACATTCTCTAAAATTTCCTTGGTCTTGCATTCTTTTCTTAGCTTCTCCTGAGCTGTTTTTCTTGTACAAAGGTCCCAATATTTTATCAGTTCTTCAGGTTCTAGGTTCCCTGGGTCACATTCTGGTATAACAATGAATTCGTCAAGTGTGACCGACCCTTTTCCATGTTTCTTCTTCTTCTTCTTCTTCTTCTTCTTCTTCTCTTGAGGTGAGCTCTTAACAAATGGAATAATTGCTTTTTCCTCAACATTTTGTATTTCATGCCTGGTTGACACATTATCTTCCTTTTTCTGCTCCTCGGTAACCTGTGTGTCAGGTGACTGAGATGGAGCCTCTGATGTAGTGTCAGGTGGGGTTTCCTCGGTTGCCTTAGGGTCATCTTGGGCCTATGTTTCTGCCTCTTTTTCCTCAGGCTCATTTTTCTTTGTAGGTGTGTCAGTTCCTTGATCCCCTAATGTATCCATAAGTTTCTCAGGGATTGAGCCTTTAGGTTTCTCCTTAGAGACTATTTCAACTGCTTACATTAGAATAGGAAGTTCACTTGGTAAAGATATTATTGTTGGCTCGGTAAGTGTACCTTCGTCTAGTGTTTTGGCTCCAGCAATAGTCACATATTCATCAACATCTCTTTCATCAGGATCACCATTTGTGATGTCCTCAATGAGTACATCAAGTGTGGTTTTGTCTATGATTTGGATCTCAACTAGATCTGGTGCATCTCGTGTAAAGTTCAATTCCTCAGTGGCAACTGTAGTATCAGGTACCTTGGTATCTGAGATATCTATCTTGTCTTGTTTTAGTGCTAGGTCTGCATCATTAATGTGAAGTTCCTTCCCTTTTGTTTTCAGCTTCTTTTGAGAAATTTTGGCTAATAACATCTTTTCTGCTTGCTCTCAGGATGAGTTGACTATTCTCATCTATGTCTGCTATATTTTCATCAAGTATCTGCAGTGCCTGGTTCTTTACTCTAAACCTCTTTGCATATTTTCTCATGTGTTCTTCAATTTTAGGGAGAGTCAATTGAGGTATTGCCAAAGCTAGGGATTGTCCCCTTATTCTCTTCTCGGTATCTAAGGCATAGCAGCATTTCAGTGAAATTCTTTCCTTTAGTTCCTTTGGTAGACATTTGGAAAAATTGATGGGAACTCTTTTGAATCAAATCATCATCTGGATGATTGCCTCTTCAAGTTTATTTTGATCCTCGGTTGATAGAAGTTCAAACTGACTAATTTCAAGATCACTAAGTTCACCATTCTCAATTATTTCTTCTGCTACTTCATCAATTGATCTACTCTTATTACTAACAACTTTAAATTGATCATTGTTATCTTCTTCATCATCTAAATCATACTTACCTTTAATTAATTTTCTTCTTTTCCTTGGGGCTTCAGCAGTAGTTTTATTACCTCTTTTTGTGTATGTCTTTGTCGGTGCTGCTGCCTTTGGTCTTGAAATATTCAAAACTCCTTTCTTTAGCGGAGGTGAGGCTGCAGTTGTGGACCTTGTGTGTGCCCTTTTTTGCACATCTAACTACTTCTTTGGATTTGGTGAAGGCGAAACCAGTGTATAGTCTACATCTTTATCTGACTCAATTTCTTCACTGTCATATGGTTTGTTAGTTAGCATTAACTGACCTTTGGTTGCTGCTTCAACCGGTGTACTATCAGATGATCTAGTATCATCTCCAAACTTTTCTACAAGAGTTTTCATCATTTTTCTTGACTTCTTTGTTATCTTACCGATAACCAGGCCTATTTGTATTCTTGTCTTGGCCTCCTCATATGTTCCAAATCTTTCTGCATTTACATCCTTGGGTGTAGCCAATAGATCTTGAATTGATTTTGAAGTAAAATAAATATCTATGTCATATCCCACAGGGGCTAACCATTTAGTCCTAAGCTCCATAGCCTTTATCAGTGTGTGATCGGTGTCCACAAGAAAACATATCTCCTATTCATAGTCTTCTACTAGTTGACTGGGAATTCTGCTCTGAGAATTCATTTTACTCTTGAATTGTTCAAAGTAATTATCTAAGACATTATTAAGATTGTTTCCCAAGCCCTTAATCAAATTTGAAATCTGTGATATCACTAGCTTGTCGGTTGACCACTCTATATTACTGACAGAAGGGAAAAATCATTGCACATAAAAGAATATGCAAACTAGTAGGGATCCAAACTTACATGTGTTGGACTTCTCCGACTGGATTGTCTTCATGTTCTCTTTAGCTTGCCTCAACAAAAGCTCAGCTATGTCCAACTGATAACCTTTCTTAACCATTCGGTATGCAATATCAATGGCTCCACAAGGCACACTATTATGTCTGCTCGAATGAATATTTTCATAACCGATGACATGCACTGCATATTTTACCTATGGGTCTTTGATTGAGTGAATCTTTAGTGCACGACCATCTGACTCGGCTTCAGTGTTCTTCTTGATATTTGCTCTCGGTGCACTACAAATTGTCTTCACTTTATTTGTGGTAGGAAACCCGGTGATTGCATAATCATTTTCTTGGTAATTTCTACTAGTTCATCCAACCATAGCTTTCCATCATGAAATCGATTGAGAACAACCCTAATCCATTCTCTTAAAATCCTTCGGAAAATTTAGGGCATTCATAAACCTATTACTTCCAATTGTTTGTGTCCAGGTTTTAAACAACCATCTTCTCCACAAAGCTTCTGATAAGCTGAAGACATATCAAAGTCTCCTATTTCACCAATCTTGCAGTGAATGTATGATCTTACGTCTTCAACTAACAGAACCCAAGGGGGTATGCTTGAAAAAGCTCCCGTTGAATCAATTTTTGATGCAACTTTAGGGTGAAGTTTGTATTGGGGTTTGTTGTTGGTTGTAGACACTATCAAATTTACTTCCTCTTCATCTTCCAACTTAGATTTGTTTACATTTGATGCGGATGTCATTTTCTTTAATTTAGGGTTTCGGTAAGTAGTATGAATCAGCTCGGTAGTAACTGTACTTACTCGGAAACAATGATGAACTCGCTCAGAAGATTGAAACTTCTCTTGAATGCTCCTGAAACTCTTTAGCTCTTAAATCTCTATCTAAAAGTTCTTTTCTCTTTGAAATCACTTGGTGAAGAAATAAGCTAAGTTCTCCGTCTATTTATAACTTTTTCAAATTCTCACTCAAAGTACTTGTAATAAATGCTCAACCTACTTACAACTTGGCAACAACTGTCAACTCGATGATTACCACAAAATATCAATAGCTCAGTTAACACATAACTTTCCACTTGGTTATTTGATGAGGGAAGCTGAGTTCAGTTTGCTACTACAGAATCAGCCTGACTCTGCTCAGAGATCCTTCTTCTAAATCTCTCAGGGCATTCACCACCCTATACCGAAATGAGCTAGTGGGGACTCAATTTCTTCTCCAAACCCAATCCTCACTGAAATAGTTACTTTCTCCTTCACTGAATCTACACAAGTAGATTCACCCTTCTCATTTTGTTAATGCTCTTACAACATCTTCCTAACTTGTTTACCCTAATCAAACTATTACCGAGCTTGCCTAGGGTAAAGTTTCAAGATTCAAGCTTATTGTCTCTCCTACCAAAAACAAAACAAATAAAATTATGTACAGGGGCTCCTCTTGAATTCCATCTAGGCACATGACTTTCATCATGATTTTAGGAACCTTGAGGATCCATTCAACAATTACAACGAAACCGATGAAGAACTTACAACTTGCGAGTAAACCAAAAATGAATTAAGCTATTAGCTACATAACCTGCAACTTTTTATTAATTGAAAAACTAAAATATTACAAAATAAAATCTCTCTTCTTCTTCTAGTATTCCGAACCCCTTGCCTCTATTTTTCTGCTTACTTTTATTACAAAAACCTTCTAAATTGGAAACAGAAAGCTGAGATGCCATAAATGACTCTTTCACAATTTAGGATGGTTTGGATTGTTGCTTCTGTCGATTCAACTGGTTCGGAACAGTTTCTACTGTCCATACTGAATTTGCAAACAAAATTCTGCCTTTACCGGGTGTCAACTGCGTAAAATCTTCCGGTAGTACTGAGCACCAACATTACCAAGCATCAACATTACAGAGTGCCAGTAATACCGAGCAGAAACATCTACCCAACATCAATATTACCGAGCGCCAGTCTTACTGAGCACGAGTAATACCAAGCAATAGTATTTACCGAGAACTTCTCTCCATGCCGAGCAACTTAATCTTAGGTTCTTGATGCCTTAGCTGGCTCTCTTCAGGCTTATTGACTACTTCTAACACACAACAAAACTGAAAGCAAACATCTAAGCACTAGCATGTTTATTCACCGACTTGACCCATTTTTTACTCGGTCATCATAGGAGTGAATGAATAAACACTTTACAAACTGACTTAAAGAAAATCTAAAAGTTCTGTAGGATCCCTAATCTTAGTTATCGAGGTGCTCCTACACCATACTCCCCCAAAAGAGAAAAATCAACTTCCAGGTGATTGGATGAGGTCGGGATTGATGCCCAACTTCTTGAATTCGATCTCTTGCACCCATGTAGCCTTGGAATCATCTTACCCTTGCCACTTGACTAGGTATTCCATGTAAGTCTTTGTTCTAGTCCGCTTGGCAACTCTTGAATTTAGGATCTTTTCTACCTTGGGCTTTGAAGTAACTAGAAGTTTTAGTGCCTTGAGATCTTCTACAGTTGCTGATAGATCACGACCTTCTAGAATTGGTCCCTTGTAGGATACAAGATCTGCCACATTAAAGATTGGGGATAAACCCATATTAGTGGGAAGGTCAATCTTGTAGGCATTAGACCCATACTTTTCCAAAATTGCACAGGGGCCTATCTTCCTCATCTGAAGCTTACTCAGAACACCTTTTTGCATTCTTTCTTTGTTCAGGTGCACCATGACTAAATCCCCTACTTGAAATTGAACATCCCTTTTCCTTTCATCTACCTTCTTCTTGGTGTGAGCTGTATTCTCCATTATTGTCTTCTTCACAGCATCATGGACTTCTTTCATGGATTGAGCAAAATATTCTGCATAACCACTCTTCTATGTATTGTTTCCAAGATTCCTAAGTTCACATATACCTCTGGGATGGATCCCATACACTATTGCAAAAGGGCTTTTTCAAGTGGATCTATTGACTATGTCATTATAAGAAATTTTTTCTTGTGCAAGCAACTAATCCCATGATTGTCCATATTCTTTTATGAGGCACCTAAAAAGGTTTCCCAAACTTCGGTTCACTACTTCGGTCTGACCGTCGGTCTGTCGATGGTAAGTCGAGCTAAAGGAAAGGTTTGTACTAAGCTTCTACCACAGGGTCTTCCAAAAATGACTCATAAACATAGAGTCCCTATCTAATACAATGCTTAAGGGTAATCCATGTATCCTTAATACTTCTCTGAAGAAAAGATGTGCTATATAGCATGCATCATGTGTGGTTTTGCATGGTACAAAATGATCCATCTTGTTGAATCTATCCACAATCACAAAAATACTGTCCATGCCTTTCTTAGTCTTAGGAAGTCCAACAACAAAATCCATGCTGACATATTCCCAAGGTTGGTCTGGGATTGGAAGTGGTTTATACAATCCTACATTTGATGAGGTCCCCTTGCCTTTCTAACAGACTATACAAGTCTCTTCATACTTTTGAAAATCCTTGGCCAGTAATAGTACCTCTGTACTAATTCTAAAGTCGTATGCACCCCAAAATGTCCACTTAATGACCCATTATGTTTTTCTTGTATCAAATTCTCTCTCATTGAACCTTTCGGTACACAAAGTTGTCCTCCCCTAAATAGAAGACCTTCTTGTAAGGTGAAATTAGAGTATTCACTATGAAAGTGATTTTGGAAATCTTGACATACCTTATAGATTTATGAAAAATCTTCATCTGATGGGTACAGGTCTTTAAAATTGTCTATGGCAATGCTTCTTAGCTGAATTTCTTACACCGTGAGTAGTCTTCTACTTAATGCATCTGCTACCTTATTTTGTACTTCCTTTTTGTGTTTGATGGTGAAAGTGTAGGCTTGGATATACTCCACCCATTTCATGTGCTTATGGCTTAGTTTGTCTTGTGAATTCAGAAAACTCAAAGCCTGGTTGTTGGTAAAGACCACAAATTCTTTGGGAAGCAGATAGTGCCTCCATTTCCTTAGTGCTTGTACTAGTGCATATAATTCTAGATCATATGAGAAATACTTCCTCTTTGCATCATTTAGTTTTTCGCTATGAAAAGCAACTGGTTTTCCCTCTTGACTCAAAACTGCACCAATGGCAACATTGCTAGCATCACATTCCACAGTAAACAACTTGTCAAAATTGGGAAGTGTCAGGATAGGTTGAGTTGCTATAATCTTCTTGAAATTCTTAAATCCTTCATCAACCTACTCATTCCATTGGAACTTTTCTTTCATACCCCCCTTTATGGTATCCAAGATTGGTGCACTAATTTCACTAAATTTCCTGATGAACTTCCTATAGTATAGTGCCAATCCATGGAAACTCCTTACTTCTGTGGCTGATTTAGGTGTAGGCCAATTCAAAATGTCTTCCATCTTCAAGTTACCTTCAGAGATAACAAAACCTAGGTATACAAGCTCTTGCTTCATGAACTCACTCTTTTCTAAATTGATTGCCAACTTCTCTTAATGTAACCTTTGTATTACTAGTTGCAAATGCCTGAGATGATCCTCCTTGGTTCTATTAAATACTAGAATATCATCCAAGTATACTAAAACCCATTTTCCAATCAAGTCCTTCAATACTTCATTCATCAATCACATAAAGGTGCTTGGGGAATTGGATAATCTACAAGGCATTACAAGCCACTCATAGAGTCCCTCAGTAGTCTTGAAAGTAGTCTTCCACTCATCTCCACCCTTTATTCTTATCTATTGGTACCCACTCTTAAGATGTATCTTGGAATAGTACTTAGCTCCTCCTAAGCAATCCATCAAATCCTCTATCCTAGGGATCGGGAATCTATAATGTATAGTGATCCTATTGATGGCCCTAGAATTTGTACACAACCTCCAAGTACCATCCTTCTTTGGAGCAAGAACTGTGGGAACAACACATGGGCTTATGCTCCTTCTGATTAGTCCTTGATTCAGTAGCTCCTGAATTTTCTTGGCTATCTCCATATTTCGTTGTGGGGTCATCTTATAGGCAACCTTGTTGGGAAGTGAGGCTCCTCGGATAAAATCAATCTGATGGCTAACATATCTCTCCTGTGGTAGATTAGTTGGTCGACCATCATTTATGATGTCCTGATATTGATTCATTAATTCCTTGACTTCTAAGGGTAATTATTACCTCTTGTTTCCCTTGTCATTCTTTGGCTTTAGGACCAAAGAAAAGCCTACTCAATCCTCTTCCTCTAATGTGTGTATGAACTCTTTGTCACCTACTAGCAGTATGTTAGGACTCTCTTTCGTCACCTCACCTTCTTCCAAAATGGACTATATCTTGAAGGTTACTCCATCCTTCTTGAAGGAATATGAGTTTTCAACTCCATTATGTATTGCAGCTTGGTCAAACTGCCAGGGTCTTCATAACAATAAATGACAAGCATCCATGGGTAGGACATCATACATTACATTGTCCTTATACTTCCCTATGGAAAACTCTATCCAAGTTTTCTCATTAACTAACACATGCTGATCCTTATTCAACCAAGTGACTCGGTAAGGGTTAGTGTGAGGAATCCTTTTCAATTTTAACTTTTCTATAGCTTCCATAGAAATTGTGTTATCTATAGAACCATAATCTATGATAACTTTATAAACCTTACCTAGCACGTTGCATTTGACTCAGAACAGAGATCTTCTTTGGCTTGGTTCCTCCTTGACAGGTTCCTTGAGGAGTGCTCTTCGAATCATCAAATTTTCTCCCATCATAGAGTCAAGGGCTACTTCTGCTGTCTTGTTGCTAGAAGATTCTCCTTAAACATAGTGTTTCCTCTTCTCACCTCCTTGGGATGTGGAGCTCTTCTTGGGACACCTATAGGCTGGATGCTCAAACTATTGACAGTTATAAGACTTCATTGAAGAGAAATAAGATCCTCTTCCCTGGTTATTGTTCCTTCCTCTTGAACCATTGCTTGAATTTCTTCCTCGATTGTAGCCTCCTCTTGTGTTACTGGATTCTCCTTGACTCTCATTGGTTTTGGATTTACTCTGATTTCTTGTTTCAATGTTCCTTCCACCGAATCCTCCTCTGTGACTTTTTTTGTCTCTTCCCCTTCCTTTGCCACTTGTATCCTGCCTCTTCTTGAGCTTCTCCTCCACCTTTAGAGCGAGTTGATAGCACTGATATACTGTCTTGCGACTTATAAGACTAAGTTCCTCTTGGATACTCTATTTGAGGCCATTCAGATATCTAGCCACTTTTAGGCTTTCCTCCTCCATTACATGTGATCTCAAACATAACTTGTGAAACTGTTCGGTATAGATACTAACCTCGAAATCCTTTTGCCTCAGATTCTATCTTCTCTTATGCAGTTGTACTGCATAATCCTTAGGGAAATATTTTTCTCTTATCTTAGCCACCATGCCTTGCCAACTGGTTATGGGGTTCTTTCCTTCTTTAGTCCTTTCATCTTGGACAAACTTCCACCAAGTGAGAGCAGTTCCGCTCAATCTTGTCTTGGCTATTCTGACCTTCTGAGCCTCGGTCACATTGTCACAGTCAAAGTGATTTTCCATTCCTTCTATCCATTCCATGACTACTTCTGGTTCCATTTTTCCATTGAATAGAGGCACACCTTCCAAATACTTGCTATTCATTTCCTTCAACGCCTTCAATAACAACTCTTCTTGTAGCACAGGGTCGGGTTTTGGCACTATGTCTTCTTTGGCCATTATCTTCTCTTTTTCATCCGCTTCTCTCATTATTTCACTAACTGCTACAGTTCTTAGCTGCACTTCCTCTAACCTGGTTGCCATTTTGGCCAACCGCTCCTTCAAGAGTCTATTCTCCTCTGTTTTCTCTTCTACACCTCTTGTTTGTTTCGCATTGGACACCATTTTGAATGAATCAAAAAATGCCTTCTACAGGAAACACTCAACCAATTATACACCCAAATCTTTTAGGGCTTTGATACCAATCTAATGAGGGTAGCCGAGTTCAGTTTTCTACTACAAAATCAGCCTGACTCTGCTCAGAGATCCTTCTTCTAAATCTCTCAGGGCATTCACCACCCTATTCTGAAATGAGCCACTGGGGACTCGATTTCTTCTCCAAACCTGGTCCTCACCGAAAAGTTACTTTCTCCTTCACTTAATCTACACAAGTAGATTCACCCTTCTCATTCTATTAATGCTCTTACATAATCTTCCTAACTTTTTTACCCTAACTAGACTATTACCGAGCTCGCCTAGGGTAAAGTTTCCAGATTCAAGCTTATTATCTCTCCTACCAAAAACAAAACAAAGAAAATTATGTATAGGGGCTCCACTTGAATTCCATCCAGGCACATGACTTTCATCATGGATTCAGGAATCTTGAGGAGCCATTCAACAATTACAACCAAACCGGTGAAGAACTTACAACTTACAAGTAAACCAAAAATGAATTAAACTATTAGCTACACAACTTGCAACTTTTTTTTAACTGGAAAATTAAACTATTAAAAAAGATAATCTCTCTTCTTCTTCTGGTATTTCGAACCCCTTGCCTCTATTTTTCTACTTACTTTTATTACAAAAACCTTCTAAATTAGAATCAAAAATTTGAGATGCCATAAATGACTCCTTCACAATTTAGGATGGTTTGGATTGTTGCTTCTGTCGATTCAACTAGTTCGGAATAGTTTCTATTGTCCATACTGACTTTGCAGACAAAATTCTGCCTTTACTGGGCGTCAACTGTGTAAACTCCGCTGGTAGTACCGAGCACCAACATTATTGAGTGTCAACATTATCGAGTGGCAGTAATACTGAGCAACAACATCTACCAAGCATCAGTATTACCGAGTGCCAGTATTATCGAGCACCAGTAATACCGAGCAACAGTAAATACCGAGAAACTTCTCTCCATGCCGAGCAACCTAATGTTAGGTTCTTGATGCCTTAGTTGGCTCTATTCAAGCTTATTGACTACTTCTAACACACAACAAAACTAAAAGCAAACATCTAAGAACTAGAGTTTTTATTCACTGACTTGACCCATTTTGTACTCAGTCATCACAGTAGTGAATGAATAAACACTTTACAAACTGACTTAAAGAAAATCCAAAAGTTTTGCAGGATCCCTAATCTTAGTTATCGAGGTGCTTCTCCACCATTATTACTGATAGGCAGTTAACCTTGCATAATAATCATCGACAGAAAACTCTTTACTCGGTCTAACATATACCGACTGTATAACTTTGAAAGCTCAAAAATTATAAACCATAATGCATCTTAATTCATGTAGATTTGGTATGTGCACATCAAATATAAGGAATTGTATGTAAAATATGATCAACCTGAATTATCAGTTCCAAACATAACTTTTTCACCTTAGGTGGAGGTGTCGATGTCACCCAATCCAATGGACGAGGTTTCACTGACTGCATTGCTTGATTCAACATTCTCATTTGATGCCTTTCTCCACATAGTGTTTCTTATCCTCAAGATATCAGTAATTGTATTTCCATTCTCAAATGTTTGTTCTTCTGGTGCTCGGTCTCTTCAATATTACTTAGGTGACCGAATTTATGACAATGCAAACATGCCATACCAGTTCTTGTCTAGCTTTGAGATTTTCCAGCCCATCTCTTCCTCATGCAATTAGTTGCAATATGCCCATACCTTCCACATATTGTGTAGTTAACCCATGTGTTATAATTGCAAGTGTAAGTATTACCTTGTCTTCTCGGTTGATAGGATTTGTTCTATCCTTTAGGTGTCTAGACTTTCTTCATCTTTGTTCTACATTCTTGTGAACTGTGTCCATGCTTGTTGCAAGTACAACAGAGTTTATCCATGTGGGGTTTTTTAGGAGTCCTATTCAACTTAGACCTACATCCATATGCTTGATGTCCAAACTTGTTACAATTATAGCAATGACCATTAAACTTAGGAGTGGTTTTTGGTTTACCTTGTGCTTTACTCCTGCATACATTTGAGGTGTGTCCCGGTTTTCCATAGTGATAGCATGTCAGTGTCTTAGGTCTCTGATTTTGATTATTATTCACTTGTTCAACTTGCTTGGATGATTATCCTTGCTCAGTACATAGCCTAATCCAGTGGTGCTTCCAAGTCCTCTTTGACTGATCAGAAAATCATTAATTTTCTTAGAACTGTCTTTAGCCTTTTTCATCATTTCATTATGTTGTAGCTGCATCTTCACTTCATTTCTCAAATTTTCATTTTCTTCCCTGAGTACTCCAATATCTTCAAGTTTTCTTAACAACTCACCATTTACTCGGTTGATCTCATGATTTACAATAATCAACTGATTGGATATTTCGAAGTGATGCTCGATAAGTCCCAGTATCTTAGTTTCTTTTACTTGTAGTTGTTCAGTTATCTATCTTCAGTCTTCAACAACCAAATTTCTCTCTTGTTTAGCTTGTCTAGCATTATTTATCACATCAATCATTCTCACCATTTGTCTGTCCTGACCGATCTACAAGTTTTTCAGTTGTTCAGTCAATGAATATTTTTATTAGACAAATCAGAAATTACACTTTCAGAACCATAAAAAATACTACCTGAACTAGATCCAATATTATCAAATAAGTCATCAATCTCTTCTTCATGGTAGTTAGTCTCATTTTCTAGAATAGCCAAGTTCTTTCTCTGAACTAGTAACTTCTTAAATGTATCCTTAGCTTGTTTGTATTTCTCAATAAACATCTACATCTGAATCTTTTGATTCTCTATAGTTTTGTCCAACTTGTATCTCTCCATGATTAGATCTTTACTCTTCAGTGGTTAAACCGACCAATAAGAGATCTATGCTCTAATACCAATTGTTGGAATGGATAGATAAGGTACTGAGAGGGGAGGGGTGAATCAGTGCCCTAAAAAACTTTTAACTTCAAACTTAATCAACAAGCGGTAGTAAACTAGTCTATCCAACTGAATCCATTGTATGCATCATTCATTAAATTAACCTGTAAATGTAAATTGCATGAAAACAAACAAAAATTCAATCACATAACACAAGTATTTTGGTTATGCAGAAACCCTTGTGAGAAGGTAAAAACTGTGGCGGGGATGACACCCACAAATTCTTCACTAATGCAAATAATAAAGTATGATGGTTAAGGCTGCAAATTGTGATCACTTTTGATGATCTTACCCTGTTAAGAGTAATAATAAGATTGACTAGATCTACCTAGTTAAAGGATTTCAACAACACTACTTGAGTGTGTACTTGGTAAAGAGATTTACAACAAGACTGTTAGGACTACTATGTTAAGAGATTTTTGCTAACTCTGTTACAATGATTAGAGAATAACATAAAGTATCTGTAATTGACAACTTATGCTTGTCTAAAATAAATCTATGAAATATCAATATATATCTCCTCAATGTGTAGATATTGTTCCTCTATACTACTCGGTAGTCTTGACTTATTATCTTTAAATGTTGCTCAACCTTGTCTGAAAACTAAAGTCTAAAGTATAACTAATTACTTCAAGATCTCCTTCTTTTCCTTCAAATTCATATGTCAAAACTTATGTAAAAATATCATGAATTACAAATATATAGCATACTACTATGATTTCCATCATTGCCTAACCTTCATGACCTAATTAGGTTTACATCATCTTAGGAAAATAACCTAAGATCTACGGTATACAAAAATAACCAAGATCTAACAATTACATAGAGATCATCATCATATTTAATGATTACATAGATGATGAATGATCCTTGATCTTGGTAAAATATTTTGTGATTCTATTGTAACTATTTACATAGATAAATGTGCCAAAATTGATTACTATGTCATTTCTTGGATTGCTCGGTAAACACTGTCAATACTATTCGGTGAATACACTAGTGCTCGGTATTTACCGTTGCTCGGTATCAGTATACACTGATGCTCGGTAAAACTACTCTGGTGCTTGGCAAAAACTATTTCCTTTTAGTTCTTGATACTGCCTTGTGTCTACTCGGTATGGAGGATTATATAGTTAACCGACTAGCATAAGTAGCTTATAGTTATCCCTTTTACCGATTGAATAGTATAGGTAACTGACTGATCTTCTTTGATACTAATGACAATACTTAATGCTCAAATAGAGGTAATAGAAGGATGTAAGATGCAAGATTAATCTATATTATGTAGGATGAGGGGGATAAGGGGAGCTCATTGTATAAATGTAGAGAGCACAACCTAGTTTGATATAAAAATGCTAGAGACTTGCTAAGGTTACTGGGAACTCAAGGCCTTGTCACTAGCATTGCAAAGGACTGACATAAAAAAGACACGCAAGGGTTTCCCTAGTATCAGGCATGAATCTAGGAGGAGGCATGGAAAAATGATGCTGGAGAAACCACAAACAAATGACATTTCCCAAGTGCACCATGTAACCCAGAAGATCACATGTGAAACCTGCAAGGGTCATATCAGACTAACTCATAGGTAGAAATAAAAGATCAAAAGACCTTACTCCAGAGTTCCCTCATTCAAACTCCACCATGATATAAAGGATCATGGTGACTGTGAGGAGAGGAAAAATAAGAAGCCATAAAAGATAAACAAGATCCAAAGGACAAAATCCAAGACCAAAGTGAAAAATCCAAAAGACATCCTTTCCCAAGGAGAAGGATTGATTGATTGATGGGGGGAGATTAGGTCTAAATGTGAGGAAGGATACATCCTACATGGACCTATTTTGATTGATGGAAGATTAGGTTGGACATGAGGAAGGATACATCCTGCAAGGATCTGTTTGATAAGGATAATGTTGTGTTGTTGGAAAATGATGAATCAAGGATAATCACGTGATCAAGGATGGTCAAAAAAAGATGTTACCTAAGTACAAGGCTGGGTGGGACAAGTTATCCGATCATAGTTGTTGCAGGACTGATGAGGATATGTACAACAAGATGCGACAATATGTACAATGGATGGGGAAATATGTACAATGGATATTTACAAAAGTGCAGGGATTGGGATAGGAGGATCTCACTATATAGGATATATACAAGAAGCTTAGGATTAGGGATATGATCTTATTTATGTGTTGGATAGGCTTGAGGATAGAACACCTTTGGAAATGGGCTAGTGGTGGGGATGGGTATTGGATAAAGAGGATTTGGGATGGGTATTGGGATGGGTGGGGGATGGGAGTTTCATAGATAATGACTTGGTCTACTATGTATGGCACTTGTTTCCAGGTTTTCACCAACATACTTGTCCAAGGCATTTGAATTGCCAAGTTTTCATCTTTGGATGATTATTTTTTCTTTATTCTTGATTTTTCCAATTTTATGAATTTTCTGGATTTTACAGGATATGGTTCAAGCATAGAACCACTTTAGATGTATGATGTTTATAGGATCATTCGGGGCTCACCTTTTGGTGTTGATAACTGATAAGCTTCGGAGCCAAAGCATGTTGTGATAAGGTAAGGACCCAACCAAGAAGGTTTGAACATGTTTTTTTTTCTCTCGATGTACTTGTACTTTCTAATTTTCCTTGACGACAATGTCTCCCACCTGGAACTGTCTAATATGAACCTTCTTGTTATAACTCCTTTTGAGTCGACTCTAGTAAATAACCAGGTGATCATATGCTTGCAGCCTCATTTCTTATAATAGATCAAGTTGTGTGAGGTGTGCCACTCGATAGTCTTCATCTATGGTGTAGTTCTTTGTGGATACACACAATTATTAGAGCTCGACCTCGATTGGTAGAACGGCTTTGGCACCATATACAAGGGAGTATGGGGTGGTGCATGTGGGAGTATGATAAGAAGTATGATAGGCCCAGAGGGTCAAATTTATTTGGAGGTGCCAGTCATGACCAGAATCATTGAGAACCTTCTTGAGAATTTTGAGGATAGTTTTATTGGTTGTCTCAACTTGGCCATTTTTTTGAGGGAAGTATGGGCTAGAGAAATGATGGTGGATGTGGAGTCTGGAACATAGATCATCCACATGCTAGTTTTCAAAGGGTGTGTCATGATCTATGAAGATGGTGGAAGGGATACCAAAGCAGAAAATGATATGGTAAAGGATGAACTTGGATATCTGGATGTCAGTAGTGAGGATGAGCAGAATTGCTTCAACCCACTTTGTAAAGTATTATGTGGCTGTTATAATATATTTCTGTCTATTTGAGGAAAACAAAGTGATTAAGGCACCGAGGTCAAAGCCCCAACATGAGAAGGGCCACAATGGTGCAATAGGTTGCAAGTCTTGGGCTAGAGCATGGATCAGATGGGCATGTTGCTGACATGGTAAGCATTTCTTGAAAAATTCACAGGCATCATGCTCCATTGTTGGCCAGTAATACCCAACTTGAAGAAAGTACTTTTTTAGCACCATGCCACTTGTGTGGGCACCACAAATTCTAGCATGTACCTCTTGTAAATCCAGGATGACCTCATTCAAATCTAAACAATAAAGGGTGTTGGCTACTAGAATGTAGCAGGAAGTTCTACGAATTAGGTTTTGGCATTGGGTGTTTGTGAGGTGGGGGGATATGATACCATTTTTAAGATATGTGTGAATGTCGTGGTACCATGGGGACTGAGGACCAACCAAGATGCACACCATTTTAGAATCAGCGTTCTCATAAGTGTGCATGTATAGTTTCTCGACTAATAATTCATACTGTTGTGAATCTCAAGAAATCTCTAGTAAGGATCTGATGGTTGTCATTGTGTCAACTTCTTTGTTTTGAAGCCTTGGTATCTGTGTGAAATGTAGACTCAGGAAGTGCTCTTTCAATATGTCCACTAGTTCCTTATAGGGTATAATCTTGTTGTCCTTTGTTTGGAATTCATCTAGGACTTGTTTGATAATCAGCTGAGAATCTCCAAACACTTGCAGTTTTGTTATATTCCACTGGATAGCTATTTTGAGGCTAGAGACAAGTGCCTCATATTCTGCAATGTTATTGGTGCAAGGGAATCCCAATTTGAATTATTTAGGGATGTAGTCACCTTGAGGTGTGATGAATATGATTTTTGCCCCTAATCCATGTGATTTGTAGGAGACATCAAAGTATAGCGTCCATGGGGATTAATCTTTGATCATGCATAGGTATTCATTAGGAAATTCCATGATTAGTCGATATACATCTACCAGAGGCACTTCTGCTAGATGATCAGCAATGACTTTCCCTTTGATTGCTTTCTGATCTATGTATTGGATGTCGAACTCACTTAGGAACGTGACCCATTTCACCATTCAGACTGTCAGTGTTGTCCTTGATAGAAGATACTTGAGTAGGTCCACCTTGGAGATGAGCTTGATGGTGTGCCTAAGAATATAATGTTAAAAATTTTGGGTGGAAAATACCACTGTGAGGCATGATTTTTCCATTGGTGCGTAATTGAGCTCATAACTGACAAGTTTTCGACTGATATAATAGATGGCTCTTTCTTTGATGTTGTCATCAAGTTGTGCTAATAGTTCCCCCAGTGTTGGAGTAGTTGCAGAGATGTATAAGATTAGAGGGCATCTTGGAAGTGGCAAGACAAGGATGGGAGAGTTAGACAGATATTATTTTAGCTTCTCAAAGCTTCTCTGGTAGATAGGATCCCATTTGAAGCTTGTGTCTTTGTGAAGTAGATGTGTGAAAGGTTGGCACTTGTCTTCCAGTTGCGATATGAAGTGGCGTATTGATTGTAGTTTACCTTGTAAGCTTCTAAGTTGCTTGAGTGTTATGGGAGGAGAGGCATTTCCATTATGGCCTTGAACTTTTTAGGATCAATCTCAATGTCATGTTGTGATACAATGAAGCTTAGTAACTTTCCAGATGTTACAACAAAGACACACTTTTTGGATTTCGCTTTAAACCATAATGATGAAGGCGATTGAACACACGCTTGAGAATGTCAAGGTGTTCTAACTATGGCTTGTATTTTGAAAGGATATCATCTATATAGTCTTCATGGATCTTATGTATTATATCATGGAATATGGTTGTCATTGCTCATTGATAGGTGGCTCCTGCATTCTTTAGCCCAAACGGTATCATATTGTAGCAGAAGGCACCCCAGGGTGTTGTGAATGTTGTTTTATGTTGATCTTCCTCTACTATTTTGATTTGATTATAACTTGAAAAGCCATCCATGAGTGACAACATCTCATGACCTTCTATAAGATCCACTCTGAGTAGTCAATAGCTCTCATGATTTTGGCTTGTAGTATCTTCTCAAGTTCTGTCTTTACCAGGAGGGCTACTTTAGGATGCATATTTTGAAGCTTTTTCTTTAGTGGTTTTGCATTAGGGTCCACTAAAAGATGAAGGACAACAAGATTTGGATCAAGCTCTGGCATGTTGGCATATGATCATGCAAAATTGATAATTGCCTCTTGAAGAAGTGTTGTGAAGGCTAACTCTTCACCCTCTGTCAAAGATCTTGTAAAGTAGGTGATCCTTGGATATTCTCCAATACCTAAGTTGACTAGTTTGGTTTCCTCGATGATGATTTATGATTTCTCTGGTCTATAATCCTACATGTGAGGAATATATAATTCTTCATCTTCTAGCGCCTCAGAAAGGTTTTCACTAGAAGATGCACCCTTTATTTTTGCTTTTTTAGGGTCAGAATGTGCCCCAGAGGGGTTTTCACATAAGGACTCATTCTTTTTTCTTTTATTTTCTCTTTTGTGGCCAAATACTTCCTCTTCCCCAAAGTATCCCTTGGGGTTGAGTGTATAGACACAAGCTGATTCTTTTTCTTGATCTGATTGTTGGTCTGATTCTCCCATGATGATGCAGGAGCATCTCGGGTCCTTGGTAATCCCGTGTCACCAAAAACAATTTGGAGTTTGTCTGTGTTGCTTAGTTCCTACTTTGATCGAGTTGGTCGGTAGTTGGTCAGTTTCCTTTGGTTACCAAGTGTGGTTGGTTATCTCCTGGGCAGTCAGTTTCTTTAGTGGTGCTCGACATTGCCTGTCTGCTGATTGGTTATCTTTCTCACCGACGGGTTTAGTTTTAGTTTCTGTTGTGGCCGACTTGTGCATTTATATTGGATTGTGGATTTAATGTTGGAATCCATCATTGGGAAGCATGTGGTCCTAGATCTAATTGTTCCTTCCATTGATTGTGGATCTGAAGGCCGACTCAGTTCGGTAGCTTCTTGTATAAATGTAATTGTTGGTTTAGAGTTTAGGAGGCAGTTGAGAGTAGTTTTGGGAGTAGTTTTTGGATAGGAGTTTGATAGAAGATAGAAGTAGAGATTTAAACAGATCCTCACATGTTTGAGGACTTCTATATTTCATTTTAATATCTAGCCCTAACTAGGAAGGCCTTACAGCCTGACATGTATCAGTCTAATTGATGAAATATATGAAAGATCTGGCTTTCTCTCTCTCACTATTGTGTTTGTTTTCTTCCGCATGTGTTGAGATGGCTTGGGTCATTAGGGTGCACCATTGTTTGGCCCATCTTTCTCCCTGCCCTTGTAAAGATACAAGTAGAGATTTGGACAGATCCTCGCATGTTTGAAGAAATATATGAAAGATCTAGCTTTCTCTCTCTCACTGTTGTGTTTTTTTTCTTCCACATGTGTTGAGTAGGCTAGGATCATTAGGGTGCACAATTGTTTGGCCCCTCTTGCTTGTTGCCCTTGCGTTAGGTGGTATCATAGCGAGGTGAGATATTGATCTAGGTCTGTGGATCTAGGTTTGTAGGTTCCTCTTGAAGCCCTATTTGATTATTGTGGTGTAGCAGATTGTGATCTGACCTACAATTGTAGAGGGTTGTCAAGATGGTTCATGGGAGGTGAGATGCAGATCTAGGATTGGCAGATATGCTAAGGTAGATTGATGCTAGGTTAGAAGTTGTTGAAACAACCCAAAGAAGAGGCATACATCATAAAGATGTTAGTGATGATGAAGTTGAGGAAGAATAGGTGAATGTAGAACCTGCACCTATTATGGATCAAGGTGAAGAGATATTTTTGAAGGCTTTGACAAGTTTGAAGTCAACACCACATTTCAATCCTCCTGAGTATGGTAGAAAGCTAGATTCTGCTGAATTGGTGGACTAGATCACCGAGATGGAAAAGTATTTTTAGTATGAAAACATCCCTGAAGATAAGAAGGTGAAGATTGCAAGCACAAAGTTGAAAAGTCATGCATCCTTATGGTGGAAACATCTACAATTGGATAGGAAGAGGAAAGGAAAAGACAAAATCAAGGTATGGAGTAAAATGGTGAACAAATTGAAAGGAAAGTTCTTACCTTGTGATTATCAGATTAACCTAGTTCGGTGGATGCAAAGTTTAAGATAGAAAGATAGCTCGGTAAAGGAATATAATGTGGAATTCTATAGATTAGATATCAGATCTAGACATGATGAAGATGATGTGGAAATAATCAGTAGATACCTGAATGGTTTGTGAGTTTCCATCCAAGAGGAAATTAGTATGGTCAAGCTGGAAAAAATTGAAGAGGCTTATCAATTTTCTTTGAAGGCCGAGGAGAAATTAAACAAGAGACATGAACAAAGACAAAGAGGTTGAGGTGGTAGATTCCCTAAAGGAAGAGGTAGATCCAATGGTGAAAATGGTAGATCTGAACCAGAAAAGACAAATCTAGACAAAGGCAAGACCGAGTGGAAAAGTGAAAGTTCATCTAGAGGTAGAGGTAGTAAATACCAAGGTGGTTATAGCAGAGGAAGTTTCCAAGGAACTTGTTACAATTGTGGAGAAGGACATAGATCTTTTGAATGTACACAACCTAGTAAGAAGGTTGGTAGTAGTAGAAATGCTTTGGTACAAGAAGAGTCACTGAATGAACTTGATAAAGAAAATAACTTGATGGTAAGGAGAGCACTGTGGAATGAAAGCAAGAAGGAAGACCCAGTAAGGAAAAGTTTGTTCAAGACCAAATGTAGAGTTTTTGACAAAGTTTGGAAGGTAATCATTGACAGTGGTAGCTCAGAGAATCTGGCATCTGAAGAGATGGTCACAAAGTTGTACTTGGAAAGGTTGGTACATCTGAAGCCCTATCAGATTTCATGGATCAAAGATGAGCATACACTCCTGGTAAGTGAACAATGTTATGTGAATTTGAAGATTGGGAAATACTATGATAAGGTGTTATGTGATATCATGACTATGGATTTTTGTCATATTTTGTTGGGTAGACCTTGACAATATGATAGACATGCTATATATGATGGGAGATTGCATTATACTATTGTGGTTGATGGAAAGAAAAAAATCTTGTTACCATTGATGGAAGAACCAGTTAGTAATATTTGCAAATCTGTAATATTTTGTTTGATGGAAGGAAGAAAGTTTGTTAACTCTTTGAAGAAGAATGATGTATGTTTTACTATGATCCCTAACAAAGCGAGTAAGAAAACAAAGGATAATGTCCCTGAGGAGATTGATAAGTTACTCACCGAGTACATTGAAATCATTTCTGATAATGTACCTGATGGTTTTCCACCAAAAAGAAGCATTGATCATTGTATGGATCTAATCGCTGGAGCTAGTTTACTGAATAAGGCACCTCATCAGTTGACACCTACCGAGAATCAGGAATTGAACTGACAGATTCAAGAGTTGCTGGAGAAAGGTTTGATCAGAGAAAGTTTGAGCCCTTGTGCAGTACCTGTTGTATTGGCACTAAAGAATAATGGACAATGGAGAATGTGTACTGATTCTAGAGCAATGAATAAGATAACAATGAAGTATAGGTTTCCTATACCGAGAATGGATGACATAATGGACAACTTGACCGGAGCAAAGTATTTCACAAAGATTGATTTGAAAAGTGGGTATCATCAAATTAGAATTAGAGAAGGTGATGCATGGAAGATTTCTTTCAAGATAAAAGAAGGTTTGTATGAATGGTTGGTTATGCCTTTTGGTTTAACTAATGCACCACGTACTTTTATGAGGTTGATGAATGAAGTTTTGAATAAATTCTTGGGCAAGTTTGTGATTGTATATCTTGATGACATTATGATATCCAGTAAGACTAGAGAAGAACATTTTTTTCATGTTAGACAAGTTATACAGAGATTGAAAGAGGAAAATTTGCTGATAAATCTAAAAAAGTGTTCATTCATGAAAGAGGATATTGTGTATTTGGGATTTGTTATTTCAACTGATGGTTTGAAGATGGATCCTGAAAAGGTTGAAGCTATTTTGAATTGGCCTACACATGTGAATGCTAGTGAGGTAAGATCATTTCATGGTTTGGCAAGTTTTTACCAAAAGTTCATAAGGAATTTTAGTTCAATTTGTAATGCTATGATTGAAACTATGAGAGGAGACAAAAGAGAATTCAAGTGGACACATGGAGCTGACAAAAGTTTTGAGACTCTGAAGAAGGTTGCTGAATTACCTATTTTGGCATTACCTAATTTTAGTAAGGTATTTCAAGTAGAATGTGATGCAAGTGGAAGTGCAATTGGAGCTGTGCTGAGTCAAGAAGGTAAACCTGTTTCTTTCTTTAGTGAAACGTTGAATGATGCTAGAAGGAAATATTTTGTGTATGATCAAGAATTCTATGCTATTGTTCAAGCATTGAAGAAATGGAGACATTATTTGATACCGAGTGAATTTGTGTTGTATACTGATCATAAGACTTTACAATATTTGGGTAGTCACAATAAGTTGAATCAAAGACATATGAAATGGGTTGAGTATTTGCAGAGTTATACATTTGTAATAAAGCATAAGAGTGGAGTCACTAACCAAGTTGCTGATGCATTGAGTAGACAAAGATCTTTGATGACCGAGATGAAAATTGAAGTTCCTGGTTTTGATGAGATGAGAGATTCTTATGAGTTTGACCCTGATTTTTTTGAGCCATGGAGAAAGTGCAGAGCACCTATTCAAGATCAAAAAGACACTAAATGGGATGAATATTTTATTCAAGAAGGTATGTTGTTTAAAGGTATTTAGTTGTGTATACCAAGAGGATTAATGAGAACTAATCTAATAAAGGAGAAACATAGTAGTGGTTTGGCTGGACATTTTGGTATTGATAAAACATGGAATTTTCTTAAGGAGAAGTACTATTGGCCGTAGTTGTATAAAGATGTTTAGAAATTTGTGAAAAGTTGTGGAGTTTGTCAAAGTCAGAATATTGGATTGTATACACCAATTGCTGTTCCTGAAAAACCTTGGATTGACATCAATATGGACTTTGTTCTTGGCTTACCGAAGACAGTAAGAGGTAATGATTTTATATTTGTTGTTGTGGATAGATTTTCTAAGATGGTACATTTTATACCATGGAGAAAGACGTCAGATGCAGTACATGTAGAAAATCTTTTCTTTAAAGAAATTGTCATATTGCATGGATCATCGAGGAGTATTATCTCTGACCGAGATAATAAATTTGTTGGATACATTTGGAAAACCCTTTGGAAGAAATTTGGCACTGAGTTGAAATATAGTTCTACATTTCACGCACAAACCGATGGATAGATTGAAGTTGTGAATAAAATTTTGGGAAATATTTTGAGATGTTTAGTTGGAGACACACCAAGTAATTGGGATTCTATGTTGGCACAAGCAGAGTTTGCATACAATAATTCAATAAATAGGAGTACTGGAAAGACACCATTTGAGATTGTGAATGGCACATAACCGAGAGGAATATCTGATTTGAGAGACATTGCTGATGAGACTAAGAAAAGTGCTGAAGGAGTAGAATTTGTTGAGTACATGAAGACATTGCATGAAGATGTGAAGCTGAAGCTGGAAAATAGTAATCAGAAATACAAAGATAGAGATGATAGATCAAGGATATATAAAACTTTTGATGTTGGTGATGAAGTGATGGTTCATTTGAAGAAAGGTCAATTTCCTGTTGGAACTTATGGGAAGCTGAAGATGAAGAAATTTGGACCTTGCAAGATTTTGAAGAAATTTAACAGTGGAAATGCATATGAGATTGAGTTACCTAATGACATGGAGATATCACCGATCTTCAACATTGCTGATTTGTATGAGTATCATGAACTTGATGAAGAAGTGATAGTACCGATAGAATATCCTAAGAAGTAGAATGAAGAAATTGAACAGATTTTGAAGGAAAGAGTTGGCAAGAGTACAAGAGGAAAATAGTATATGGAATATCTGGTAAAGTGGAAGAATAGACCGATGGAAGACAGTTCTTGGATTTCACAGTTTGAGTTGGATGCAGCTTGGACTAAACCTACCAAATGACTCAGAGAATCATTTCAAAATAACCCCATGTGTCTGATGCAGGAGCATCTTGGGTCCTTGGCAATCCTGTGTCACCAAAAACAATTTGGAGTTTGTATGTGTTGCTCAGTTCCTTCTTTGACCAAGTTGGTCGGTAGTTGGCCGGTTTCCTTTAGTTACCAAGTTTGGTCGATTATCTCTTGGGTGGTCGGTTGCTTCATTGGTGCTCGACATTGTCTGTTTGCTACTTGGTTATCTTTCTCACCAATCGGTTTAGTTTTAGTTTCTGTTGTGGTTGACTTGTGCATTTATATTGGATCACAGATTTAATGTTGGAATCCATCATTGGGAAGTGTGTAGTCCCAGATCTGACCATTCCTTTTGTTGATAGAAGTAGAGATTTGGACAGATCCTTGCATGTTTGAGGACTTCTGTATTTCATTGTAATATTTGGCCCTAACTGGGAAGGCCTTACAGCCCGACATGTATCAGTCTAATTGATGAAATATATGAAAGATATAGCTTTCTCTCTCTCATTGTTTTGTTTGTTTGCTTCCGCATGTGTTGAGCAGGCTTGTATCATTAGGGTGCACCATTTTTTGGCCCCTCTTTCTCCCTGCCCTTGTGTCACATGAACCTTAGGAGTTCTTCTCTTCTTTGAAACTCATAAATATGTGTGATGCTTGGTTGATCCTAGTTTATGAGTTTAGGATGGATGAGGGGAAGGTTAATGAGGTTGATGGTGAGTTGATGAAGGATACAATTTCCCAGAAAAGCTTCATCATCGAAGATGTCATCTTAGGATTTCTTTTCTTCCTCTTTAGGGATATCTTTTATTTCTACAAGATTGTCCTGGATATTCAAGAGGGGAACATTGGGCACGTTGGTGCCCCTAGTTGTGGTATTGGGTCCTTGTACGTGTAGGAGAGGGGTATTAAGTCCAAGGACTTGATGTTTTAGATTTTGTGAGGCTTTTATTGGATCTTTTCTTCCACTTTCTTTTGGGCCTAGACCACTGCCTTGATATTTTCATTGCTTTGTGGCATAGTTATGTGATGCAGGGTATTTATTTTTGAAATATCTAAGGAGCTCAGTGTCAGGAGGTGGGGGATCTTTGTATAGCCACCTATTGATGTTGGGGTCCATCTCTATACTATTTATGATTCCATGGGAAACAAAAGTTAATGGCCTTAACCGCTTGATTTCAGGATTGGCTAGAGTAGGCTTTCTTTGGTAGCTTGGGAGCCCTTGTGTATGTGGATCAAGTGGTAGGGCCCCTATGACAAATGCATCAGTTAGGCTATACTCACCAAAACCCTGGTTGTTGATCTTGATGAAAGAGAGGGTGGAGGCTAAGATAGTCATTAAATTGCTATGCGATCAGGATGAGCTAGCAATCGAAGTGCCAATGTCGATTCCATGATAGTGGGTGTAATGGGGAAATGATTCTCCCAACGCATGATAGTATGTGAAGGGTTAGGGATTTGCATGGATGGTGATCTTTGTGCCTTGATGCAGAAATGTGAGGCACTGAGGATAAGTAGATGGTATGGCTTTGATGGAATGGATCCATGGTCGGTTGAGGAGGATGTTATACAGTAGGTCTAGATCAACAACGTGGGAGATGGTCTCTTGAATTACTGGGCCCATTTTGATGGGAAAAATAATGGTACCTTTTGAGGTATGATCTAAGTTATCATAGGACTTGATAGTGATTACATCATGTGATATGTTGTCCTTTATGAATCTCACTTGCTGGATGAATTATAGGGTACACAAATTTAGGGCTGAGCCATTATCTATCATAACAATTTTGATGGAAAATTCTCTGACCATGATGACAATATGGAGAGGGAGGTTGTGGTCAGGATCAATAGATGGTATATCAGATGGCTTAAAGGAAAGAGCACAAGATGTGGATAGGTGTCCCACAAGGTTTTCAAACTGGATAGTGTTAATATCTATGGGGATATGTCCTTCTTGGAGGGTTTGGTTGAGGATCTCTTAATGGATGGGTGAAGTGCGGAGAAGGTCAAGGATGGAAATTTGGGCAGGTGTACTCCCAAGGTATTCTAGAAGATTATACTGTGCATTGTGAGTGGGTTTGGGATTATCACTGGTGATAGATATCTGGCCTCTTCATGTGGTGACTGGACACCGACTATCCACTCCCTTGACATGGATGACATTGACAATGGGCTCAACTTGGATTATGCATCCAATCAATTTTTCATAGTTTATGTGGGAAGTAGTATAGTCTTTCCATTTGGCATGGTCTCCTTGTTTGGCTTTGCCTTGGTTATGGGGTGGAGGATTGGTATTAACTTGATTCTTCCCAGCGTTGTTTTAAGGAAATTTTTTTTGATAGATCTATAAATTGGCATTAGGGGAAGGTTGGGCTAGTGTGTCCACTTTGATCTCTTTCTTGTCAATGATATCTTGGATATAGTGCTTCAGTTTCATGCACTTGAGGATTGTGTGTCCTTTAACATGATGATAGTCACAGTTGTGTGTGTGAAAATTGTACCTGATCTATAGACACAACACTCAGTAAAACATTAGAGGTTAGTGATAATCAAAATCGTGCAAAATTGAAATCTAATCTAACCAAGTGATTTACTGCCTTCTAATAGGTGTGAGATTAATGTTCTCAGATTGTAATCGAGATCAGTGACCTAGATGACACTTAAATGAAGGATTTGAATGCAAAAGATGGATATGAAATTGAATGCAATTAAGCTATTTTTTTGATATTTTCTATGCAATAAGAATGATAAACTGATATGCTATGGATGCTAAATGATCTAACAATGAAGATTCTAACAATGTTATGAAAACTATGAAATTCTATGCTAAGATATAAAAACTATGCAATTGAAATTGATCTCACAAAGCTTTGAATTCGCAAGTTGATTTCCTCAACCTCCAATTCTCCAGCGTGATTGTGCAAAATATGTGGATGATTTATGAAGAGCTGAGGCCTTGATTTTATAGAAATCCAGGGCTTTGGAGGTGCATGAGAAAAAGCCATAAATCACTCAAATAACTTAAGTTGATTTTTGAGTTATCTGATAATAACAGATAATTAAGTCACAAAAACATGCAAAAGCTAAGCTTTAACTCAAAATAGAGTTTAGCTTTAATTGATAATTGACAGTTGTCTACTTTTATGATTGTGCATGTTTTAATTATGAATTAATTTAATAATAAAGTGACTTATTTCCAACTTAACTGATTTTTGAAATAAAATAATTAATTTATGGGTTAAATAACTATTTTATCAAACTTTTATTAAAAATTATATTATTAAATAATGACAACATGCTTTAATTAATTAAATAAGAATTTAATCAATTAAAGATAGGAATTTTGATTTATTGTCAAAATTAAATAATACAATTAATAATAGATAGAATTAAATTTAATTAAACAATTAAGTGACAAATATTAAATCCAATTAATTAAATATGAAAATATTCAATTAATCAAATTTTAGGATAAATGTGATTTATTGCCAAATAATCATTAAATTAAAGATAATTATGATAATTAGGAATATTACTAGGAATATTCTCCGATGTAGAATTTAAGATAATCAATTATGATTCGATGATGTTTAGATGTGCCTTAGATTAGGACTTCGATGTCGATTTTGTTCGATTTGTCGATGTAGGAGGTTAATGAACTTATAGCCCATTTTTGGGGTATTACATTTTGCCCCTCTTTGAATTACTGTGCGAGACGCAGTGGTTCAAAGATAGTCTGTGTTTGATAAAGATATGAAACTGATTCAAAAGATAAACTGATCTCAAGATAGAAACCGATTGAGAGATATTGAGATAGGAGGTCCTAAATGACCAGAGATAATGTTTACTATAGCAGCAATGAACCGATGATTGCGAAAAAGTGTCAAAATACCTGATTCTGAACTTTAGGATTGATAAGAAGTGAGTGACCCGTTCTAGACTCGATTGTCTTAGCAGAACTAGCAAGTATCACATCCGAATCCTTCAGTTGCCGAAGAACCAAGGAAAGAACACTATGATCTGATGGTTGCAAAAATTGATACAGTTTACAAGATTAGGAAAATACCAGATTGATATGGATCTTGATGAATCTGATATGCCCCAAGTGATGATAGATTTGCCCCGAGCGATGAGGACTTTTGATGAATCAGCAACTAGACGTGATTGTTTGTCTTGATCACTGATGAAAGATATTGATAAACTTGATCGATAGAATTTGATTTACAGACTTTGAATGATGTGCAATACCATGCCCCCTTTGGGATTAAAATTGAAATCTGACAAGAAAAGTTAGTGTTATAGTTTAGAAGCATGCTAATTGATTTGAGAAGTGGTTATACACGTTCAAGAGCGCATTCTACATCGTTTGGAGGTCCTGGAGACCAAATTTTACTAGGTTTGACCATGAGTTGACCATGGTTGACCAAGTTGAATTTTTGATAATTTGATGTAAGATAATCAGTTAAGTTGAATACTGGATTTTTGTGATGATAGAAGGTCGAATATGCAAGCAGTTAATAATATGAATGATCTCAGATTTGAATTTTGATCCCGAAAAAGGATTCTACTTGCTGCTTCGTTGGAGGAACCTTCGTGTGAGATTCAGCTCTTGTTAGATTTGAAGAATTGATATGAAGAATTGTTTAAGCATTGAAGTTCGTTTAGCCATTGTGAGATCATGCAACATGCAAAATGCAATGAGACATGCAAAATGAAATGAGACATGCAAAATGAAATGCAACCTAAGACCTAGGACCTAGTCACTGATCATATGTTGATTTGTTATCATCATTGAAATTTAGGTAACCGGATAAATCAATACAATGCCCACTAGCCATGAAACCATAGACATATGAATATCGATTTGTATGCGCAAGAATCAATACAACACCCACTGGTCAACAACCATGGATATATGAATATTGATTTTGTTTTCGGAATGTCGGAATTAGATATAAGCACTAAGGCACAAGCGCTAGGATGACCTGAATATCATGTCCATTTTGATATAGCAATTTGTACAAGCATCAAAACATAAACGTCGTGATGACCTGAGTACGCCTTGCATTGCAAACACATCAAACAGTCAAGAGATCATTCTAAATCCAATGTGAATTACCCGTAGTGACCCTTTATTGTTCACATCCTTAGGCAAGATCGCGTTTCACAGTAGGAGAAAGAACTCACTCAAAAAAGACAATAGTTAGATCAAACTTCTTTGAATTTTCTGGGTATCAATGGTCGAGGTATGCATGGCCATCCAATTCGAGATAGAGGCTCTTACAGTCGGACACCATTTCAATCCATAATTTCCAAAGATGTTAGATTTTTACATACAAGCAGAAGACAGAAAAGATTATGCCCCCAGTCATCACTCTCTAAATCCTGTAAAGGACATCATCAAAGAGCTCGAAGGGACACAATATGCAAAAAATCTCAATGCGAATCAGTAAGCATACAAGGAGATAAAAGCATGAAGCATAGATTGTTTTCAGTTGAGTTTTGATGTTTGATTGCATTGTTGTAGATGCAAAATCCTTTCTGGAGACGAGACTGACTGACTGACTCACATGAAGCTTCAAAGGACTTTGACTAGATATGATACGTCTAAGATACATGGGAGACCATAGGATATGACATTAATTGCCCCCAAGTGTTAAACATTGATAGGATATAGACGCTTGAGCTAGTTGATGTACAGACTGACTTATTGAAAACTAGAAATGCAGAAACAAACCGAGAGATATGTACAAACTAAAGCAAGACTAAAAGCTGGGAAAGACCAAGATTGTGCTGATAGATGGAGCGTTTTGAACAAGTGGCACCCGTTTGCTAGGTTTTCACCATCTTGGTAGAGATTCTATTTTTGCTACCAAGGCGCCTGTTTCCAGGTTTTCACCAAGGCACTTTTTTTTTTTTTTTGTCATTTTTTTGTATTTTTCATTTTTTCAATTTTTTTAATTTTTGATATTTTTTGATTTTTTTGTGAATCATCAAGGCACCTATTGCTAGGTTTTCACCAAGATGTTCATTTTTTCAGGACTTTTTCTGATTTTAAAGATTTTTTCAGGACATTTACCAAGCATTGAATGCCTTAGGCGTAGAATTTCTTTAGATGGAGAACGTTGATTGGTTCTCAGAGCTATTCTCCTTCAGTCGTTGAGAGTTGATAGGCACCAGAGCCAAAAGTAGCAGTGATAACAAAGGGACCCAGCCAATTGGGTTCAAACTTCCCCTTGCGTTCTCGATGTGATTGATTTTTAGGATTTTCTCTCAACACTAGATCACCAACCTGAAATTCTCTGTGTCGGACTTTCTTGTTGTAGCCTCTAGACATTCTTTTCTGATACACTCCGAGATGATCATACGCTACTTGCCTGCGCTCATCTAGTAATTCCAGTTCTTGTAACCTAGACACTCTGTAGTCTTCATCAATGACAAGCCCATGCATTCGGATCCTAAGTGATGGGATTTCAACCTCAATAGGCAGTACCACTTCAGACCCATAAACTAAAGCGAAAGGTGTAGCCCCTGTAGGCGTTCTGATACTAGTTCTGTATGCCCAGAGAGCTGGATTGATCATGAGATGCCAGTCTCTTCCTATTTTATTTACTGTTCTGTGCAAGATCTTCAGGATATTTTTGTTTGAAGCCTCAGCTTGTCCATTCCCTTGAGGATAGTAAATAGAAGACCAATGTTGTGTAATCTTGAATTTAGCACATAAGTCATCTAGATCTTTGTTTTTGAATTGTCCCCTATTATCTGTGATTATAGAGTGAGGGATTCCATATCTACAAATGATGTAGTTCAAGATGAACATAGAGATCTGTTTCCCCATTGCTTGTGTTAGAGGAACTGCTTCTACGCATTTTGTAAAATAATCTGTAGCTGTGATTATATGGTATGTCCATTAGAAGAGTGCGGATGGATAGCACCTATGAGATCAAATGCCCATTGTTGAAAAGGCCATTGTGTAGTAAAGGGAATCAAATCTCTCCCTGGAGCATGAATCAAGTTGCCATGTACTTGACACTGTTGACAGTTTTTAGCAAATTTAATAGCTTCTTTCTCCATTTCAGGCCAATAGTACCCAGCCCTAATAAGTTTTCAAGCTAATGTTAAACCGTTCGAGTGTGACCCACATATACCCTCGTGGACTTCCTCTAATGCATGTTGAGACTCTTCCCATTCTAAACATCTAAGTAGTGTACCATCTAGACCTCGTTTGTATAGATCATTACCAATGATGACATATCGGGATGCGGATCGGATAAGGTTTCATTTCTCAAAATGGTTAAAGGACTTAGGGATGATTTGGTCGTGGAGATAGGAGAACAGATTTTTGTAGCGAGATGAGTCATAACCTACAACAGTGCAGATCATGCGGGTTTCAGGGGAGTCATATGTAGGATAGGATAGGGCTTCCACCAGGAACTCATAGCGTAGCTCATGTTCGGGCTGCTGTAAGAGAGTAGATAATGTCGCCATTGCATCGGCAGCCTTATTCTTCGTTCTGGGTATTTTCTCAAATGTGATAGAGATGAAGTATTTCTTTAAATCATCTACCATTCTTTTGTAAGGAATGAGCTTTTCATCTTTGGTTTGGTACACATCATTGACTTGGTGGATAACCAGTTGTGAGTCTCCATGGATGTGCATCTCTGTAACTCTCCACTGTATTGCCATTTTCATACCATTGAGAAGTACCTCATATTCAGCAATATTGTTTGTGCAAGGAAACTTTAGTCTAAATGCTTTGGGTATCGAGTATCCTTGAGGAGTGATGAACAATATGCCTGCTCCAGATCCATTCTATGTGTAGGAGCCATCAAAGAATAACCGCCATGCTCTAGAAGAGAGGTGCATGATAGAGGAATCGGGAAATTCCATTTGCATGGGTGTATCATCAAACATGGGTGCATCTGCTAGTTGATCAGCAATAACTTGACCTTTAATAGCTTTTCTTTCAACATATTCAATGTCAAATTCGCTTAGAAGCATGACCCATTTAGCTAGTCTACCAGTGAGGGCCGCCTTGCTTAGTAGGTATTTCAGTGGATCAATTTTTGCTACTAGATGCGTGGTATGAGCTAACATATAGTGTCTTAGTTTCTGTGATGCAAAGATCACAGCTAGACATGCCTTCTCTATCATTGAGTAGTTTTTCTCATAGGCCACTAAAGTTCTGCTGATATAGTAGATGGCTCTTTCTTTCTTGTCTTCATCATGTTGCGCTAGCAATGCCCCCAGTGATGTGGCTATTGCAGAGACATACAAGATCAATGGCTTCCCATGAATAGGAGGCATCAAGATAGGCGGATTTGATAGATACTTCTTGATATGGTTAAAGTTGTTCTCGCATTCTTCATTCCATGCAAAGGTCACGCCTTTATGTAATGTTTTTGTAAAAGGTTGTGATATGTCAGCTAACTATGATATGAATCTTCTGATGGACTGTACTCTACCTTGCAACGTCCTCATATGACTGATATTTGTGGGAGGTTGCATCTCTATTATAGCCTTGACTTTAGCCGGATCAACTTCAATGCCTTTCTTTGAAACTATGTATCCTAAGAGCTTTCCAGAAGTGACACCAAAAGCACACTTCTTAGGATTTAGTTGGAGACTAAACTGTTCCATTCTATCTAGGATCATGCTCAGGTTTGTTAGATGTTCAGTTCTAATCATGGATTTTTCCAAGGTATCATCCACGTAATCCTCCATTGTTTTATGCATCATATCATGAAAAATAGATGTCATTGCTCTTTGATATGTAGCTCCAACATTTTTGAGTCCGAATGACATAACATTCCAACAGAAGGTTCCCCACGCACATGTGAAAGCTATTTTCTCTTGATCTTCTAGAGCAATTTTGATTTGGTTGTATCCAGAAAAGCCATCCATTAAGGAATACATTTCATAGCCCGCAATCATGTCCACTATCATATCAATGTTAGGCAGCGGAAAATCATCCTTAGGGCATGCTTTGTTCACATCTCTAAAGTCCGTGCACACTCTGATTGAACCATCTGGTTTTGAAACAGGTACAATGTTAGAGATCCACTTAGCATAGTCTATGACATGGATGAATCCAGCTTTTAGGAGTTTTTCTAGTTCTTCTTTGACTAAGAGTGCAACATGAGGATGCATCTTTCTCAATTTTTGTTTGATTGGTTTTACTCCAGGAGCAATGGTTAGATGGTGCATAATGAGATTGGGATCCAATCTTGGCATATCTGAATATTTCCATGCAAAGTTGATCTTTTTGTGTGATAAGAATGTAGTGAATTTCTGTTTCTCTTCTTCTGATAGAGATTGTGCTACATGTACCAATTGTGGTTCCTCTGTTGTACCCAAATTGATGGATTGAGTTGGCTCAATCAGAACTGGAGATCTATCCTGTAAATGACTCGGAAGGACATCAAATATCTCATCCTTAGGTGCGTCAAAGAGGTTTTCACCTTCAGATATGTCTTTTCTTTTTACTTTTGTCGGTTCTGAGACTGCCACAAAGTGGTTTTCACCCTCAGAACTCTTTTTCTTTTTCTTTTTACTCTTATTTTTCTGACTAAGATTTTTGATGTCCGACTCGGTCATGCTGACGCTCGGTTCATTGATGGAAGTACTCATAGGCTCAACTGCATTGAGGTAGCAGGCAAGGGCATAGTCAGTCGGGAAGGTATAAATACCATGGTTTGGGTTTGTGGAAGTTTGGTCGATAAGATCAGGGCGTTGGATAGTCAAAGCGGGAAAGGCTTGGGATATGGTGTTCACAGTCATGGATATGTCATCATTGGTCCTAACCTGACGCTCAAGTTCAAAGGTGATATTACAGCTCAAAATGTTCAATTCGTGAATAGGCTCAACATCATCATGGGAGTCCTCTTTAGCCATAGGTGGATCAGACACGTTAAGTTCCTTGTTTCGCTCTAGACCTACGTTGGGTTGAGATACATATTGGTGAATAACATCAATATATTTCTCTGTTATAAGCTCATCTTCTTCTGGAATGGCACCCCATTCATAGTCATTTGACTCAGCTTCTGATTCAGGATCTCTAGGAAATCTTAGAAAATGTGTGAAATCAGGATGAATACCCCAAGAAGGATTACCCTCAGTCTCTGACTTGAATTCATATTCATGGGAATCAGTGTCAGAATAACTATCCCCTTCTTCTTGATCAGTTTGATTGCCTTCGAGATTAGCTAGTTCTTGTGGTGCAACCATCTCTTGTGCTACAGTAGGTTCTTGTGTTTCTACTACATTAATTCTTCTAATAGGATCATCTTTATCATCAAGAAGATCTTTGATCTCTTTAGGAAATTTTTCATAGGGGATAAGCTCAGAGCTATCTGAATCATCATCAGAGGGTTCTGTTTCTTCTTTCCTAAGAAGGGGTTCTCCTGGTGCAATTTGTTCTATGACATGAGAACAACCACCTTTGAGATGATAGGGTTTCTTCTTAAACCCTAAGCCACCAATATCTTTGTTGGCTCTACCAATATGTGAAATGGGTGTCACAAGACCCTTTCCTCTGATTCCTAGAGGTCCTTGACCGAAATATCCCATCTTGGCTATCAATTTGTTTCTTGGACCATATGAATTAGAAGGGATTGTAGGTGCTATAGATTCACTAGGTTGAACAATTTTAGATTCAGAATCCTCTTTATATAGCCATGCCAGCACAGCTTCATCCTCTTCAAATTCTTGTTTGGATACTTGCTCCGCCACAAAATTTCTTTTGTATGCTTCCATAGGTTCCTTAGGTTCTGATTTAGACTACTTCAAGGATTGTCCATACGACTTAGGTGAGATCGGGAGAGATGTCAGAGACAAGACTGGCTCTATAGTGTATTCTCCCATCCCATTTTCTTTGATATTGATCTCTTTAGCAATGTCATCCATCTTAGATGTGGAAGCAACATTTAGCTGCTTGATGGAAGATTCTCTGTTATTGGGAACAAGCTTATCGACACTTTCCTTCAATGTATTGCAAGTTGTACTCAGATCTGCTGGGATAGTAACCTCCACTCCTTCATAGGGAAATTTCAAGCATTGATGGTACGTAGAAGGAATAGCTTGCATTTCATGTATCCAGGGTCTCCCTAGAAGGATATTGTAAGCCAATGGTAGATCAAGAACCTGACATGTGGTATCTTTGATGACCGGACCCACTCGGATAGGTAAGACAATGGTGCCTTTAGAAGCTCTTTCTTGTTCATCATAGGCTTTTATGGTGATCTTCTTTCGAGGATCAATAGCCATCTCTGAGAATCCCAACTGTGTGATTAAGTTGTAAGAACAAATGTTGAGGCCTGCGCCCCCATCTATCAACACACGTTTGACTCGACGGTTCTGGATCAAGACTTCTATGTGCAAGGGCTGATTATGTGAGTGACTTAGGGAGTTGTCATCTTCCTCTGAAAAGGAGATATATTGCGGAGACGTTAGATGACCAACCATAGTCTAGAACCTATCTAGATCTAGATCATCAGGAACATTAGAGCCGAGCAAAGCTTTGTCTAGGATATCTCTGTGAGCTGGAGATATTCGAAGTAACTCAAACATAGAGATTTTGGCATTGGTATGCTGGAGTTGTTGGACGATGCTATAAGATGTAGGTCTCGTATCCTTTGGATTGGAAGATTTCGAGGCAACCTTCTGTTTAGAAGCAGATGTGAGATTGAAAGGTATCTTAGGGACATTAGATGAACTTGGTGTTTGTCCTTTCAGATGAGCCTGAGCTTGTGATCTGGTAACTGCATTAGCTGAGGAATGATTTTTGTCTCTTCGTACAATCGTGATGACATTGCAGCTCTCAGAGAGACATGGTTCAACCATATTGATGACAACATTGTTTCCAGGGTAGGCATAGTTGACTTTTGCCCCCATGTTAGGCTGAGAAGTGGAAACTCCCTTGCCATGTTGTGGAAACGATTCTGTAAATGTTGTGTGATCATTATTGCTGGTAGGATTATCGATCGTGATGTCCCCTTGATCTATCAAGTCTTGAATGGTATGCTTTAAGTGGAAGCATCCATTAGTTCTGTGGCCTTTAGTCCGATGGAAATCATAAAATTCAGTATCTTTCCACCAATATGGTTTTGGATCTGGTTCAGGGTTTCGGATTGGTGGTAAAGAGATCATGTTATCAGCTATCAGGGTTCTCAGGGTAGATTCCAAAGATTCTCCCAGGGGAGTAAACTTTTGTTTATTATCCCATCGTTTGAATGGCTTCTTTGGAGATGGTTCAACAGATTTTTGCTCTGAAGCTTCAATGGCTTTGGTGGCAAGGGTGAGATTGTAGGCCAGTGCCTTTGATGGGGTGCAGATAGTGTCAACAACACCATCAGAGACGATACCTTTGTTTCTATTCCAGCTCTTGTTTTTATCTTTTGAGCTAGGTCTAGATTCAGACTTGTCCTTTTGAAGTGTGATTTCTCCTTTCTTGACAAGTACTTTCTCAATCTTGATTGCATTATCCACCATTTTATCAAAAGATACATGATCTTGCATTTGTAATGGATAATTGAGCTCTGGAACAAGGTTATTGATAAAGATTTCAAGTTTCTCCATTTCGGGAATTTGTCTAGCATATAGAGAGAACTTCTTTCTCCACCTCTTGAGAAAAGTTAGGAATGATTCCCCTGGATATTGCTTGAGGTTACAAATATCGATCATGGTAATTGGATGTTGAATGTTGTAGGAATATTGTTGATAAAACAATTTAATCAATTCCTCAAAAGTTTTGATCGTAGAAGGTAATCTTGAAAACCACTGAATGGAAGCTCCTCCCAAGGATCTAGGAAAAAGACGCATCAGATAAGTTGGTTCATGCATGAATTCCATGGATTGCGTATAGAAATCTCTGACATGATCTTGAGGATTAGAGTGTCCGTCATATTTGTCATACTTTGGTATCTCCACTTTCTTTGGAAATGGTGGCATATACAAGTTTCTGTCGAACGGAAAAGGACATAGGGCCTCCATGGAGAGCTCTTTAGGTTCCTTCTCTTTCTTAAGATTGTTAAGTTCAACTTGCATAGCATGCATCTGTCTTGTCATAGCTATGAGTGGAGTTTCTTCCTCATGTGTGATGATATCTTCGACATTGAAGTGAGGAGGAAGTTTAGCTCCTGCCTGGGCTAATTGTAAAAAGTATGCCTCTCTATCCATTTTCAAGAAATGCCTCATCATTCTTTTGAATTCATCATCATTCTGACACCGATGGATTTCAGAGGGCGTAGGTTCTTAGTCAACATTATGTTGAGAATGGTGTCCCTGGGATCCTCCTCCTAGAGAACCGTGGTTTGTCCCTGCTTGAGACATGATAGGAGTTTTTGGGCTCCCTAAAACAGATTGAGGAGGAGTTTGCTGATTACCTCTGTGAGTTGATAAAGGAGGTATGTAACCAGTTTTCAATCAAAAGTTACCGAGACCGTCATCTTCGTAGGTACCTGACTTGATGAGTTGTTCAAGAGTTGGACCCGGGGTATTGGTCAAAAGTAAGTACTGAGATGTTTCTTCTGATTTCTTGTGTGAAGAAGCTCTGGTCTCCACCATTACTTTGAATGAAACAGAAGAAAAGGATGAAGACAACTGAAGAACAATTTGATTCGAGAAAATCGGATGACGCAACCTTGTCAAGATTATGATAGTTTTGAAGATCTGATGAGATGTGGGTGAAGGAAACTGTGCCCTGGATGTATGGGATAGATCGCCCAAAAGATAGCGGACACGAATTCTCAACACTTAGTCCATTTTTGAAGATTGATTGAAGATTGATAGTTATGACAAGGTTTTGACACGAGATAAAAAGGACTCAAATTGATCAAACAGAAGACTAGATCGGATTCAAAAGATCAAACTCAGAAAATGGTAGAATGCTCAATAGCTACTGCTCTGTTCTTGACACAATGATATTTTTGACAGATTCTGGAACTAGGCTGGAAACATTGGATATCTTGCAATTTGACAATTTCTGACAACTCTCTCAAATTTTTCCAAACGACACTCTGCAGACTCGTACGACACTGGGTAGTCTATGAAACGACAGTTGCTAAACTCGTACGACAGTTGGGTAGCAATGAAACAACAGTTGTAAAACTTGTATGACAGTTTGGTAGCAATGAAATGACAGTTGTAAATATCATACGACAGTTGCTAACAAGATTTTGACTTCCTTGGATTTGCTGGCATGAAAACTCGTACGACACTGGGTTCTCAATCATACGACAGATGGGCAATACTGAAATGACATTTGACAAAAAGTCGTACGACTTTTGACTTCCTGAAATGACTTTTGACTCTAGAAAGAATTTTACGTCAATTTTTGCAAAATTTAAGGTTTTCAGTTCTGGATTGTTTGCAAATTGTACTGTCCAGATTTTGAAGGTTATACCAGATTTGATCATTTTTAATAGCCAAGTAGATAAACAAACACGCAGAATAGCAAGCAAGTGATTCTAAGCACGTTTGAAAACAATGAACAAGGGCAAAAGCAACCTTGTGCATGAACAATCAAGTGACCAAATTGTGCTAATCCCTGAGAGTACTAATTGTGTATGTTCTGAAAAGTTTTGCAATAACACACATATACCTGAGAATGAAAAAAAATTGGCCTCTCTAGGGTTTTTAGTAATGGTTTGACTCTGCAACTTTTATGATTCAAAGGGGTGAACTCTAATCCCGGTGCACCAGGGTTTTGACACAGTCCAAGAACTTAATCTTCAAGAGCTGCTAGGGAGATCTGACAACCCAACAATGAACCATACCCGTGGAGATTTCTTCCACAAGGACATTTATATAGCGGCTATCACTACCATGGTGAAAATGGCTATTACTGCTTGAGGTTCCATCAATGCAGTTTTCCCTGTGAAAGGATTGTCCGCTATGGTTAACCCTCTCTAAAGGTGACTCACAGATTTATACCACAAGGGGACTTGGCTCCAGATTCAAGGTTTTGACACCTCTTCACTTTTAACCCAAACAAAGCAAGAAGATTAATCCGACATGCTAAGACAAAATTTTGTTCCACCAAGGTCTGTGATATCAACTCCACGTGATCTATCAACCTCTCTGGGGAGAGAATGTATCAATCAATAAGAGAAGACGTACTAACCAATTTTGATTCACCAAAGCTCGTGATATCAACCCCACGTGATCTATCAACCTCTCCGGAGAGAGAATGTGTCGATCAATAAGAGAAGACTCACTAACCAAGTTGAATGTGAAATGCACTAAGTATCCTCCCTACCTACAAGGATTCTGTCATCAAGAAGGATTTCATTGGGAATCCAATCTCTCAAGAATCATAAATAGTGTTCATAGGGCCTAATTACTATGTGAGCACAGATATATTCCCGAAAGCAAATCTACCAAAAGTACCCAAAAAGTAGAAAGAGGAACACTTAACGCTTAAAGCAAATATGAGATGAGTCCACAAGGTGGAACACTTAACACCTCACACAACTTAAAAATGAGTCCCCAACTTAGAAAATAAGTGAGTTCCTAAAAGCACAAAAGGGTTGCCAAGTGGAACATTTAACACTTCTGTCCTGTTGACCCCTCCCCTTTATGGCGCTGAGATTGCAACCATAGGGCGGAAATGAGGGGCTGATAGATTAGCGAGTCCAATAACCCAAGATAGCAATCAAGATCAATCACAAGTATCTAAGACTACTTAATGAATCCTTAAGGGGTCACAACCTAGTATCAAACTATGCAAGTGTGTAGAAATAGATCAAAAGCATGAAAAGATGCACACAAGCTTGACACATGAGAGATTTATTTTAAGTCCAAATCAAAATGTTTTCAGAACAAGGAGAATACCTGGTGATCCTCGCAACACGCTTAGTAGATTTTACCTGAATTTTTAGCAATTCTTGCGCTTTTCCCAATCAAAATCAGCAGAAATCAATCAGAAATAGTAAATTTCAATTGTTAGGGTTAACTGTCAGTCAAAATCCGAAAATCAAATCTGACAAACTGTCTGCAAAAATGAAACGACAATTGAAATCTGGTACCAAAACTTGTACGACAGTGGGTATGCTCCCAGACGATAGTCCAGAAACTCATACGACACTGGGTATGATACCATACGATAGTAGAGCTCCCAAATGACAGTGGGTATGCATTAAAATGACCCTCGATCTGATAGACTATCGTACGACAGGGGGTTTAGTATCATACGACAGTGGGTATGCTCCCATATGACATTTGTCAGAAACTCGTACAATAGATGTACGGACAAAAATTAAAAATCATAGTTTTGCACAGATCCCGAGAAGAAAAAGATAGAAATTGATAGAATTGAATTGGAAACCCATTTCAGGGCCCCACGGTGGGTGCCAGAAATGTGTGTGTGAAAATTGTACCTGATCTGTAGACACAACACTCAGTAAAACATTAGAGGTTAGTGATAATCAAAATCGTGCAAAATTGAAATCTAATCTAACCAAGCGATTTACTGCCTTCTAATAGGTGCGAGATTAATGTTCTCAGATTGTAATCGAGATCGGTGACCTAGACGACACCTAAATGAAGGATTTGAATGCAAAAGATGGATATGAAATTGAATGCAATTAAGCTATTTTTTTGATATTTTCTATGCAATAAGAATGATAAACTGATATGCTATGGATGCTAAATGATCTAACAATGAAGATTCTAACAATGATATGAAAACTATGAAATTCTATGCTAAGATATAAAAACTATGCAATTGAAATTGATCTCACAAAGCTTTGAATTCGCAAGTTGATTTCCTCAACCTCCAATTCTCCAGCGTGATTGTGCAAAATATGTGGATGATTTATGAAGAGCTGAGGCCTTGATTTTATAGAAATCCAGGGCTTTGGAGGTGCATGAGAAAAAGCCATAAATCACTCAAATAACTCAGGTTGATTTTTGAGTTATCTGATAATAACAGATAATTAAGTCACAAAAACATGCAAAAGCTAAGCTTTAACTCAAAATAGAGTTTAGCTTTAATTGATAATTGACAGTTGTCTGCTTTTATGATTGTGCATGTTTTAATTATGAATTAATTTAATAATAAAGTGATTTATTTCCAACTTAATTGATTTTTGAAATAAAATAATTAATTTATGGGTTAATTAACTATTTTATCAAACTTTTATTAAAAATTATATTATTAAATAATGACAACATGCTTTAATTAATTAAATAAGAATTTAATCAATTAAAGATAGGAATTTTGATTTATTGTCAAAATTAAATAATACAATTAATAATAGATAGAATTAAATTTAATTAAACAATTAAGTGACAAATATTAAATCCAATTAATTAAATATGAAAATATTCAATTAATCAAATTTTAGGATAAATGTGATTTATTGCCAAATAATCATTAAATTAAAGATAATTATGATAATTAGGAATATTACTAGGAATATTCTCCGATGCAGAATTTAAGATAATCAATTATGATTCGATGATGTTTAGATGTGCCTTAGATTAGGACTTCGATGTCGATTTTGTTCGATTTGTCGATGTAGGAGGTTAATGAACTTATAGCCCATTTTTGGGGTATTACAACAATACTCATGCTCTTTGTACCATGTAGGCTTGGGGGTTGCATCATTGAATTTCTATGTTGGAGGATAGGTAATCATATTGGCTTTAGCCATTTGATGGAAGATCACATCCAGTGATTCACCAAGAGGGGTGAAGGTTCATTTTTTATGATTTTGGACTCAAAGCTTGTTTTGTGTCGGGGTAACTGATATGGAATTTTCTTGATTGGTTGGATGTTGGTTTTGATACTGCTACATGGGTTGGTGATTAAATTGTACTTGTTGTTGATATACAATAGTAGGTGGTGTACGACGAGCCACAACAATTTGGACATGTTTGGTGTTTGTTGATCCATCAGTGACAACATTTTTATTTCTATTCTAGTAGTGAGGCTTGTCATTATTAGGTTTTCTATGTGAATCATCTTTGTTGAGCTAGATGGTGCCTTCATCTAAGAGACCTCTTTTGATATCTATCCCTTTTCCTTTGATGTCTTGATAGGTTTGGATGCAGTTCATCCTCATGAAATGGGACAGATTGGGATGTAGGTTATCAATGAAGATTTTAGTGAGGTGTTCCTCAGGTAGTTGATAGGATAACCTCATGGTGAGGTTTTTCGATCATTGCAATTAGTCTCCCAGGGTCTCACCACCTTTCTCCTTCAAGTTACAAAGGTCTAATAGGGATAGCTCATTCTGGATATTATGGGCGTATTGGATAATGAACTTATCATAAAGTTTTTCAAAGGTTGTGATTGTCCCATAGGGTATCCTATAACACCACTCAATAGAACTTCCTCCCAAGGTTGTGGGGAAGATGCACATGAGGAAATTTTCACTGTACACAACCTCTTGAAAAGTCATGTAAAATTCTTTAATGTGGCTGAATGGATCTCCTTTCCTTGATATTTGTCAAACTTGGGTGTCTCAAAGTGTTGGGAAAGGGGATGGTCATGATGGATATGTCAAAGGGATAGGGACATACCTCCTCGAATTTGAAATATTTTCTCTTTGTTCCAGCTCTAAGCTCCTTAAGAGAATTCTTCATTTCTTTCCATTCAACGTTGATAGGTGTTGGAGTGGGTACTCCCATTGGGAAAGGACTTGATGGTGCTGGTGAATAGGGATGGTTTTGCAGAGTATATTGCGGAATTGGATAGGGATATTTCCTAACAAGATAGGTGTTAGTTAACAAATTTTTCCTTCAATATATCTTTCTTACAAAATTACTCCATCACCCGTTTGAAAGACAAACAATCACTAATAGTTGGGTAAGTGTTGTTTTAATCACTTCCCTCTAAATTTTATCTTAGGTACAACTCCCTAGGATTGATTTTCAATAAATCTCAAACACTAATTTGTGAGTTCATTTTTTAACCAGAAAGCTTAAAAAAGGTTGCTATATCATTCTTGAATGACAAGCTCTTCAACATTATTTAAGAAAAGAAAATAAAGGTAAAAGAGAGAAGAAAATGCATAATTTTCCACTGCTAGCAACCACTTTAAAACTAAAATAAAAAGATTCTTCTAAATAGTAAAAAAGATAAAGATTGCAAATGATTCAAGCTACTGTGAAACATTCATAGCACAATATGGAATGAATTGAAATATCAACATTGAACATTCATCCATTCATTTCAAACAACACAGATTTGAAATATAAAAGTATATGTAGATCACTATTGCAGCACAAGCAAAAATGTATATAATCATTTCAACAGTAAACCAGATTTATTAGGTTTCTAATCATTAAAATAGAAAATGTAACTAGTTTTTTTCAAAATTTCCAACCCTTTAATAGTCTGTAATTGTCCTACTTAGAGTTTCAGCAAACCGAGAGGTCTCCAAAAAAACTTCACCTCTTGGACAAATAGTTATTTAGATCAACTAGAGTAAAAGGACAACAAGTCTGCATGCAAATAAAGAAAAGAAACTAAATTTCCAAATCGGGTTCCTTATCGGTGGCACATTCCTCACTTCCAGTAGGGATTTCTCTCTCATCTACAACCGAATGAGTTCACTCCCATTGTTTGAAAACTTGGATGAGTTCTTTAGCTAGCCACAAATGTGGGATTTTCATGTTTAGGATCCAAGTCATTGAGGCCTCTTTAGTCCATTTCATCTTTTTGACTTTCTCAATTATCCTGGGAAGCTAATCAATGTATAGGTACAACAAAGACTCAATTCTATCCATCTGTGTGAAGTCTGAGGCCTTTGGATTAATTTTCTCCTTAATTTTGCTCATGGTGGTTTCAAATACATTTAGGGATTTTTTCAATTCCTGATCACTATAACTTGTTGAATATGTATAAGCGAAATTGATAAATTTCAGCTCATTCAACATGGTCTTTTGTATTTTTTTAATCTCATTTTCATAGTCCTTAGTTTCAGATATGGTACTCCTAATGGTGGAAATGTGGCTGCTAATGTTATTTTTTAAAATGAAGAAAGTTAACTCATAAGAATATTTCAAGGATTTCTCAGTACAAAACATGGTGTAGACATACCTCTCAATTTCTAGGAACTTTGTCATAGCATCAACCCATTTTTCTTCTTCTCTATCCCATACTTGTCGTTCTTCCTTCAATTCTCCCACTAGAGCTTTAGCATCATGGAGAACAACCTAGGAATCTTTGACATACTTGAGACCGGTGCTAATCACTTCATTCATCCATTCATCTACTATGGAGACCAGGGCACGACCACGTTGAACTTGATTCAATAGGTTTTTTCTCTCAGCAGAGTTTGGATAAAAAATCTATGGAGATTGAATCAAGGGAGTGGCATGAAAGCTCTAGAAGGTATTTATGAACTGGGACAACATCAAAATTGTTTTCTTTAATCCTTTCTTTTCCTTATTGTCTTTCCAAGAGGTCAGTAGCATCTGTTGAGATGTTTCCTTGAACAAGTGATTCTTCCTTGCACAGTCCATGGTTCCCAACTCACTTTAGTCACTTCAAAGTCTTCACCTGTAAGTTCATGCTCTCTTTCCTTTGGCTTATAAGTGGCTCCTTTAGTAGTCCACTTCCCTATTTTTGCATCTGCAAACATTCAAGCTATGCTCTTCACCTTTTATCCTTGGGGGTTTTCTGAACATATTTGGTGACAATATCTTGAACAAGACTTGAAATAGGAACCAAGCTACACTTTTTATTCACATAAGAGGTTAACCATTTAGGTGTCACATCAGATACGATTGGTTGTTCAGGTGTCTTCATTGGTGTGTTCATGACTTCAACTGTCACATCATCAAGATCAAAGAGATCTTTGTTGACCTTCTCTTCTTCACCTATTTGGTAGCTTATGTCCTCAAGCTTATCATCATCCAAGTTGATAGTTTGCACATTTTTCTAAGCCATATTTTCCTTTATTCTAGATCTGGTCTTTGATCTTGTGATCCTTTGGAGAGGAGCTACTGGTGAAAAATATTGTGTAGCTTTCTTTCAAGTAATCTTAACTTGTTGCTTCCTTGAAGAGCCTGCATTATCAATTGGTGTAGAAATATTAGAATTAGAGGTCAAAGAAGAAAAGAAGTAACTCTAACTTCATCTGACTTAGACTTAGACTTATTCTGTTTTCTTTTTTCTAATATCCATTCTTTGGTCAGGTGAATCCCATGTTGTGTTCTTTGTTCAATGTTATCTTCCTCATATCTGGCCCATTTGATGATGGACTCATCTTCTTCAATGGATTTCTTGAACTTAGACTCAATAAAACTAGAACCATCATCAGTCACTCTTCAACAGTTATTTGTAGTCTCATGGATAGGATTTATGATATACATAGCTTGCTATGTCACCTTTCTTTCACCCAAGATTCATCAAGACAATCCTCCCAGAAATATTCTAATTGAGGTATAGGGAACATGTGTGACCTAAGCCCTAAACTTCCACTAGCATAATTTTTGTTATCAAATCCCATCCTCTCAGTATAGAATTTGAAATCAAATTTTTGAAGGTCACTTCCTATTGTGTGTGTGAAAATTGTACCTAGTTGCGGACACAACACTTCAGTAAAACATTAGAGGTTAGCAAAATCAAAATTTGCAGATAATTGAAACTAAGCTAACTAGGTTATTGCCTTCTAGTAGGTGCGAGTATGGTGTTCTCAGATTGAAATCGAGATCAGTGACAATGCAACACCTAAATGAAGGATTTGAATGCAAAAGAATGAATATAGAATGAAAACTGTATGGATGTAGATTAATCTATTTTTTTGGATTTTATATGCAATAGGATGAAAAACTTGAATAAATGTAATCTAGAATGAATTGAAATGATATGCAGATTATTTTAAGAATGATATGAATGAATAAATTCTATGATATGAAAACTATGCAAGACGGTGACCAACAATGAAAGATCTCACAAATCGCTTGTCGCAAGTGCTTAATCCTTCAATCACAAATTTGCTAGAGTAATTGTGCAAATTCGAGGGTTGTTAATTGTGAAAAGCTGAGCCTTGATTTTATAGAAATCTAGGGATTGAGGATGCATTGAGAAAAGCCATAAAGCACTCTTGATAAACTCGGGTTGATTTTTGAGTTAACAAGAAATTAGAAGCAGATCAACTCACAAAATCATGCAAATCATGCAAAAACAACTTTTTAACTTAAATCAGAAGTTTAGATCAATTTTCAACTCAAAATGGATGTTGAGTTTCCAAAAGATAACAACTTGAATTGATTTTATAATTTAAAGTTTAACTGCTCCTTCAATGTGCATAGATAATTATGAATTAATTTAAAAATAAAGTGATTTATCTTCAACTTAACTGATTTTAAATTTAAAACAATTGATTTATGGGTTAATCAATTATTAAATCAAACTTTTCTTCAAAAAACTATATTATTAAATATTGACAATTGACATTAATTAATTAAATAGGAATTTAATCAATTAGTCATGAGATTTTTGATTTATTGTCAATGATTAAATAATACAATTTAAGAATAAATATAATTAAACTTAATTAAATAATTAAGTGGCAGAATTAAATCTAACTGATTTGAAAGATTAATTGATTCCGAGATAGAAATCCATTGAAAGATTTGAAGATGTTAGGTTTAGGTCCTAATTGACCAAAGATAATGTTAACTATAGGAACAATGAGCCGGTGATTACGAAAAAGTATCAAAACACCTGATTCTGAACCTTATGATTACAAAGAAGTGAGTGACCTGAATGTCTAGAGGAATCGTAGTGGTATCACATTTGAATCCTTCAGTTACGAAGAACCAAGGAAATGACGCTAATGAACCGATGGTTACAAAAAGTTGATACAGTTTACAAGATAGATTAGGATACCAGATTGATATGGATCTCGATGAATCTGATATGCCCCAAGCGACAAGGTCTTTAGATGAATCAAAAACTAGACATGGTTGTTGTCTTGATCACTAAGGAAAGATTTGATTGACATAATTAGATTGAAAGACTTTGAATGATGTGTAATACCATGCCCCCTTCAGGATGAAAATCAAAATCTAACAAGAAAATTTAGCGTTGAATGGTTTAGAAGCATGTTAATCGATTGTAGAAATGGTTATACGCATTCGAGAACATGTTCTGCATCGTTCAGAGGTCCTAGAGACCAAGTTTGACTGGGTTTGACCATGATTTGACCATGGTTGACCAAGTTGAAATTTGAATAGTTTGATGTAAGATAATCAGTTAAGTTGAATTCTAGATTTCTATGATGATTGAAGGTTGATTATGCAAGCAATCGGCCATCCTAGGTCCAAAAATTTTAAATCACAATTTTGACATAGTAAATGATGTTTGATTTCGATTTTGATCCTGAAAATGGGTTTAGAATGTCGAAATTAGCCATGGGTGCAATTTTTATGAAAAATGGAGCACTTTTGAAAATTAGGTCAAAAGTTATATAAGGGCCAAAAGGGTCATTTTCAATTCATTATTCATATTTGACTTTTGAAACCTTTATGGAGCCCTCTGAGTGAGAAAATGGAGGAGATGAAGGTACTTGTGTCTTCACACCATTTTGAGCATAGTCGGCGACATCAGAGACCTCTACAGTATGGACATCCAGTAAGTGGACCTCTGTGCCTCTTGTAAATTCCATTTTTGCATGTTTTTAGCATTTTTAGGACTTTTTTCGTACGTTTGAATTTTTCAATTTTCCCATGCATGGAAACTCGTATGACTATCCATTGGGACTCGTACGACTTTCCACTTTCATTTAGAGTGTCATCCCAGAACCAATAGAAACTCGTATGAGAGGGACCCAAGAGTCGTATGACATTTTGTCGGGTCCCTCTTATGTCAACTTTTCAATTTATGTACTATTAGCCTATTTTGCAACCAAATTACTGATAGGATTCCTATTTTTGTGCTATGTAGGTCATCTATCCCGATGTCCATGTGCGCATATCACACCTTGCCACTCAGAGGTTATGTATTTCACTGCTTGACCTGATGAGGGTACATCTTGCTACATGTGAATTTGAGTATCTTATTTGGTTGCCCAACATTAGGGTTGACCATAGACTTTTGACTGCATTGATTGAGAGGTCTCATTCAAAGATCCAGACTTCCACCTCCCTGCAGGGGAGATTACAGTTACATCAGAGGATGTCTATAGGATACTCCGCATTCCATTCCATAGTCCACGTCCTGATTATGTGAGTTTGGGGAACTCTGGATTACATGCCTTTAGATGATTGTTTGGAGATGATACACAGCTTACCAGTTCTATTTCTTGGGAGACTCTAGTTCAGCCCTATGGGGAAACCCATATATTAGAGTGTATTATAGTCGGCATAATAGGAGGTATTATTATGTCTTACCATCAATAGAATGGTCTTTTGATGGGCTCGGCCCTAATGATTGCATGTTTGATGGCCACTCCATCTGAGTTGGGTTGGGTTCAGTGTATGCTAGCTCACATGTTCTCTGAGATGCATGAGATCATGTATCAAGAGGGCAAGTCTTTTTCTTATGGTGCTTTAGTACTTTAGATTTGGGCTTGGGAGCATATTCCAGTATGTAGACTAGTATGCCAGAGTCAGCGCCAGCCACAGGAGCTGGTGATTTACATTTATTCAGGATATGTCACACTGGTATGCATGGGCCATATGAGTATTGGAGACATTGCCTTGATGATAGTACATTTTTTATGTGGCATCCATATCTTCAGATAGAGGCCTAGCCTACTGCTCGAGAGTGGTTTAGTCACTTTTTCTAGAGTCAAGTGCTGATTGGGTGGTCTACCACACTGCTTGAGCATTTGATCATTACCAGAGTGTGGTGATAGTATGACATCATTCAAGATGCACCACAAGATCATGCTGCTTATGCATGGATAGTTAGAGAGCTCGGATTAGGATGGGGTCATCTATTGTTGTATGCTCTTTGTACACAAGACTATAGTGGCCAGGTTGGTAGAGATTGGGACTACCATGCAAATGTCATAGATGCTAAAGTTATATATAGATACATTGCTTGGCTCACTGAGAATCCTATATATAGATTTTCAAATTCCTCAGAGTTGATACCTTCGATGGAGGAGGCTATGGATGTGATAGGTGCTCCTATGGGTCGAGGGAAGAGATGCCAAGATGCACAGGCTCTGATGCCCCAACCTACACCTTTGATGCCGAGAGCAATGATGACACCTCCACAAAGACCATCTAGTCATATGAGGCCACCTTGTCCCACTAGTTCTATAGGAGGCAGACCTGCAATTTTACAGAGGAGATCGAGTAGAGGGGAGAGTGGTACATTGGGTAGTGTGGGCAGTGCAAATGAGGTACTCGGTGTTGAGTAGTATGTAGGTGCTAGTCCTGATCCTATATAGGATGATATAGATTTTGATCTTGGTGCTAAGGTGAGATGTCGTAAGGCACAGAGAGTAGAGGCTGCTGATTAGCCAGCAAGAGATACAGACATGCCTGTGGCAGATGCAAATCCTGGTGTACCACAGTCCCCTTAGGAGATCATTAGGTGCTTGAGATTACAGGTGAGGGACTTGAGGGTATGGAGTGATTATTTTGAGGAGTAATTCACAGAGGCTGACAAATAGTGATTAGAGCTTTGAGAGGAGAATAGGAGATTGCAAACAGAGGTGACACATCAAACCTTTCGAGCTGCCTATTATGTTTATGCTTATTATGTGTTGTTCCTATTGGTCAGAGAGTACTGACATACTCCCAGTATATGATAGTTGCAGAGGGAGCGAGGGCACCTCAAGCCAAGGCAGTGCCTGATGCACCACCACCACCTCCACCAGATGTAGAGGATCAGGTAGACAGCTGATTTGTCTAGATATTCTAATATTTGTGTCATTTTGTTCATATATACTGATCTATCTTCTGATAGCTCACATGAGCCCATTCTTTTTTACTTTATGCCAGTAGTGCACCCTTGACTATTTTGAGTTATATGATATATAAGATCTAGATTTTGGTTATGACTTCATTTGTACTTGTCTGTTGGAATTAGGAGAGATAGGGTATTGAGAGGGGAGGGGTGAATCAGTGCCCACAAAAACTTTAACTCATTAACCTTTCAGATCTACCACAATAAACAATGATAACCTTCCAAAATACCTTGCATCTAACATATGTATCATTCATCCATTCAACTTATGAAAGTAAATAACATGAAATCAACAATATAATAGTCAAACAACACTAATGAAGTGTGCACTCAGTTAAGAGATTTACATAAGATTGTCAAGTCTACTCTATTAAGTGATTTAGCCAAAAACTCTATTACAATTGTTAGAAAGAAATAGGCAATTATCTACTAATGACAACTTGATTGTCTAATACAGATCTATAAAGTATTGACAAAATATCACCTTTGATGTGATGTATCTTTGCTTTGAACTACTCAGTTAGCCTGCTCTGATTCTGCTTAATCTGATAAACTTTTGAATACTGATCTGCTCTATCAACTGATAGAATTGAAGTTAGGCAAATGCTTCAAGTGCTCCTTAATTCATACATCAGTTCACATCACAAATGATGCAAACATACATTTATATAGCATACTACTTTATGCCACTTAAACAAAATTAGGTTACACATCTTAGACAAAAACCTAAGATCTACGGTATAGAAAAATGACCTAGATCAAACTATTACATAAGATATACATTGCATTTAATGAGTATCTTAACAAGAAGATATTCCTCAATCTTGGTAATACGTTTCCTTATTTGGCATATCTATTTGCATAGAAGAATGTGCCATTTCTGATTACTATGCCATGTTTTGTGATAATTGGTAAACACTGTATAAACTACTCGATGTATACTAGTGGTCGGTGTTTACTATCGCTCGATGTTGGTGTCTGCTGGTGCAAGGTAAATTGTCTGATGCTCGGTGTATAAGCTTAACTGATTGGTCTGTTTTGCTTCTTTTTACTGACTAGCTTAGTTTTAAGTAACTAACTAATATTGTAGATAACCTTTGATACTAATGACAACCTTTAATGCTCAATAGAGATAACAATCTCCCCCTTTGGCATTAGTATCAAAAACTTGAATGTATATAGACAAAATTTTCTATATATAACTTATATCTCTACCATATACATATATAATTATCAAAAATTTTATTTACTCCCCCTCGGTGCATGCTCCTCGTAATATGTAGTATACATAGCATCTATGAACATATTTGGCATAATGACATATACATTGATTTCCCCCTTTTTGATAGTAATGCCAAATACAAACAAAATTTAACTGTATACTCACATCTTGTCAAAAAAGTTTTGATGGGTTTTCTTAAGTGACTCCAAGAGGTTTTCCCATTCCTCTTTCAAGTTTGTGAGAGCAATATGCTCAAGACCGACTTGTGCATGCATGTCAAAGATGTTATCCAACACCAAAATCTCTGGTGTTGCAACAAGTTCTTCCGCTTTGACAATGTGTTTCTCAAAAATGTTCAGGTATGGAAGGAGTTATGTCTGTAACTCTATGACCTGATCTATGATCTACTCTTCTTGTTTCTTTAGATCTGTTATCAACCGCTGGAGGTCTTGAACTTGGTGAATGTGCTTTTAAAAATCTTGTGGCTCAGTTGTAGCGACATTTGCCCTGGTTTTGATTTCATCTTCCAGACCTTTTATCTTTTCACTTATCTCAATAGTGAAGGTTTCCATAGTGCATAGCTTTAGTAAGAATTGAAAAATTAATTGGGTTATAGATTTTATGTCAGTTATTACCTCAGATAATTTGACCTTGTTGATTTCCGTTGATGGGGAGGCTACGATAGACTAGCTAGTCTATGCTCTGATCCTTGCCCAAGGACTCAAGTGTGCTCCTAACACCTATGGTTGATCTATAGAATACCTTATACATTCAAGGACCCCTTGATATGCCTAACCAACCGACCAAGCTAAACAATTCATCCATCAACATGACAAACTTTGCTTTCAGGCTACTAACCCTTACATTGGCTCATAAGGGCCTTTTAGTCTTCCACTTCTCTTCCAAACTCCAAAAGTCAATTTTATGAGTTTCAAGAACTTTTTAGGGCTAAAGACACCTATCCATCAACTTGGGAAGGTTTTTGAAGCACCCAATTTGGTAGTTTCTTTGTATTCTAGGGCTACAAGGAGGAGGCCTAATTAGCCCGCCTTCCGGTTTCTAAGGGATTTTGAAGCCCTTTGCTCAACATTTCATCCACCCTATCCTAAATGAGTTTAACTAAAAATGACCCAACCTAATGGATTTTTGGGGTCTCAGGTGCCCAGTAGGCCGTACTGTACCTTTTTCTATTTTGAGGGTTTTAGGGGTTTTATGGACTTCTCAGAGTCACTGTGCTTGAACTCTATAACAATACCATCCTAGGCTTGGTCAAGACCTCTCCTTTGTAAAAATTATCCTTCTCCCATGTATCTTGCATCCCTCCAAAGGGCATGCTATGAAATCCTTTCTATTGTCTGCTAGAGTCCTTTATCTGCTGCTGCAACCTAGCCGGGCTATGCTAACTCGCCTAGGGTTTTGTCAAACCTATGTTTTCACTTGCTTGTTGGGGCCCTGTTTGCATATTATACAAGGTTAGGGTCTGAGTTCTTAGACTCCACAATCCCATGGTATTCCCATGATGGAATCAAGAGCTACATGCCCTATTCCATCAGTGCCACCAAAATGAATAGTGGACTGTGAAACTTGATGAACAAAAGAAAACAAACTAAACACACAAAACTTAATCTAATTATAGGTAGATGAATTGAAACAAACACAAGATAACTATACAAGCAATGGATATCAACAGTGACACAATAATCCAATACTTCAAGCCATAAAAATGACTATCAAACACTGTTTCTGTATATTCAGTCCCCTATTCCCGTACATCTGCCATACAAACTACTTGCCAACCTTGAGATTAGGGTTAGATAGGTCTTATATATTCTTTCCTTCTAGTGTGTGCTTTGGTTTTAGGGATTTTAGCCTCTTAGCATAAACAGTCATTACAAAAGGGAAAAGTTGCTAGCAACTTTTGAGCAACTTTTAGTTGCTTGAGTAGCCTTTGCTCACTCATTCTAAAAGACCATTTCTAGGCCTTCTAAAGCACACTTGTGCTTATATAATAACCACACACTAACTCCTAGACCACTAACTCATAGTAGAAACAAATATCTCAAGATGACAACATTCCTTGAGTCAATGAGCATTACAAACTAGAAAGACCAGTAGACTTCTAGGACTTCCACTGAGCCTAGACACAACAAAAATGAGTCAAACCCCTTGGTGACTCTTATTTTACTTACATATCACTAGCACACCAAAACATGAAGGTGAGGGCCCTCATAGAGGTGCTCCTGCACCATACTCCCCCTCAGCACAAGATAAGGTACTTAGGGATCTAGAAGAGCTAGATCAACCCCAAACTTTTTGAATTGTCCTTCCTCTATCCAAGTGGCTTCAGATTCAGGCTGACCTACCCACTTGACCAGATGTTCCATATAGACTTGATGCCTAGTTTCCTTCTTCACCCTGAATTCTAAGATTCTCTCTGCTTTAGCTGGTTCCTTCTTAGGCATGGCATTGGTGTCTATGTCTTGTAACACCTTTGGTGGAGCTGTACCTTGCTGATTGATATCACCTTTAAATCTAATCAGGTCTGCAACATTGAACACCGGTGAGATGGCTAAATCTGAAGGTAAGTCCACCTTGTAGGCATTCTCTCCATATTTGGATAAAATCTTGGATGGGCCTACTCTCCTCATCTATAGCTTAGTAGGCATGCCTTTTTGCATCCTTGCTTTGTTAAGATGGACCATGACATAGTCCCCAATTTGAAACTGTACTTCTTTCCTCTTTTCATCCACTTTAGCCTTGAGTCTTTGAGTAGACTCCAAAATAGACTTCTTTACCTGCTCTTGTACCTCCTTGATAGTTTGAGTGAAATCTTCAGCTTGTTCACTCTTCAACTCCATGGAACCTAAGTCTCTCAACTCACACACTCCTCTAGGGTGTCTTCCATACACTATCTCAAAAGGAATTCTTCTTGTGGTCCTATTGACACTGTCATTGTAAGCATATTCAGCCTGAGATATAACAAGATCCCAAGTCTGCCCATAATCCTTTGTCAAACACCTTAGCAAGTTTCCAAGAACCCTATTGATGACCTCAGTTTGACCATCAGTTTGAGGATGGTATGCTGAACTAAAAGAGAGATTAGTTCCCAGCCTTTTCCATAAGGTTTGCCAAAAAATGGCCCATGAACTTGCTATCCCTATCTGACACAATGCTCAAAGGAAGTCCATGGATTCTAACTATCTCTTTAAAGAAGAGATGTGCTACATAACTTGCATTGTGAGTAGTTTTACATGGAATGAAATGACTCATCTTAGAGAACCTGTCAACAACAACATAGATTCTATCCATACCTAATTTAGTTTTAGGGAGTCCAACTGCAAAGTCCATACTTACACACTCCCAAGGCCTATTTGGAACTGGTAGAGGTTGATAGAGTCCTGCATTGCTTGAACCTCCTTTAGCTCTTTGACAGACTCCACATTGCTCAACATACCTCCTAACATCCCTTGCTAGCTTAGGCCAAAAGTAGTATCTCTGTACTAACTCCAATGTCTTGTTTATACCAAAATGTACACTTAGGCTGCCATTATGCTTCTCTTGGATCATATTTTCCCTCATGGCTCCTCTAGGTACACAAAGCTGATTACCTTTAAACAACGATCCATTTTGAAGGGTGTAATCTGCAAACTCACCATGAAAATGGTTCTCAAAATCTAGGCACACCTTGTAGGCTTGTGAGAAGTCTTCATCCTCCTCATATAAGTCTTTGAAACCTACTATTCCAATGCTTTGCAGCTGTACCTCTTGGACAGTCAATAACTTCCCACTCAAGGCATCTGCTACCTTGTTGAGCTACCCTTTCTTGTGTTTGATTGTGAAGGTAAAGGATTGGAGATACTCCATCCACTTCAAGTTCTTGTTACTAAGCTTCTCCTAATTGTTTATGTAGCTTAAAGCTTGGTTATTAGTAAAGACAATAAATTCTTTTGGCAAAAGATAATGCCTCCACTTCTTGAGAGATTTTACTAATGCATACAACTCCAAGTCATAAGCTGAATATTTATTCTTTGCCTCATTGAGTTTCTCACTAAAGAATGCCACAGGCCTTCCTTCCTAACTCAATACACCACCTACTACTATACCACTTGCATCACATTCAATGGTGAACAACTTATCAAAAGTGGGTAAGAGTAGGATTGGTTTGGTTGCTACCTCTTGCTTCAATGTTTGGAATGCTTTCTCAGCCGCCTCAATCCATTTGAACTTTGTTTTCAGTCCTCCTTTGATGGTGTCAAGCACTGGTGCACATATCCCATTGAAGTTCCTCACAAACTTCCTATAAAATTGTTTCCAAGCCATGAAAACTTCTAACTTCAGTCCTTGTTTTAGGAGCAGGCCAATTCAAGATTGCCTCTACCTTGCTTGGGTCCATTTTCAGAGTACCCTTGGACACCACAAAGCCTAAGTAAACCAGATCTTGCTACATGAACTCACACTTTTATAGGTTGATGGCTAATTTCTCTTTATGTAGCTTCTTCATAACCAGCCTTAAGTGCTCAAGATGCTTTGCTTTTGTCTTGCTATAGATGAGTATATCATCTAGATACACCACCACAAATCTAGTTGTGAAGTCCTTCAAGACCTCATTCATTAACCTCATGAAGGTGCTAGGGGCATTGGTAAGCCCAAATGACATCACAAGCCATTCATACAATCCATCAGTGGTTTTAAAAGTGGTCTTCCACTCATCACCTTCCTTAACTCTGATTTGGTGATAACCACTCTTCAAATCTAGCTTTGTGAAATACATAGCACCTCCTAAGCAATCCATCAAATCTTCTATTCTTGGAATTGGGAACCTATACCTAATAGCGATCCTATTAATATCTCTTGAATCTATGCAAAGTCTCCATTTTCCACCTTTTTTAGATGCTAAGACCACTAGGACTACACATGGACTAATACTCTTCTTGATTAGCCCTTGATCCAATAACTCTTGCACTTGTCTTGCTACCTCTTTGTTCTGATTTGGGGTAAGCTTGTAGGCTGCTTTGTTGGGTAGAGAAGCACTAGGTACAAAGTCAATTTGATGATTTATAGCTCTTCTTGGAGGTAAGGTGGTAGGTGTTCCATCACTTACTATATCTCTGTATTCTTCCAACATTTGCTACACTTCTAATGGTAAATTTGCCTACAACTTCTTGTCTTCCTCCTTTGGCTTCACCATGATAGCACACCCTATGGTCTCCTCATCCTATAGTGCATGTAGAAACTCCTTACCACTGCTACGAAACACACTAGGTGTTCTAGAAGTACCTTCTTCATTCTTAGTTATGGATTGAATTTTGAATGTGCTTCCATATTTCTTGAAAGAAATGGAGTTCTCCTCTCCATAATAGATCATCTTTCTATCAAATTGCCAAGGTCTTCCCAATAGAAGATGACATGCATCCATGGGTAAGACATCACAAAGAACTTTGTCTTTATAACCTCCAATGGAAAACTCTACCCATGTCTACTCATTAACTAGCACACTTTGCTCCTGGTTCAACCAAGTTACCTTGTATGGATTTGCATGTGGAACCTTTGTGAGTTTAAGCTTCTTTGCTGCTTCCCCTGCTATGATGTTATCTGTAGATCCTGAATCCACAATAACCTTGCAAAATTTTCCTTGTATCTTGCACCTGACTCTAAAAAGAGCCCTCCTTTGCTTTGGTTCACCTTGATTAGGCTGCCTTATAAGCACCCTTCGAACATAAGGTTCTCCCCCATTTCTGATTCCAATTTTTTGACTTCATTAGTGCATGAGCTGCTGCTATCCTCTTGGGTATAGGCTACCCTCTTCTCATTATGTGAGGCTGATGGTTTGTTAGGACACCTATAGGCAAGGTGTCCAAGCTGTCCACACTGATAGCACTTCATGGTGGCAAAGTAGGAGCTGCTCCTTCCTATTCCTCTTCCTCTACTTCCTTGAGAACCTCTTCCTCTACCATAAGATCCTCTTGTACTAATTTCTAAACTTTGTTCCAAGAGTCTGCTCTCACCTTGGTTTCTTGATTCACCACCTCTACTAGAACCTCCTCTTTGACCCCCTCTAGAGTCTCTACCTCTTCCTTTGTTCTTGGAATTAGGTTCTTGCTTTCTCCTTTGTTTGTCTTCAAGATTTTGCGCCATATGCTGACAACCAAGTATGGTGGTAGGAGTGAAAAAACTCATCTCTTCTGCTATGCTCCACTTCAAGCCACTGAGATACCTTGCCACTTTAATGCTTTCATCCTCTTGGATCTTGGATCTCAAACTCAACTTGTGGAACTCTTCAGTGTAGGTGGCTACATCCATCTCCTTCTATCTGAGGTTCAATCTCTTCCTATGCTACTGTATTTCATAATCAGCTAGTAAGTATGCTTCCCTGACTTTATTGACCATAGCTTTCCAAGTAGAGATTGGATTCTTTCCCTCTTTCTCCCTTTCACCTTGCAAGTAGTTCCACCAAGTTAATGCTTGTCCTCTCAACCTAGATTTGGCCACCTTGACCTTCTATGCTTCTGAGATCTCTTCACATTCGAAGTGATTCTCCATACCTTCAATCCATTGCATCACAAGCTCTGTATCCATCCAGCCAGTCAGTAATGGGACACCTTCAAGTGCCTTGCTTGTGATAGCCTTCAGTACTTTGAGAAACTGCTCATCTTCTATTGGAGGATCAAGTGTAGGTACATCATCATCAAGAGTCTTCTCTTTCCCCTTAGCATCTTGCTCCTCCATTCTATCTTTTACCTTATCTACTTTCGCTTGGACATCATCCAAGAGTTGCTCAATTTGCATCAATCTTTCCTGCATGAGTCTATTAGCTTCCTCTTGATCTTCTACCTTCTTAGAAAGCTTTGCATTGGTCACCATTTTCTATTTTTGAGATGATCCAATTGATTCTTTTGGTGGTTGAAACATCCACCTTTCACTTCCCAAGCCTTAAGAAGCTCTGATACCAATTTGATGGGGAGGCTAGGATAGACTAGCTAGTCTATGCTTTGATCCTTGCCCAAGGACTCAAGTGTGCTCCTGACACCTATGGTTGATCTATAGAATCCCTTATACATTCAAGGACCCCCTGATCTACCTAACCAACCCACCAAGTTAAACAATTCATCCATCAACATGACAAACTTTGCTTTCAGGCTACTAACCCTTACATTGGCTCATAAGGGCCTTTTAGTCTTCCACTTCTCTTCCAAATTCCAACAGTGAATTTTATGAGTTTCAAGAAATTTTTAGGGCTAAAGACACCTATCCATCAACTTGGAAAGGTTTTTGAAGCACCCAATTTGGTAGTTTCTTTGTATCCTAGGGCTACAAGGAGGAGGCCTAATTAGCCCTAGGGATTTTGAAGCCCTTTGCTCAACATTTCATCCACCCTGTCCTAAAGGACTTTAACTAAAAATGACCCAACCTAATGGATTTTTGGGTTCTTAGGTGCCTAGCAGGCCGTACTGTACCTTTTGCTATTTTGAGGGTTTTAGGGGTTTTATGGACTTCTCAGAGTCACTGTGCTTGGAGTCTATAATAGTACCATTCTAGGATTGGTCAGGACCTCTCCTTTGTAACACTTAGCCTTCTCCCATGTATCTTGTATCCCTCCAAAGGGCATGCTATGAAACCCTTTCTACTGTCTGCTGGAGTCCTTTATCTGCTGCTGCAACCTAGCCGGGCTATGCTAACTCGCCTAGGGCTTTGTCAAACCTGTGTTTGCACTTTCTTTCTGGGGCCCTGCTTGCATATTATATAAGGTTAGGGTCTAAGTTCTTAGACTCCACAATCCCATGGTATTCCCATGATGGAATCAAGAGCTACATGCCCTATTCCATCAGTGCCACCAAAATGAACAGTGGACTGTGAAACTTGATGAACCAAAGAAAAAAAACTAAACACACAAAACTTAATCTAATTATAGGTAGATGAATTGAAAAAAACACAAGATAACTATACAAGCAATGGATATCAACAGTGACACACTAATCCAATACTTCAAGCCATAAAAATGACTGTCAAACATTGTTTCTGTATGTTCAGTCTCCTGTTCCTGTACATCTTCCATACAAACTACTTGCCAACCTCGAGATTAGGGTTAGACAGGTCTTATATATTCTTTCCTTTGAGTGTGTGCTTTGGTTTTAGGGCTTTTAGTCTCTTAGCATAAACAGTCATTACAAAAGGGAAAAGTTGCTTAGCAACTTTTGAGCAACTTTTAGTTGCTTGAGTAGCCTTTTCTCACGCATTCTAAAAGACCATTTCTAGGCCTTCTAAAGCACACTTGTGCTCATATAATAAAAAAACACTAACTCCTAGACCAATAAATCATAGTAGAAACAAAGATCTCAAGATGACAACATTCCTTGAGTCAATGAGCATTACAAACTAGAAAGACTAGTAGACTTCTAGGACTTCCACTGAGCCTAGACACAACAAAAATGAGTCAAACCCCTTGGTGACTCTTATTTTACTTACATATCACTAGCACACCAAAACATGAAGGTGAGGGCCCTCATAGAGGTGCTCCTGCACCAGCCACTTCTTGGCTGATTCTTTCTGCCAGTTTGTCCTGAATTTTGGATTCTGCCCTTTCTTCCATTCATTTTTCAACATCAATGTCTAGGGAATTTATTTTCTTGGTAAGTATAGCAAGTTGATCTATGATAGGAGTATCTTCATCAATTCTCACTTTAGGTACTACCTATTGTAAGATATCCCTAACATCTATTAAGATTTCTTTTCATTTGGTTTCTTGCTTCAACTTTTCTTGCACTGCCTTTCTTGTACATAGCTCCCCATATCTGCTTAATTCCTCAAGGCTAAGGGTCCTCGGGTCACACTCAGGTATTATTATAACTTTGTCTAGAGTGACCAACCCTTTTTCTTTCTTTTTCTTCTTCTTCTCTGGTGCAAGGGGTGACTTCTTCACAATGGTGATAGTAACTTTGTCTTCTTCCTTTGGAGTATCCTTCCTGATTGACACACTCTCTTCCTTCCTCAGTTCCTTGGTATCCTGAGTATCGATAGCCTTAGATGTGGTGTCAGGTGGGGTTACATCGGTTGCCTTAGGCTCATCTTGTGCCTTTGGCTCTGAAGTAGTTTCTTCTTTTCCTTCAAACTTATGTGTCTCTATAGGTGTTTCAGTGTCTTGTTCCCCTATGGTATCTTTATGTTGCTTGAGGTCTAAACCGTCGGGTTGTTCCTGTGAAAGAATTTCTACTACTTCTGCAAGTACAAGAAGCTCACTTGGTAGTGATGGAAATGCACATTTAGTGACTTGCACTTCATCTTAAGTGTTTTCCAGTGCAATATTTACATCCTGATCATCATTGTCATCAAGATCACCATTTGTGATGTCCTCAATGAGTACATCATCATCAGTTTTCTTCTTCATTTGGATCTCTACTTGATCTGGTGCATCCTGTGAGATATTTATGTCTTCTTTTTCTTCAGTTATATCAATTACCTTAGTAATTGATATATCAAAATCCTTTGACTTCTCTGTTGCAGTATCATCAATGTATATACCTTTTCCTTTGGAATTTTGTCTTTTTTTAGATAGATTTAAGTATGCATTTTGATCAGCTTGTTCTTTGGCTTTAAAGATTGATCTCCATAGGGCATCGCCAATCTCCTCTACATCCACCATGTTATCATCTAGTATCATCATGGCTCAGTTCTTTACAAAAAATATTGGTTGATGATTAACCATGAGTTCATCAAGTTCTGCTAGGCTTAGATGTGGAGCAACTCGAACTAGAGATCTTTCTCTCTTTCTTTTCTCAGTTTCTAGTGCATAAGCCCATTTTTTATTTATTCTGTCATCCAACTCCTTTGGTAAGGATAGTGAAAATTCTAATGGAACTCTTTTAAACTTTATCATCATTTGGCTGACTACCTCTTCAATCTTGGTTTAATCCTCATTTGACATTTTGTCAAATCTGCTAAGTTCTAGATCAGAAAGGTCTCCGTTCTCAATTATATCTTCAATGATTTCATCTATTGACCTTACCTTGTTGCTGACCACTTTGAATTGACTGATGTCATCATCATTTTCAGTGTCCTCAAGGTATTCTTTGTTTCTTATCAATCTTCTTCTTTTCTTTAGTGCCTTAGCTTCAACCTTGGATCCTTTCTTTGCATATGTTTTTGTCGGTGTAGCAACTTTTCATTTGATCAACTTCTTTGTTTCCTTCTTCTTGGGTGGTGAAGCTGTAGTTGATGATCTTGTCCATGCACCTGTCTGTACTGGTAACTGCCTCTTCTTTGGAGCTTTAGGTGGAGGAACTGGTGTAGCTTCTTGTTCTTCATCAAATTCAATTTCCTCACTGTCATATGCCTTATCATCCAACATTAACTATCCTACGGTTGCCTGTTCAACCAATGTCTCTTCAGACTAGTCAGAGACATCTCCAAATTTAGCTGTTAAGTTTTTCTTCATCTTCTTTTCCTTCCTACACATTTTATTAATAGCTAATCCTATCGAGATTCTTGATTTAGCTTCTTCATAGGTTCCAAACCTAGTGGCCTTGGGATCTATTGGTAGTGCTAGCAGTGCTTCAATAGATTTTAATACGAAATCATAATTCATTTCATATCCCATAGGTGCTAGCCATTTGGTTCTAGGTTCAACTGCTCTTATCATGGAATGATTTGTGTCTACTAGAAAACATATATCCATCTTAAATTTCTCAACTAATTCTCATGGAATTCTACTTTGTTGACTCATCTTGGTCTGAAATTCTTTAAAGTACGCATTGAAATGTTTATTCAAATCATCTCCTAACTTGTTCATTTTCTTGGTAATCTGTACAGTTATTAGTTTATCTACTGTCCAATTTACTTTATCGACTCTAGGTAGATACTTTTGTATATAGAAAAATAAACAAACAAGGAGTGAACCAAACTTACGTGTGTTTGACTTCTTTGACCTTATAGTCTTCATGTTTTCCTATAATTGGTTTAGCAGTATCTCTGCAAGATCAATCTGGTGATCTTTCTTCACAATTTTGTATGCCATGTCTACTGCGCTACAGGGTACGTTATTTAGTCTACTCAATTGAAATATTTTGTACCCAATCACATGTGATGCAAATTTTACTGCTAGGTCTTTAATTGATGAAATTTTCAATGCTCGACCATCCCATGCAGCTCCAGTGTTCTTCTCAACATCAGTTCGGGCAGAGCTTCAGAAAGCCTTTGCCTTGTTAGCTGTAGGGTAGCCAGTAACCCTACTGATCATTTTCTTAGTGACCTCTATGGGTTTATCCAACCAGAATTTCCCATCATGATTCCAACTTAATACAATCCTTATTCGATCCGTTTTGAATGATTGCGTAAACTGTATGGTGCATGATAACCCCGATTTCTCAATCTTTTCACATTCTATTTTCAATTTTCAATTTTCAATCAGTGCCACACAATTGTTGATATGCCACACTAGTCTCAAAATCTCCTACTTCTCCAATCTTGTAGTGTATAAATGACCGTACATCTTCTATTAATAAAACCCTATTCAGGATGCTTGAAAAGCACCCATTGAATCTGTTTGTGATGCAACCTTCGGGTGTTGTTTGTACTTAGGTTCATCAAATTTCACTCTAACAATCAGATTTACTTCTTCCTCAATATGTTTTGATTTGCTTGCGGATGAAGTAGATGCCATAAATTGATTTAGGGTTTCAGCAAGCAGCAAGTAAATAAAGTGTTTGGTTGCAGGTGTACTTACTTGGAATCATCAAAGAGTGATGTCGGTTTGATCTGTAGTAGCTTTGAATCCTTCCGAAAATCCTTCTAGCTCAAACTCTTTTCTGTGAAATCTTTGCTCTTCGAGATCGCAATGTAAAAATGAACTATGTTTCTCGTGTATTTATAGACTTTTCAATATTCCAGCTCAAACTTTCGTGCATTAAATGCTTGACCTACTTTTAGTTCATAACAACTGTCAGCTCGGTGACAACTAAAAAATTTTATTTGCTTGATCAACATAATTTTTTCATCAGTTGATGCGTGCGCTCGGTTGACCTTAAAATAGTGATTACCAATGGGTCACCAGCTCTTGGTCTTACTTTTACCAACTGTATAACTTTGTTAGCTCAAAAACATGTAAAGCATAGTGCATCTTTATTCATGCAGATTTGGTATGTGCTCAATATATATAAGGAACTGTATGTAAAATGTGATCATTTTGAAATGTCAGTTCCATACATACCTATATCACCTTAAGTGGAGGTACCGATGTCACCCAATCTAGTGGATGAGGTTTCACCGACAACATTACTTGATTCAGCATTCTCATTAGATTCCTTTTTCCACATAGTGTTCCTTATATTCATGATATCTACAATAGTGTTTCCACTCTCAAATACATGATTTTCATCTGGTGCTCAGTCTCTATAGTCTTTGCTTAAATGACTGACCTTATGATAGTGCATACATGCCATTCCAGTGCATGTCCAACTTCTTGATTGTCCAGCCCATCTTTTCCTATTACAATTTGTTACAATGTGTCCATATCTACCACATGTCACACAGTTAGCCCATGTGTTATAATCCCAAACATAAGAGTTACCTTGTCTCTTCGGTTGATACAGCTTGCGTTGTGTTTTCTTCTTAGGAGGCCATACTTGTTTCATATTAGCCTTACACTCTCGTGCAGTGTGTCCATGTTTATTACAAGTATAACATATTTTATCCACAGTAGTATTGTAAGCAATATCATTCTATTTAGCTCTACACTCATAAGCTTGATGTCCAAACTTACCACAGTAATAACAATATCCATTGAACTTAGGAGTGACAAGAGGTTTACCTTGTGCTTTTCTTCTAAACACATTAGATGTATGTCTCGGTTTGCCACAATGATAACATGTCAATGCTTTAGGTCTTTGACTTTGATTTTTGTTGACTTGTTTAGCTTGATGTGATGATTCTCCTTCGCCGGTATAGCCTAGACTAGCTTTACTCCCAAATCTTATTTGATTAAACAAAAAGTCATCAATCTTCTTAGAACTATCCTCAGCCAGTTTCTTCATTTCATTGTGTTGCTATTGATTTTTCACTTCATTTCTCAGCTTCTCATTTTCCTCTTTGAGTCTTGCAACTTCTTCAAGATTCCTTGACAATTCTCCATTTACTCAGTTTACTTCTTGATTCACAATCATCATCTGATTAGATACTTGAAAAATCGGTGAGTTTTTGTATTTCACTTTCTTTTTCTTGAAGTTGTTCAGTCATTTGTCTTCAGTCATCAATAGCCGGATTTCTTTCTTGCTTGGATTGTCTAGCATTGTTCATTGTCTCAACCATTCTCACCATCTAAGATTCTTGACCGATTTGTAGTGCTTTCACTTGTTCAGTTAAATGTTGATTCTTTTCAGACAAATCAGAGATTATGCTTTTGGATCCATAAAAAATGCTTCCAGAACTAGATCCAATATGATAAAACATATCATCAATTTCTTCTTTGTGATAACCGATCTCATTTTGCAGAATAGCTAGGTTCTTCCTTTCAACCAATAATTTCTTCAGTCCTTCCTTGGTTTGCTTGTATTGTTCAATAAACATCTGCATTTAAATCTTTTGATTCTCAATAGTCTTTTCTAGCTTATACCTCTCCATGACTTTAGATCTTTACCCTTCAGTGGTTAAACTGTCAAATAAGAGAATTGAGCTCTGATACCAATTATTGGAATTCAGATAGATAGGGTACTAAGAGGGGAGGGGTGAATCAGTACCCACAAAAACTTTAACTCATTAACCTTTCAGATCTACCTCAGTAAATAGTGATAACCTTCCAAAATACCTTGCATCTAACATATGTATCATTCATCCATTCAACTTATGAAAGTAAATAACATGAAATCAACAATATATTAGTCACATAACACAAGTATTTTGGTAATGTAGAAACCCTTGTTAGAAGGTAAAAACTACGGTGGGGATGACACCCACAAATTCTTCACTACTACAGATAGAAAAGGTTTTCCTGTTAGGGCTACAAGTTTTGATCACTTCTGGTGATCTTACCTTGTTAGGAGTAATAGATTAGATCAGCTAGATCTACCTAGTTATAGGATTTTAACAACACTAATGAAGTGTGCACTCAGTTAAGAGATTTACATAAGACTGTCAAGTCTACTCTGTTAAGAGATTTAGCCAAAAAATCTATTACAATTGTTAGAAAGAAATAGGCAATTATCTGCTAATGATAACTTGATTGTCTGATATAGATCTATAAAGTACTGACAAAATATCACCTTTGATGTGATGTATCTATGCTCTGAACTACTTGGTTATCCTGCTCTGATTCATCTTAATCTAATAAACTTCTAAATACTAATCTGCTCTATCAATTGATAGACTTGAAGTTAGGCAAGTGCTTCAAGTGCTCCTTAATTCATACATTAGTTCACATCACAAATGATGCAAACATACATTTATATAGCATACTGCTTTATGCCACTTAAAAAAAATTAGGTTACACATCTTAGACAAAAACCTAAGATCTATGGTTTAGAAAAATGACCTAGATAAAACTATTACATAAGATATAAATTGCATTTAAGGAGTATCTTGACAAGAAGATATTCCTCGATCTTGGTAATACATTTCCTGATATGGTGTAACCGTTTGCATAGAAGAATGTGTCATTCCTTATTACTATGCCATTTTCTATGATTATCAGTAAACATTGTATACATTGCTCGATGTATATTGGTGCTTAGTATTTACTATCACTCGGTGTCAGTGTCTATTGGTGCTCAGTAAACTGTCTGATGCTCGGTGTATAAGCTTAACTGATTGATCTATTTTTCTTCTTGTTACCGACTAGCTTAGTTTTAAGTAACTAACTAATATTGTAGATAACCTTTGATACTAATGACAACCTTTAATGCTTAATAGAGATAACACTTGTCATGTTTTGATTTATGATGATATCATGTGATGTAAATGCTGTGAGTAGTGTAGAATGTATGTATGGATTTATATGCAATGCAATGGTTTCTTTCAAATGTATGAATGTTATGAAAATGTAATTGATTATGGAAAATGGATGGAAATGTATGATTTTAATGATGCTCATGTATGTAATGCAATGCAATAGATGGAATGATCATGAAATGCAATGTAAATGCAACGATACACATCATATGTTTTGTAGGTATTGATGAAGACAAGTACTCAGTCTTATGTCAAAAGGATGTTTAACCCAGGATGGTGACTACTTGCATTTCTGTGGGGAAACCTTCGTGTGAGATTCAGCTCTTTATGCCAAGTTTAAGTTTAGTTTTGAAGAATCATGTGATCATTTTAAGTGCATTTAGTGATTTTTGAGATCATGCAATCATGAAAAGTGAAAAATGACATGCAAAATGAAATGCAAACCTAAGAGCTAGGACCTAGTCACTGATCATGTGTCGATTTGTTTTCATCATTGAACTTTTTAGGTAACCATATAAATCAAAACAATGCCAACTAGTTAGGAAACTATAAACATATGAATATTGATTTGTATGCGCAAGAATCAATACAACACCCACTGGTTAGACAACCATGGACATATGAATATTGATTTTGTTTTTGAAATGTCAGATTAGATATAAGCACCAAGGTATTAACGCCAGGATGACATGAATATCATATCCATTTTGATATAGCAATTTGTATAAGCATCAAAACATAGACATCATGATGACCTGAATACACCTTGCAATACAAACACATCAAGTAGTCAAGAGATCATTCTAAATCCAATGTGAATTACCCGTAGTGACCCTTTATTATTCACATCCTTAGGTAAGATCGCATTTCACAGTAGGAGTAAGAATTCACTCAAAAAGACAATAGTTAGATCATAATTCCTTGAATATTTTAGGTATCAATGGTTGAGGTACTCATGGCCATCCAATATGAGATAGAGGCTCTTATAGAAGGACACCATTTCAATCCAAAATTTCCAAAGTTGTTAGATTTTCACATACAAGTAGAAGACAAAAGAAAGATTATGCCCCCATTCATCAATCTCTAAATCCTGTAAAGGACATCATCGAAGAGCTTGAGGGAACACAATATGCAAAAATATCAATGCGAATCAGCAAGCATACAAGGAGATAAAATCATGTAAAGCATAGATTATTTTCCATTTATTTTGATGTTTGATTGCATTGTTGTAGATGCAAAATCCTTTCTGGAGAGGAGACTGACTGACTGACTCGAATGTAGCTTCAAAGGACCTTGACTAGATATGACTCATCTGAGATACTAAGGACTGTAGGATATGACTTTGGTTGCCCCCAATTTTGAACATTGATAGGATACAGACGCTTGAGCTGATTGGTGTACAGACCGACTTTATTGAAAATAGGAATGCAAAAACAAAACTGGGAGATATGTACAAACTAAAGCAAGACTGAAAGCTGGGAAAGACCAAGATTGCACTGATAGATGGAGCGTTTTGAACAAGTGGCACCCGTTTGTTGGATTTTCACTATCTTGGTAGAGATTCTATTTTTGCTAACAAGGGGCCTGTTTCCAGGTTCTCACCAAGGCACTTTTTCTTTTTCTCATTTTTTGTATTTTGTATTTTTTCATTTTTTTTGTACTTTTGATATTTTTAGTCTGTTTGTGAATCATCAAGGTGCCTATTGCTAGGTTTTCACCAAGATGTTCATTTTTTTAGGACTTTTTCCTAATTTTTATGATTTTTTTAGGACATTTTGCAAAGACTAAATGCTTTAGGTGTAGAATTTCTTCAGATGGAGAATGTTGATTGGTTCTCAGAGCTATTCTCCTTCAATCACTGAGAGTTGATAGGCTCTAGAGCCAAAAGTAGTAGTGATAACAAAGGGACCCAGCCAATTGGGTTCAAACTTCCCCTTGCGTTCTCTATGTGATTGATTTTTAGGATTCTCTCTCAAGACTAGATCACCAACCTGAAATTCTCTATCTAACTTTCTTGTTGTAGCCTCTAGACATTCTTTTTTGATAAACTCTAAGATGATCATATGCTGCTTGTCTACACTCATCTAGTAGTTCAAGTTCTTGCAACCTAGATACTCTATAGTAATCATCAATTACTAGACCATGCATTCTAGTTCTAAATGATGGGATTTCAACCTTAATAGGTAGTACCTTTAGACCCATAAACTAAAGTGAATGGTGTAGCTCCAGTGGGTGTTCTGATACTTGTTCTGTAGGCCCAGAGAGCTGGATTGATCATGAGATGCCAATCTCTTCCTATTTTATTAACTGTCTGATGCAAGATTTTCAATAGATTCTTGTTTGAAGCCTCTACTTGTCCATTCCCTTGAGGATAGTAGATAGATGACCAATTTTGTGTAATCTTGAATTTGGCACATAGATCATCTAAGTCCCTGTTCTTGAATTATCCACCATTATCTGTGACTATAGAGTGGGAATACCATATCGACATATGATATAGTTCATAATGAACATGGAAATTTGTTTGTCAGTTACTTGAGTCAAAGGGACTACTTCTACCCATTTTGTGAAATAGTCTGTAGCTGTAATAATATAGGTAAGCCCATTAGAAGAATGAGGATGTATGACTCCTATAAGATCAAATGCCCATTGGTGAAAAGGCCATTGTGTAGTAAAGGGAATTAGATCTCCCCCTGGTGCATGAATTAAGTTACCATGTACTTGGCATTTTTGACAGTTCTTAGCAAACTTGATTGCCTCTTTCTCCATTTCAGGCCAATAGTACTCAGCCCTAATAAGTTTACGAGCTAGTGTTAAACCATTGGAATGTGATCTACAAATACCATCATGGACTTCCTCTAATGCACGTTGAGACTCTTCCCATTCTAAAAATCTAAGGAGTGTAACATCTAGACCTCATTTGTATAGTTCATGACCAATGATGACATATCGAGATGTATTGCAGATAAGGTATCATTTCTCATGGCGGTTGAAGGTATTGAGAATGATTTGATCTTGGAGATAGGAGAAAAGGTTTTTATATCTGGATGAATCATGACCAACAACAGTGTAGATCATGTGGGTTTCAGGGGAATCATATGTAGGATAAGATATTGCTTCTACTAGGAACTCATAGCGTAGCTCATGTTCAGGCTGCTGTAATAAAGTAGATAGCATTGCCATGGCATCATAAGCCTTGTTCTCTATTCTAGGTATTTTCTCAAAGGTGATAGATATGAAATATTTCTTTAGATCATCTACCATTCTTTTGTATGGAATTAGCTTTCCATCTTTCATTTGATACACATCATTGACTTGGTGTATAACAAGTTGTGAGTCTCCATGAATATGTAGTTCTGTTACTCTCCACTCAATTGCTATCTTCATGCCATTAAGAAGGGCTTCATATTCAACAATATTTTTTGTGCAAGGAAACTTTATTTAGAATTCTTTAGGGATTGCGTATCCTTGAGGAGTGATGACCAATATGCGTGCTCCAGATCCATTATGTGTATAGGAGTTGTCAAAGAATAACTTCCATTCTCTAGAAGAAAGATTCATGATAGAGGAAACTGAGAATTCCATTTGCATTGGTGTATCATCAAACAAAGGTGCGTCAGCCAGTTGATCATCAATAACTTGGCCCTTGATAGATTTTCTCTCAACATATTCAATGTCAAATTTGTAATCACCCAAAAATGGTCATCTAGACTATTAGCCCCTTTCTAGCATTCTTTGCTAAATTCATCAATTGCTTATTCTTGATCAAATCCTTATTCTATCATTTATTCATTTATATTCTATGGGTTAACCATTTTATCCTAAGTCTTTATTTAATTAAAAGGAATTCCCTCCCCTTTTATTAAATAAAAATCCCCCACTTACCTTTTATCCTAAGTTGCACAAATAAAGCATTATTCCTATTTTATAAATAAAAGGAAAAGGCTTTTTGTCTCACATGGGGCACAAAAGTCAACACTTCTTTCTCATTGGAGGAGACTTGTGCACAAGGATTGCTCCCACTTTCAAAATCCACCCTTGATCAAATCTTTTGCCTCTTAATCTCCATGGTCCATTTATCTCTAAAAGGAGAGCTCTCTTCTCATTCTAGGATCCCCACTCTTGATACTAATCTTATGCTGCAGGTTTTCTTGGTGCCATTGGAGCTTTGGAAGAACTTGTTTCATTTTATTCTTCATACTTGACTTGTAGCTTAGTTTTCATAGCATTCTTAGCTTAGTTTCCTTTCATGTTTTAGCTTAATACACATAGTTTAATTAGAAATGGCTTGTAACACTCTCATTTGTATAGTCTAGTTGCATTCTCATTCTATCATAGCTTGCATTGCATTTTGATTGTGATTCTTGAAGATATTGGCATTCTCGCCCTTGTCTCTTTGAATCTCCCATTGTATGGTTTACTTGAAAGGTTGCATGCTTAATAGCTCTAGCTGAGAGCCCTCTAAACACCCTTGTACTCCATGCCTACGGAGCTCTAGGTCTCTTTTCAAGGTTTCCAATCCATGGATGCCCTTGGAATCAATGGCTTAGAGAAGTGCACATTTTGAGTGTACAAAATTAACTTAATAACATCATGTTGCCTGAATTTCAGTCACCCATCTTTTTTTGGCAATATTGGAGTCATATGGTCATGTCAAGTCAGTCTAGTCATGATGGTGTCTAGGTCTAAGTCTTCCCTAGGATAGGAAGTCTTTGTTGGGTTCCCCTGCCATTGCCTTCTTGTTTCAAGCTGGGTGGGTTGTTATCAAGGTCTCATTATTTGGGTAGGTTGTAGATCCCAACTCGGCAAAGATCATGGTGCTCCAATTGATGATCTTTTCAGCAAGTGGAATGATGTTTGGAAGTAATAAGTTTCAAGCATTCAAAAGGACCATGAGAAGATTCTTCATGTGAGGGATGCAATGACAGAGCCAGCATTGAATCATTTAGATTTTACTCTATATAGTAGTGTGTACACTTCAAGTGAAGAAGCTCCTCTTATTCTTAATAAGTGCATCAGCAGGGATTGCAGTTGAAGACTTTGATCTATATTCAAATCTGTAGGCTAAGGAGATATCAAGAAGTGTTCCTTGAAGTTTTCAGAATGAAAAGGAGATTGCATTGTTATATTTCACCTGGTATCAAGATCCACAGGTTCAGAATATCAAATTACTTTAAAATATTGCATCTTAATTACAATCGAAGAAAATGGCAATGAGTCTATGTTGAATTATAATGGAATCGAGGGACAGTGTGTAGTTGTTCCCCACAATTTCCCTATCATTCCCTTTTTGGCCACATCCTGTTTGTTCCAAGAAATGCTCAAGTGTCAAAGTCTAGTGTGTTTTCTACCTTTTGGCTTGAAAACCCAGTGTGTTTTCGACCTTCTCTCTGAAGGTTTAGGATGTTTTTGACTTTTGGTCTAAAAATTCTCTATGTTTTCGACCTCCAGTTTGAAAACCCTCTGTGTTTTTGACCTTCAAGTGCACAACTTCGACTAGGTGGGTCCCAGTTTCTAACGTCACCACGGGGCCAGTCAGTAGTCAAGCAAACAACAAGCTGCCAGTGGTCAGTGGTTAATATCTTACAGTTGGTCGCATGATGGCATGGACTCTTCAGAGCCCATGCATCCATGCGACAAATTGTCAGCGGTCACAGTTAAGAAAGTTCTAAATAGTTTGCGGTGCCAGTTAACACTTTGTGGTTGCTCGCATGATCACATAGGCCTTCCTAGCTACATGTGATCCTATGAAAAATGGTCAAGCAGAGGCTTTCAGCTCTGGTGGTGGGTCCTTGGGTGGTGACTTGTTTGGTTTTCATTGGCCGGCGGGGTAATACATTGGTAGTGGGGCCTGAACTTTCAGTGAGGTGGTGGTAAAGTGGGATCCTTCCACATGTCCAGGTGGGACCAAAGATGCTTGTAGAGTTGACCAATCATAGAGTGGTTGCATGATCACATGGATTAAAATATAGCCTTGCAATCATGCGACAAGACAGTGAAAGCCCTGCGGTAGGTGTGTGGTCGCAAGATCGCATGACTGAGAGAACTGTCTTGCGATCATGTGAGATGAAGACGCATGGTGGTGGGTCCCAAAGACTTATCGGCAGATGTTCATCAATGGTCCCTGCTTGTCCGCTATGCTATGGAAAAGTCATTGAGGGAATGCGGGATCTCGACGCATGTCAAGCACAAAATTAAAAAGGAATTAAAAGAATATTATCTCAAAGGTATTCTACATGTGTTTACACGTAAGTGCTTGAGGTTGATGGGAAGAAAATGATGAAATAGATGGTTGACTATCATATTAGAATAAAAAATGTTGATTGCAGAGCACGTTGAAGAAATTGTACATTATTGAGGTCTTGAAACTGATTCCTTATGATATGAAAACAAGGAGAAGTCTAATACAGAGGGATGGTCAGATGTTTATGGATACATGCAAATGTTATGTAGCATTCCCAAGTTCATGTCGATGGATGGAGTCTATTCACTTCACATTCTCAAAGGCAGATTATATGAAAAGATAGAGTCTTTTGGAGTTCCTTTTTGTTTGTAATTTCAAAAGTATCTTTCTTCAGTCTGCTCAAATTCTAGAAGCTGAAATGTTTTGTATTCCCATGAAAGAATGCATGTTGTAATTCTTATATAAACTGTTGCAAAAGCAAATGCAAGGGTTGGAAAATTTTTGGCATGAAGAGAGGTTGCAGAGACAATCATACTTGGTGTCAATTCTTTACTATCCATGTGCTTCCTTTTTTTGCATACAGTCAGAGAGCTGGAGTGGAGGAGAGAGCATGTTTAATTTCTGTATTTTCATTCATGCATTGAGATTAATGTTCAATTTTTGTAATAGATTTGGCTATAGTTTGCCAGCAAATATGATCAGAGTATTGTGTTTGTGTGTTTAAAACAAGGAAATTTTTGTTATGAATCAGAGTATTTGGGCAACACTTTTCTGATTATTTTCAAGCAGAGTATTGTTATGATCAGTTTTGAGCACTGTCTTGTATTCTTAGTCAAATGGTGATTGGATGGTAGATCAGAGTACTATCATTTGATCCTGTTGCAAAGATTTGAATGTTTAATCTTCTCATAACATTGCATTTACAAAACTAACAACATTCTTGCATTACCAACATTGGGAAGTCACAGGATGTGTGAGTTCCTGAAGTTGGCTAGAATTAGAATCTAAATCTACCTGAGTTAGTCCTAGATAGGATTAGCTTGGTTTTGCCTCTGTTGTTCTCTGGTTAAGAACATACCCTACAGTAGGAATTAGAGATAAAATATAATTCATTGAATATCATTTGCATAGGGAGCTGTACCTCAATTCAGAGGGAAACTAGATATTCTCAGAAACGGTTTCCCAACTGTTGTGTAAAGTTGTTCTTCATTATAAAATTGGGCAAATAAAAAGAGTAAAAGAAGAACAATTTTTTTACCAACACATCACCCATTTAGCTAGTCTACCTATGAGGGTAGCTTTTCTTAGTAGGTACTTTAATGGATCAATATTAACTACCAAATGTGTGTTATTGGATAACATGTAGAGTCTCAGTTTCTATGATGTAAAGATCACAGCTAGAAAATATTTCTCAATCATGGAATAGTTCTTTTCATATGCTACCAATGTTCTACTGATGTAGTATATAGCTCTTTCCTTCTTGTTCTCATCATGTTGTGCTAGCAATGCCCCCAATGATGTATCTATAGCGGAGACATATAAGATCAATGGCTTCCCTTGAATATGAGGATTTGATAGATATTTCTTGATATGATTAAAGTTCTTTTCACATTCCTCATTCCATGCAAAGGTCACACCTTTATGTAATGTCTTTGTGAAAGGTTGTGATATGTCTACTAGCTAAGATATGAATCATCTAATAGATTGTACTCTCCCTTGTAATGTTCTCATTTGACTGATATTCTTGGGAGGTTGCATTTCTATGATAGCTTTAAATTTTTCTAAATGTACTTCAATTCCCTTCTTTGAAACAATGTAGCCTAAGAGCTTTCTAGAAGTGACACCAAAAGCACACTTCTTAGGGTTCAGTTGGAGACTAAACTTCTCCATTCGATCTAGTATTTTTCTCAAGTCATTTAGATGTTCAGATCTTATCATGGATTTTGCTAAAGTATCATCAACATAATCCTCCATGGTTTGATGCATCATGTCATGAAAGATAGATGTCATATCTCTCTGATATGTAGCACTAGCATTCTTAAGCCCAAATGGCATGACATTCCAATAGAAGGTACCCCACGCACATGTGAAAGCAATTTTCTCTTGATCCTCTGGAGAAATTTTTATTTGATTAAATCCAAAAAAACTATCCATTAAAGAATACATCTCGAAGCCTGCAGTCATGTCCACTATCATATCAATGTTAGGTAGTGGAAAATCATCCTTAGGGCATGCTTTGTTTACATCTCTAAAATCCGTACATACTCTTATAGACTTATCTGGTTTTGATATAGGTACAATATTTGAGATCCATTCAGCATAATCAATAACATGAATGAATCCAGCTTTTAGTAGTTTCTCTAATTTAGCTTTGACCAAGAGTGCAACATGTGGATGCATCTTTCTCAATTTTTGTTTAATAGGTTTGACGCCTAGGGCTATAGATAAATGGTGCATTATAAGATCAGGATCCAACCTTGGAATATCTAAATATTTCCATGCAAATTTGATCTTCTTTTCTATTAGGAATGTGGTAATTTTTTTCTTTTCTTGTTCTAATAAGGATTGTGCTACATGAATCAACTGTGGTTCCTCTATTGTTCCCAAGTTGATAGATTGAGTGGGCTCAATTAGAACTGGATATCTGTCCTGTAAATGACTCAAAAGGACATCAAATATCTCATTCTTAGGCACCTCAAAGAGGTTTTCACCCTCAGATACATCTTTTATTTTTACTTTTGTAGGTTCTGAGACTGCCATAAAGTGGTTTTCACCCTCAGAACTCCTTTTCTTTTTATTTTTACTCTTATTCTTTTGACTAAGATACTTGATGTCTTACTCCATCATGCTAACGCTTGGTTCACTGATGGAAGTCACCATATGCTCAACTGCACTGAGGTAGCAAGCAAGGGCATAGTCATTTGGAAAGGTATAGATACCATGGCTTAGATTCGTGGAGGTTTGGTCAAGAAGTTTGGGATGTTGGATAGTCAAAGTGGTGAAAGATTGGGAAATAGTGTTTACAGATATGGATCTATCATCATTGGTCCTAACCCAACTCTCAAGTTTTAAGGTGATATTACAACTCAAAACATTCAATTCATGAATAGGCTCAATGTCATTGTGGGAGTCCACTTCAATCATCAATGGATCAGATTCATTAGTTCATTATTTCACTCTATAATTACATTAGGTTTAGGTACATATTGGTGAATAATGTCAACATGTTTCTCTGTGATAAGCTCATCTTCCTCTGAAATGATTCCCCATTCATAGTCATTGGATTCATCTTCTGATTTTGGACCTCTAGGAAATCTAAGAACATGTGTAAAGTCTGAATGGATACCCCAAGAAGGGTTACCCTAAGATTATGATTTGAATTCATACTCATGAGAATCTATCTCAGAATAGCTGCCACCTTCCTCCTTGTCTATGTGTTCTTCTTCTTTAAAATTAGCTGGTTCTTGTGGTGCAACTGTCTTATGTTCTATAGTAGGTTCTTGTGTTTCTACTACATTGATTCTTTTTACTGGATCATCTTTAGCTTCAAGGAGGTTTTTTATTTCCTTAGGAAAATTCTCATAAGGAATGACCTCATCAATGGTGTTTGAATCATCACTGTCAGATTGTTGTGTTGTTTCCTCTATTGGTTCAATCTGTTCTAAGACATGTGGGGAGTTCTTTCCAAGATAGAAATAGTTCTTATATCCTAGACCTATTGTATTCTTGTTGGTTTGGCCATGATGGTCAAGAGGTGATAAAAGACCTTTACCTTGTAGTCCTAGAGGTCCTTTTCTAGTATATCCCATTTTTGTGATCAATTTGTCTCCTCGTCCATATGACTTTTGAGGAATTTTGATTGAAGAAGAGTCACATTTCTAGACTAATTGGGATTTAGGTTCATCCTTGTATAACCATGCAAGAATGGATTCATCTTCCTCAAACTCTTGTTTAGATACTTGTTCTGTGACAAAGCTTCCATTGAATATGACCTGGGATTCTTTAGCTATAGGTTTTGCTTTGTCAGATGGTTGTCCATGAGATTTTGGGGACAACGGGAGAGATGTAAGAGATAAAATAGGTTCCATTATGTATTCTCCCATGCCATTATCCTTGATTTTGATTTCTTTAGACATGTCTTCCATTTTAGAGGTTGAAGCAATGTCTAGCTTCTTAGTGGAAGATTCTTTGTTATTAGGAACAAGTTTATCAGCACTTTCTTTCAAAGCATTGCAAGTTGTATATAGGTTAGCTGGAATCATCACCTCTACTCCTTTATAAGGGAATTTCACACATTAATGGTATGTGGAAGGAATAGCTTTCATTTCATGTATCTAGGGTCTTCCCAAAAGGATGTTGTAAGCCAAAGGTAGATCAAGAACTTGACATATGGTGTCTCTCATAACAGGCCCTGTTCTGATAGGTAAGACAATAGTTCCTTTGGAAGATATTTCTTGCTCATCATATGATTTGATAGTTATCTTCTTATTAGGATCAATGGAAGTTTTAGATAATCCCAAGTGTGTGATCAAGTTGTAAGAACAAATGTTGAGACCAACACCTCCATCTATCAACATGCATTTGACACGATGGTTTTGGATCAAGACTTCAATGTGCAAGGTTTGGTTATGAAGATGACTCAAGGAGTTATCATCTTCCTTTGAAAAGGAGATATATTGGGGAGACGTCAAATGACCAACCACAGTCTGGAATCTATCTAAATCAAGGTTGTCAGGAACATTGGATCCGAGAAGAGCTTTGTCTAGAATGGCTCTATGAGCTAGAGATATCCGAAGCAACTCAAACATGGAGATTTTTGCATTTGTATGCTGGAGTTGTTGGAAAATAATGTATGATGTGGGCCTCATATCTTTAGGATTTGATTTAGAGGCATCCTTATGTTTAGAAGCATATGAAAGATTGAAAGGCATCTTAGGGACATTTGATGAATTGGGAATTTGTCCTTGTAGATGTGCCTAAGCTTGTGATCGAGTAACTACATTTGCTGATTGATTATCTCTATCTTTTCTTACAATTGTGATGACATTGCAACGCTCAGATAGGCATGGTTCAACCATATTTATGATAACATTGTTTCTAGAGTAGGCATAATTGACTTTAGCACCCACATTAGGTTGAGAAGATGAATCTCCTTGATTATGTTTTGAAAATGGTTCTGTGAATGCTGTATGATCATTATTGCTTTTATGATTGTCAATTACAATTTATCGATTATCAATTTTGTCTTGTATGATGTGTTTCAAGCGGATGTAGTTATTAGTTTTATGACCCTTATTGTGATGGAAGTCACGTAAATCATTCTCTCTCCACCATTTTGATTTTGGTTCAAGATCAAAAACTTTTATCTCAGGAAAGTAGATGATGTTGTTGGCCAATAGAGTTTTCATGGAAGATTCCAAGGACTTTCCAAGAGGAGTAAACTTGTGTTTAGGATCTGTAGCCGAAGGTTTATAGTTAGATGACTTCTTGTTTGATTCCATTGCTTTTTCTTCTGAGGCTTTGATAGCTTGGGTGCCAATAGTGAGATTGAAAGTGGGTGCCTTAGATGGGGCACGAATAGTATCAACAATGCCGTTAGTGACAATTCCTTTATTCTTGTTCCAGTTTTTCCCTGTCTTTAGAATTAGATCTAGATTCATACTTGTCCTTTTGAAGTGATATGTCTCCTTTTTGTACAAGTACTTTCTCAATTTTGATTGTATTTTCTACCATTTTATCAAAGGATGTATGATTTTGTATTTGTAAATGGCAGTTTAGTTCTGGAACAAGGTTGTTGATGAAAATATCTAGCTTCTCAATTTCTGGAATAGGTCAAGCATATAGAAAAAACTTCTTCCTCCATATTTTGATAAAAGTCAGGAATGGTTCTCCTGAGTTCTGTTTTAGATTGCAGATGTCAATCATAGTGACCAGATGTTGAATGTTGTAGGAGTATTGTTGATAGAAAAGTTTGATTAACTCCTCAAAAGTATTAATAGTTGGAGGCATTTTTGAGAACCAATGAATAACTGACCCTCCCAGAGATCAGGGAAAAGATGCATTAAGTAGGTTGGTTCATGCATGAACTCCATAGATTGAGTATAGAATTCTCTGACATGATCTTGAGGATCAAATTTTCCATCATACTTATCATATTTAGGCATCTCCGCACTTTTAGGGAATGGTGGTGTTAGAAATAGGGAATACTAAGAGGGGGGGGGGGGTGAATCAGTATTCTACAAACTTTTACTTTTGCCCAATTATGGATATAACAGATTATCTTTACACATGCATAACATAAGAAGCTAAACAATATTCATAGTAATAAAACTAAAGAACTCATAACACATTATTTGTTCTCGAGGAAACCCTGGCTAAGGGAAAACCCCGGTGGGGATGGAACCCACAAAGATCCACTAATCAAAAGTATCTTGTTAAGGATATTGACCCTGTTAGGAGTCTATTACATGCATATAGTGTATCAGTCCTAATTAAGGGACTATGGGCCTTGTTAGAAGCCTCAACCCTGTTAGGAGTTGGCAGTACAAAATGTGATTACCATATGAGCCCACTACCCAAACAAGTAATGTACAATATACACTGATTAGAAAATAAGGTTAAGGTACATAACCTTATACTGCTTGCATCAATATCTCTTTTATTCTCTTTCACTATCACTATTACATATGCATCATATATTTCACATCATATCACTTCTTCATTACATCTCATTACTACTTCCTTTTTACAATTACAATTACATTTATACAAGTTATTAGGATTAATAACTTTCCAGTCAGCTATCATATAACAAATAAATTTATCTAAGGTTTAAAATCTTGGATGTCATCCCTTTATATTTTTAAGTCATTATTTTGATAAAAAAAATAATCCCTTAACTCTTTACCAATTTTGTCTACATATTCTGTCCTGTCGGCTTGACACTATCTTTAGTAAAACTAGCATAACTTCTTCCGTACATTCCGTACTAACTTGTACTCTGAGATGGATCTTCAATAGTCATCATAGTGTCTATGTTCAAGTGTGCAAGCACTGAACTTACTCCAATCAACATGAAAACAAAAAATGTCTCCAGGTTCACTAGTAAAAACATTATCTCATACTTAGACAATTTCGCATTGCGCTTTGTCATACTAGCTCTCTGAACTGTGTGATCTTCATGTAGATCATATGTTGCCATAATGACAACATCTATGTAATCAAATCAGCCAAATTTCCAACAATCTCCACCTTTGTCATTGGTGGCAACATATGAGAAAATTGGCTAAGTCTACAACTTCAAAATCTCAAAATTGTGGTCATAGTATAAAATGTATACTATCCTTATAACTCCTCAAAAAATATTATCTCTAATATAGTATGCCCCCTAAGAGTATATTTCCTTATCATTTACTATCAATTTTCTACTAAATATCTCTCCCCCTTTGACAACAATGACAAAATAAAGGTAAGGAGGGTTACAAAACTGTATTCTCAAAAAGATTATACCTTAATTCAATTATTGCAAAGCCGGTAGGCTTGCAACACAATCTGCAAAATAAATCTTTATAGCTTCTAACTCCTTCTGCCATGATTTCTTAATGGAATCTACCACATTGAGTAGTGCACTCAGTCCATAAGATGCTCTTCAATAATGCTTAACTTCATAGAAGTGTGCTCTCTTAAAAGAGTGAATCTTTTCATTTTCCTATCTCTTTCATCTTGGAAAACTTTGATTTCATCATATAACTTATGAATTTTCTTCTCAACATAAAATACCTTCACATTGGGGCTAGAAAGAAAGTTAGTTTCATTCTGAATTTTTGCTTCCTTCATCTTCATCTTCTGATCTTCTTCTGCTGTCAAGGTCTTTGATTTTGTACACTGGATGTACAAAGATTTTCCTATTTCCAAATTCTTCCTCAAGTCCTTTATACATATATCAAATTTTTTGATATCATTCTTGATATTCTAGCTGATGTTCAAAAGCATTTTGGCCTCATAGGCTACTTGAGCTTTTACTTTTGCTATATCAGATAGATTTATGAATTCATTGTCAAAAGTGTTCATTACCTTCTTTTCTTTATCCAGGGGGTCAGCTTCTGCAATTTGTGTAGTTACAATACTTTGTAACTTCTCAGTAAGTTCCTTCAGGCATCCTTCAATACTTTTTACTTTCTTGTTCTTGCCAATGATTTTGTTCAAGTATGTGATCAATTCCAACTAATCATCATCATCTACTTCCTTTCCCAAATGCGCAATCATAGATCCAATTTGATTCTTCTTTCTAGTCTCAAGAGTAAGACTAATATCTTCTTTAGTGGGAATGGGTACTTGTTTTTCTGTCACTTCAAGGGTTCTACAACTGCGGTCTCTATTTTCTCTTCTCCTTTGGTAGTTTCATACTCTTCAAAAGCTGAATTGTCAACAATGTTTTCCAAATTCTTGAATACATTATCATCAGTATCCAAGGTGATCTTTGTTCCCTCTACATTCATGACTTCATCTTCAATGTTAATGGCTGGTGGAGAGGGAATGTCCTCTTGTTCTGCTTCACCTGCTTGCACTGCTGCAACTGATGGTTCTCCAACATTTTCTAACATAACCTTGATTATTGCTCACTCCATTTCTGAATTAACTTCTTCATATTTGCCTCCCATAATATGAATGGTTCTCTTCTTGGTTCTCAAATGGGTGCTTAAAGCTTTCATGATCTGACTAAAGTGTGCTTCATCTTTTACTACACAAAGATTCCGTACAATATTTTCTCTAATAGCTATGTCTTCCTCTGATGCTCTCTTCTTCCTATTCACAAGTTTATTGTACAAATCATCAGGTATCTTACCCTGAATTGTATCAAACTTCTTATCAGACAAAATCATAAGCTTTACCACTGCATTTTCCAAATTTAGTCTCTCTGCATAATCATAAAGTTCATAATATGTATTCATTCTTGTAAAGTTTACATCCTCAATGATTTTCTCATTAAGCTTCTCAACTTTAGGTTTCCAAGTTTTCTTCTTAATATAAGTTCCATCATCTTTGATTTCTACAATTTTCCTTGGAACTGGTTGCACTAATGTTTTCTGTCTGTTACCCAGTCCAGTAGCACTCTGTTTTACTCTTTTGCTAGGTGTGGAGGAAGTGGATCTAGTGGATATCTTTTCTTCTTGATCTTTCTCAATTTCTTCCACTTTCACCTTCACTTGTGTTACTTCTTGTTGTGCTGCAATTGATGATAAAGGTGGAATAGACAAAACTTCTTTTTGTCCAATATCTCTAATTGCTGCTACTATTTGCTTTGCTACCAAGAACTAATGCTTAGTCATCCCTGTATCTTTTAGAATTTTGTTTATAGTACTCTCAACTATTTTCTTTGACTGTTTCTCTTCAAGTAAGGTCTTTACAGAGTTGAATTTCTCCTCAAAGGTTCCAAACCTATTACAATGAGTGTCCAACTTACACTTAAGTAACCTGCTAACATACTCTTCTGTCTCTACCTTAGATATCTCATAGCCAAGAGGGTCTATGAACTCTGTTGTAGGTTCTACTACTTAAATGTAAGTAAAGTCAGTATCAACCATGAAACATATGTCATTTTTATACTTCTCCATAAGAGACTGTGGGATCCTTGATCTGCTAGATACTATATCCTGAAATGTCTTGATTACTAATACTGCACTCTCATTCACTTTGTCAATAAAATGCCTTCTGTACACTAGGTTAATCCTTTCCATTGTAGTTTGGCCATCATTCTAGTCATTTCCAATGGTGTAAGGAAATCTTCTCAATAGATGAAAAAACATATAGGTGATTATTGATGAGAACCTAAACTGTGTATACTTAGTTTTCTTAATCTTCTCCAAATTCTCAAACAGTTGAATTCTTAGAATCTCACACATATCAACTTGTACTTTTTCAACACACATCAAATAAGCTACATGTATCATTCCAGCTACCATGTCATCTTCTCTTGAATTTGCACAAAACTTAGTGGTTAGGATCTTGCATAAATATCTGACATCATCTTGTTGAATCTTACTAATCAAAATTCCTCTACCATTATAGGGTGAATTTGTGTTATCAATGACTTTTTTGTCATGTTCTTCTCATTTAAAGGAATGTTTCTAGTTTTAGAGAATCCAGTGCCTTCATGAATCAAATCAGCTGTGATATCTATCACTCTATCTTCTAACCAAAACATGCCATTATGAATTCTGCTTAAGATAATCTTAGTACATTCTTCATTGTCAAATTCATATTGTAATGCATACTTAATAATTTCATTGTCTTTCAAATTTTCAAATCCTTCTTTCAATGTCATGTCTTGATTGTAGATCTTCTGATATTCCTTGGTGAAATCACTATCACTGACAGTCTCTAGTTTGCATCCAAGATAACTTCTAACATTTTCTAGATGTAAAAATCCATTTGGTATGGATGATAAAGCTAACCTAGGATCATCTTCCAAGGGTTCTATTGGTTCCCTTTTCAACTTAGGTCTATTCTTATCTCTGAAATTGTGTATTAAAAAAACATCCATGATTTCTTCTAATTCCTTCACTGATTTAAAGACCTGTCAAGTAAAATACCTTGATTTCATGATTTTAGGTCTTGCATAGATTCGACCCAAAATTCTTCTCCAAATCCTTGCAAAATGCTTCAAATCACTGCTCTTTGATCTCCTTAACACTTGAATTCTCTTTGATGATCAAATAATACTGATCATGACCTTTTATTAATTCAATCTTACTTAGATCTGACATCGCATTCAATTCTTTTGCCGTTTCTTTCCAAAAAGTTGTTTTTGCTAACCTGCAAAACTTAAAACTTCTTGCGATCTCGCAAAACATAATATTTTTCTTTGAACTCTTAACCATAGCATTAGAACATCATATACTACCTTGCATTAACTACACAAGACTTAGTTCATCATATATCTACTTCTACACTAATCTAAGTTCCTATTCTACTGCAATATTCATAAATTAAGTACTTAAAGATGGGTCAGGTAAAGATTCATTATTATCTTTTAATGCTTCACCTTCCTAATTACCTTCAATGTTGAATATGTCTCCTTGATCTGTGCTTTTGATAAACTTCACTTCATCTAAATTACTACAACATCCTTTCTGACTGTTACTTGCATCTTCATTTCTTCTTGCATGAATTATGGGATTAGGATTAGGATGAAAAACTCTATTGTTCATTCTGCAAAACCTTGCTGTCTGTCCAATCTTGTTACATATTTGACAAACAATTCCATTGTTTCCATATCTTGGTCCAGGATAATTGATTTTTGATTTGTAGTTTGTAGCAATGTGTCCAACCTTGTTGCATCTATAACATATTACTCCATTTCTTTTGTTCATATCTTCAGTAGGTTTCTTATCTGCATTGTTAGTATTCCTAAACATTCTACTACCATCATTATTCTCAATAAATTTAGGTTTCCTACATTCAATAGCTCTATGTCCAAAACCATGACAATTATAACAATAACCATTAAGAGGTTTAAATTGCTTACCTGTGCACTCTCTCTTCATACGACCAATAGTATTACAAGCAAAACATCTACCTTTGAGTTCTCTTTGCATACCTTTGGGTGATTCCTCTTGCTTAGGTGATTCTTCTTCTTTAGGTGTATCTTCAGACTTGTTAATCTCATCAGACTTCTTCTCATCTATGCTTTCAGATATTTTCAGATCTAGTTCCTTGCTTTCATCATTTTCTTTAAAAGTGTTGAATCCAAGACTGGTCTTATCATAAAATGGTTTTTGATAAGATATTTGTTCATCAATCTTCTCACCAGTTGAATATAGCCTTTCAAGTTGTTGTTTGGATTGAGTCAGTTCACCTTTCACAATATTATTGTATTTTTCAAGTTCAGCATACTACAAATTGACTTTCTCAAGTTTAGATGTTACTTTCCCAAGTTTAGATTTTAGTCCTTCATTTTCAGTCTTTAGACTTTCATTCTCAGATTTCAGATTTTCTTCATTCTTGCCATTTCCATCTTTCAAACTAAGCTTCAGATTTTCTATCTTTAGTTCATGCTTAAGGATCTCATTTTATTTTTCTAAATCGTCATCACAATCTTCAATAAAAACTTTTGATTCCTTTTCAGATCTCAGATCTTCCAACTTGTTTTTGAGTTTCTCAATGAGGTTCTTTGCATCATCATAGTTTCTTTGCAAAGTGTCTTTTTCAATAGTAAGTAAGTCAATCTGTTTAAGAGCTTCTTCAAGATTCTTCTGTAGTTTATCCATATCCATAGAGATCTTACTCAAGCTGCTAGGCTTTCCTTGAATGATTCTTTTCTGAGTAACTTGGCTCTTTTACCAATTGTTAGAAATAGGGAATACTAAGAGGGGGGGTGAATTAGTATTCTACAAACTTTTAATTTTGCCCAATTATGGATATAATAGATTATCTTTACACATGCATAACATAAGAAGCTAAAAAATATGCATAGCAATAAAACTAAAGAACTCATAACGCATTATTTGTTCTCGAGGAAACCATGGCCAAGGGAAAACCCCGGTGGGGATGGTACCCACAAAGATCCACTAATCAAAAGTATCCTATTAAGGATGTTGATCTTGTTAGGAGTCTATTACATGCATATAGTGTATCAGTCCTGATTAAGGGACTATAGGCCTTGTTAGAAGCCTCAACCCTGTTAGGAGTTGGTAGTACAAAATGTGATTACCAGATGAGCCCACTGCCCAAACAAGTAATGTACAATATAAACTGATTACAATAGAAGGTTAAGGTATGTAACCTTATACTTCTTGCATCAATATCTCTTTGCTACTCTTTCACTATCGCTATTACAGATGCATCATATATTTTGCATCATATCACTTCTTCATTACATATAATTACTACTTCCTTCTTACAATTACAATTACATTTATACAAGTTATTAGGATTAATAACTTTCCAGTTGGCTATCATATAACAAATAACTTTATCCAAGTGTTAACATCTAGGATGTCATCCCTTTATATTTTTAAGTCATTATTTTGATAAACAAAATAATCCCTTAACTCTTTAACAATTCCGTCTACATATTTTGTCCTGTCGGCTTGACACTATCTTTAGTAAAACTATCATAACTTCTTTCGTACATGTCGTACTGACTTTCACTCTAAGATGGGTCTTAAATAGTCATCATAGAGTCTATGTTCAAGTGCACAAGCATTGAAATTACTCCAATCAACATCACAAACAAAAATTGTCTCCAGGTTCATAGGTAAAAACATTGTCTCATACTTAGTTTCGCATTGCACTCTGTCATACTAGCTCTCTGACCTGTGTGATCTTCATGTAGATCATATGTTTCCATAATGACAACATCTATGTAATCAACTCAGCCAAATTGCCAACAGGTGGCATGTACAAGTCTTTATCAAATGGAAAAGGGCATAGAGCCTCCATGGAGAACTCCTTAGGTTCCTTTTCTTTTTCGAGTTTATTAATCTTGACTTGCATGGCATGCATCTATTTCATCATAGAAGTGATTGGAGTTTATTCCTCATGTGTAATGATATCTTCAAAATTGAAGTTGGGAGGAAGTTTAGCCCCTTGACGAGCTAACTCTAGGAAGTATGCTTCTTTGTTTTCCTTTAAGAAATGCCTCATCATTTTCTTGAAGTCATCATCGTTTTGATATCGAGAAATTTTAGAAGATGTGGCTTCTTGATCTGCACCATGTTGAGAGTGATTTCCTTGAGACCCATGGTTTGTCCCTCCTTGAGACATGTTAGGATTTTTAGGACTCCCTGGGCTAGATTGATGTGGAGTTCGTTGATCACCTCTATGGGTTGATGGAGGGCGGGTATGTAACCAGTTTTTAATCAAAGATTTTCGAGACCCCCATCTTCATAAAGACCTAAATTATAGAGCTTATCAAAGGTTGGACCCATGTGAGTAGAAAAAGGTAAGGTATTGGGTGCTTCTCTGGATTTCTTGTGTGAAGAAGCTCTAGTTTCCACAATTAACCTTGGGTGAAGCAAGAGAGAAAGATGCAGACAACTAAAGAATGACTTGATTCAAGAAGATCAAATGACGCAAGCTTGTCAAGATTGGGTTGATTGAAGATTAGATTGGACATAAATGAAGGATACTATGCCCTAGTAGTATGAGTAGACACCCAAAAGATGGCAGACACAAGCTCACAACACTTAGCTGTTTTGTAGACAAAGATTGAATTGAAGATAATTTTGACAAGGTTTTGACACAAGATGAAAAAGACTCAAATCGATAAATCAGAAGGCTAAATTAGACTCAAGAGACCACTTTAGGTAAATGATCGAATTCTTTCTAGTTTTTGCTAGATGTTCCTAATACAGTGAATATTTTGACAGAATCTAGAAATAGGCTGTAAAAATTGGATTCCTGACAAATTTGACAAGTTTTTGACAACTTTTTGAAAAGTTTGATACGAGTTTCTCTAGGCTTGTACGAGTCTGGGTAAGCTTTGGCATGATAGTTGACAAAATTTGTATGACAATTGACAGCAGGGTTTAATTTTATTGACCTTTTTTGACAAAGCTCGTACGACAATGTATAGGCCTAGTACGATAATCTGGGGGTTTTGAAATGAATTTTGGCAAAACTCATATGACTTTCTGATCCCGTGGAATGAATTTTGACTCCAGAATGGAATTTTGCTTCAAATTTTGCAATTATTAGGTTTTTAGTTTCAGATTGTTGGCAAAGTTTTCTGTCCAGTTTTGAAGATCTGTATAATAGTTTGTCTCAAATAACCAAGTAGATATCATGCACGCAAAACAATAAGCAAGGGAAGAAAGAAAACATTTGAAAATAATGAACAAGGGCAAAAGAAACCTTGCGCATGAACAAGCAATAGTGACTTAATGTGCTAATCCCTAGGAATTCTAGTTGTGTATGCTCCAAAAAGTTTTTCAATAATGCACATATTCCTAGAAAATGAAAAATTGGCCTCACTAGGGTTTGTAGTAATGGTTTGACTCTGCAACTTTTATGATATCAAGAGGGTGAACTCCAATCCAGGCGCACTGGGGTTTTGAGATAGTCTGAGAATTTAATCAATCAGGAGTTGCTAGGGAGATCTAACAGCCCAACAAGAGACCACACCTGTGAAGATTTCCTCCACAAAGACATTTATATAGCGGTTGTTGCTACCATAGAGAAAATGTCTATTATCGCTCGAGGTTCCATCCACATGGTTGACCCAATTAAGGGAATGTCCACTATGGTCAAGCCTCTCTAAAGGTGACTCACAAAAGATACCACATGGGGACTAGATCAGATTCAAGGATCTGGGTTTCTGGTACTATCCAAAAAGGAAGTAGAGAATAATCCCCTAACCTCTTCACTTCACCAAAACAAAGTAGACAAATTAATCTGACATGCTAAGACTGAAATTATCTCACCAAGATCTATGATTTTAACCATTTATGGTCTATCAATCTCTCTAGAGAGAGAATGTATCGATCAAAAGTTGAAGACTCAAAAATCTAGTAGAATGCAAAATAATCTCAGTATCCTCCCTACCTACAAGGGGATCCTTCATCAAGAAGAGCTTTGCATGTGTGAACAAGTGAAAGAAGCCCACTCTCTCAAGATCATCCACAAATAGTGTTCATAGGGCCTATTTGCTATGTGTAACAGATATGCAGAAAGTAAATCTATGTTCATTTTATAGCCCAAAAATTGAAGTCTGTGATATGAAAGCCAAAAAAGTCACACAGGCTTGACACAAGAGAGTTCATTTTAAATGTCCAAATCAAAGTGTTATTAGTAGTAGAAGAATACCAAAATTCCTAGCAACACGCTTAGTAGATTTTACCTATTTTAGCAATTTAGTTGCACTTTTCCAATTAGAATAAGGAAATATCAATCAGAAACAACAGAGTTCAATTGTTAGGGTTAGTTGTTAGTCCAAATCTGAAAATCAAATCTGACAAACTGCCCAAAAATCTGAAATGACAATTGAATCCTGGTACCAAAACTCGTACGACAATGGGTTACCTCTCATATGACAATCCAAATCTCCTACGACAGTGGGTCACCTCTGGCATGACTTTCAGGAAACTCATACAATAGTGGGTACCTACCCACATGACAATAAAGTCTCCAAATGATAATCTATAGTTTCTGATACAAGCCTCAAAAATGCTGAATGTCATATGACAGTCAAAGGGTCTTGGTACAAGTTTTTGACAAAACTCGTATGAAAATTGTATGGATAGAGAGTAAAATCATAGAATTGACTAGAAAATGATAGAAAATAGATAGAAATTGATAGAAGAGAAATGGAAACCCGTTTCAGGGCCCCACGGTGGGCGCCAAAAATGTGTGTGTGAAAATTGTACCTAGCTACGGACACAACACTTCAGTTAAACATTAGAGGTTAGCAAAATTGAAATCTACAGATAATTGAAACTAAGCTAACCAGGTCATTTACTACCTTCTAGTAGGTGTGAGTGTGGTGTTCTCAGATTGAAATCAAGATCAGTGACAATGCAACACCTAAACGAAGGATTTGAATGCAAAAGAATGAATATAGAATGAAAACTGTATGGATGTAGATTAATATATTTTTTTGGATTTTGTATGTAATACGATGAAAAACTTGAATAAATCTAATCTATAATGAATCGAAATGATATGCAGATTATTCTAAGAACAATATGAATGGATGAATGCTATGATATGAAAACTATGCAAGACGGTGACCAATAATGAAAGATCTTATAAATTGCCTATCGTAAGTGCTTAATCCTTCAATTACAAATTTGCCAGAGTAATTGTGCAAATTTGAGGGTTGTTAATTGTGAAGAGCTGAGCCTTGATTTTATAGAAATCTAGGGCTTGAGGATGCATTGAGAAAAGTCATAAATCACTCTTGATAAACTTAGGTTGATTTTTGAGTTAACAAGAAATTAGAAACAGATCAACTCATAAAATCATGCAAATCATGCAAAAACAACTTTTTAACTTAAATTGGAAGTTTAGATTAATTTTCAACTCAAAATGGATGTTGAGTTTCCAAAAGATAACAACTTGAATTGATTTTCTAATTTAAAGTTTAGCTTCTCCTTCAATGTCCATAGATAATTATGAATTAATTTAAAAATAAAGTGATTTATCTTCAACTTAACTGATTTTAAATTTAAAACAATTGATTTATGGGTTAATCAATTATTAAATCAAACTTTTATTCAAAAAACTATATTATTAAATATTGACAACTGACATTAATTAATTAAATAGCAATTTAATCAATTAGTCATGAGATTTTTGATTTATTGTCAATGATTAAATAATACAATTTAAGAATAAATATAATTAAACTTAGTTAAATAATTAAGTGGCAGAATTAAATCTGATTAATTAAATATTCAGAATATTCAATTAGTCAAACTTTAAGATAAATAGGATTTCTCACCAAATAATTATTAAATTAAAGATAATTAAATTAGGATAAATAAGGAATATTCTCCGATGCAGAATTTAGGATAATCAATTAGGTTTCGATGATTTCATGTGCATATGTGCCTTAGTTTAGGACTTTGATGTTGATTTCGATCGATTTGATGATGTAGGAGGTTAATGAACCTATAGCCCATTTTTGGGGTATTACACCTATACTTACCGCATCAGCCATAGATCCACATGAAAATTTACCTAATCTGATGGGGAAGGCCTTTTCCCATTCCTCTTCAAGGATAAATCTTTTCAAAATAGTGGTAATTTGTCTACAAACTTCACCTATAATACAAAAATCAAAAGCATATCTGGGTAACCTCATAGGTGAGTCTTCAAAACCCCCAACCCTAATATAGGTAAATTTAGGGAATGCGATATAAAAGCTTCTATATTTAGTCACAAATTCCTAGGCTTCTGGGCTGATTCTTTTAGCAGAGATTCATGCTAGCTCAAAATTTTTTTTTCCCATGAATGTATCTGTTAGAAATAGGGAATAATGAGAGAGGGGGTGAATCAGTATTCTACAAACTTTAACTTTTGCCCAATTATGGATATAACAGATTATCTTAACACATGCATAACATAAGAAGCTAAACAACATGCATAACAATAAAACTAAAGAACTCATAACACATTATTTGTTCTCGAGGAAACCCTGGCCAAGGGAAAACTCTGGTGGGGATGGAACCCACAAAGATCCACTAATCAAAAGTATCCCGTTAAGGATGTTGACCTTGTTAGGAGTCTATTACATGCATATAGTGTCTCGGTCCTGATTAAGGGACTATAGGCCTTGTTAGGAGCCTCAACCTTGTTAGGAGTTGGTATTACAAAATGTGATTACTAGATGAGCCCACTGCCCAAACAAGTAATGTACAATATTTACTGATTACAAAAATAGGTCAATGTACATAACCTTATATTGCTTGCATCAATATATCTTTGTTGCACTTTCACTATCGCTATTACATACATTCATATATCTCACATCATATCACTTCTTGATTATTGATTCTTACAATTTACAATTACATTTATACAAGTTATTAAGGCTAATAAATTTTAAGTCAACTATCATATTACAAAATAAATTTACCCAAGGGTTAACATCTAGGATGTCGTCTCTTTATATTTTAAAGTCATTATTTTGATAAACAAAATAATCCCTTAACTCTATCAATTCTGTCTTCATATTTTGTCCTGTCGGCTTAACACTATCTTTATAAAAACTATCATAACTTCTTCCGTACATGCCGTACTGACTTTCACTTTGAGATGAGTCTTCAATAGTCACCATAGAGTCTATGTTCAAGTGTGCAAGCACTAAACTTACTCCAATCAACATCGCAAACAAAAATTATCATTAGGTTCACTGGTAAAAACACACTGTCTCATACTTAGACAATTTTGAATTGTGCTCTGACATACTAGCTCTCTGACTTGTGTGATCTTCATGTAGATCATATGTTTCCATAATGACAACATTTATGTAAGAAACTCAGCCAAATTTCCAACAATCTCCCCCTTTGTCATTGGTGGCAACATATAAGAAAATTGGCTAAGTCTTGCAACTTCAAAATCTCAAAATTATGGCCATAAAACAAATATATATGTACTATCCTTATGACTTTATTAATCCTTTCTATATACTATACTCCCCCTAAGAGTATGTATCCTTAACAATTTTCTTCTATATATCTCTCCTCCTTTGACAACAATGACAAAAAAAAGGTAAGGAGGGTAACAAAACTATGTTCACAAAAAGTTATACCTTAATTCAATATTGCAAAGCCGGTAGGCTTGCAACACAATCTACAAAATTGATCTTCATAGCCTCTAATTCTTTCTCCCATGATTTCTTAATAGAATCTACCACAATGAGTAGTGTGCACAATCCATAAGATGCTATCTCACACGCTTGGAGATTCTCAAAGCTAAACTTTTAAAAAGATGTCTTTGCTAAAAGACATTCTTCCAATTGCCCTTCAATAGTGCTCAAGTTTATAGAAACGTGTTCTCTCAAAAGAGTGAATCTCTTCATTTTCTTGTCCTTTTCATCTTGCAAAATTTTGATCTCATCATATATCTTACAAATTTTTTGCTCAACATTAGATACCTTCACATTGGGGCTTGAAAGAAGGTTTGTTTCATTCTGAATTTCTGCTTCCTTTATCTTCATCTTCTAATCTTCCTCTGCTGCCAAGGTCTCTGATTTTGTACACTAAATGTATAAGGATTTACCTCTTTCCAAGTTCTTCCTCAAGTCCTCTATATAGATATCAAGGTTATTGATATCATTCTTGATATTCTGACTGATTTTCAAGAGTGTTTTGGCCTCATAAGCTGCATTAGCTTTCACTTTTTCTATATTAGATAAGTTTGTAAACTCATTATCAAAAGTGGTCATTACTTCCTTTGCTCTTTCCAGAGGGTCATATTTTGCAATCTGTGTAGTAATAATGCCTTGTAATTTCTCAGTAAGCTCCTTCAGGCATCCTTCAAGACTCTTTACTTCCTTATTCTTTCCAATTATCTTGTTCAAAGATGTGATCAATTCCATCTGATCATCATCATCTACTTCCTTTCCCAAATTCTCAATCATAGAGCCAATTTGAGTTTTCTTGCCAGTCTCAGGTGTAAGACTGATATCTTCTTGAGTGGGAACAGGTACTGGTTTTTATGTCACTTTAGGTTCTACAACTATGGTCTCTATTTTCTCTTCTCCTTTGGTAGTCTCCTACTCTTCAAAAGCTGAATTGTCAACAATGTTTTCAAGATTCTTGAATAAGTTATCATCACTATCCAAGGTGATCTTAGTTCCTTCTACATTCATGACTTCATCCTCAATGTTTATAGCTGGTGGAGAGGGAATGTCCTCTTGTTTTTCTTCTGCTACTTGATCTTTAGGTTCTGCTGCAACTGATGATTCTCTAGCATTCTTTGACATTACCTTAATGATTGCTTGCTTTGTTCCTGCATTAACTTCTTCATATCTATCTCCCATAATCTGAATGGTTCTCTTCTTGGTTCTCAAATGGGTGCCTAAAGCTTTCATAATCTGATTGAAGTGTACTTCATATTTTACAACACAAAGCTTTCTTAGAAGATTTTCTCTAATAGCTATGTCCTCTTTGTTGGGACTCAAAATTGCATACTCATTTTGAGTCACAAGTTGAGGAAATTGTAAAATTGAGGCCCTTTAAGTGCTTTTCATGCATATGTACCCGACTGTCATTTTGAAGCTTATGAGGTGTTCTAGGTGTTTAACACACTCCATTTAGTATATCCATGCATTCTATGATGTTATTTTATTATCCTGAGTCATTCGATGAAGTCTCATTTCGAGCACTTGTCCCAAATCTGCATTCTACCTAAGTGTCAAACAAAGTACAATAGCACAGTTTGCCTTTTAATATCTTGCGTCCAGAAATGTTTCATGGCCCGCCACTTTGAGGATGTTTAGTATACATATCAAAGAACCTATGTTCCAATTTTCAAGTCATTTCAAATCCGTTTGCTTAGGTTTTGAACCCCTCAAAGTTGGTAGTTTGTTGTTGTCATGCACTTATGTAATTGTTCAGAATTCTGGAAGGGCCTGTTTGACTAGTCATATCTTTGAACCAGTTGACCCTATCGAGAAAATTCCTTTTGAATCATATTCTAGGGGTCAAATAATTCCTATGTTTCAATTTTGAGGTCATGACGAATCCGTTTGCTCAGCTTGCAAATGCGATTCCAAATACAACTTTTGTTGTTTTGCAAGTTGTGGATTGTGCAGAATGACCTGTACCCCTGTTCGTGATGTTATAACTTTTGATCCATGATTGATGAACCTGAATGGGTTGTATCACTGTGTTCTACTCTGATAGTACTACAAGTATGCCAAGTTAGAATTCTTGATGAATCTTTTAGCATACTTTCCAAGGATCATTTTATATGCACAAATCACTGTTTTACTATGTTTCCCAGTTTGAAATTCTGAGAGCCTATCTTTGCCTAATTGGCAAATGCACCTTGTTATTCATCATGATCCCTAATTGTGGAATTATGTTCTCTCTATGACAAAGAAATGTTGCCCCTATTTTTGAATCCTGATGTCATGTTTAGCTTAGTTTTCAAAGCCGAATCCGAACCCAGTTTCTATGATTTTCACTGTTTTATATCCTGATTCTTACTAACGAGCTGAATTTGGTGATTAATTGCAACTGGCCATTTGATCATTTTGGTGAATTGATTATGGATTCATAATCCTTGTATGGAGGTGATTCAGTGCCCAGGATGTCGGGTCTCGAAAGTTTCATCTGGTCAGTTTTAAAAGTCAGTTCTAGAACTGATTTATGTGATTTTGGGCAATGCGGACAGGAAGTGTTTCCAAGTGGCCTTATTTGATCATTATTTTATTTTTAGCTTGAGTCTTTTTGCATAATCTCCTCTGGTGAATGTAATGACATGGTAGAAATGAACGAGTCCTCCCAGTGGCGAGTTCCTGTGATAGTTTTTTGTCAGTTTTTGAGGCCAGTTTTGGGAGACCTATAAATTGGTTGTATCTAATGGAAAGCCTTTGCAAATTTGGCATGTCAAAATGGTGATATCAACGGCCTCATAGATGATGCAAGAAATCTACTTGCTTGAGCTGGAGAATTTTAAATTGTCAAAGAGTTCTTTGCTTGAGTGTAAAGGGGTGGCTTTCACAAGCATGTTTACCTATTCCAGATTCAAACTCAAAGAAATTGGGAATCTCTTTTCCAATTAATGTTGGTGCAGCAATCCATGAAGTTGTGGGGTTTTATGAAGTTGATTAAATTGGAAAGTTGTTTTAAATTAAGGTATCTAGATTTTGAATGGGCATGGCATTGGACCATATCGGATTCACACTGAGAAATTTGTGCCTTTTAAAAGGGGTGAAGGGATCACCATTCCATATTTTGGGGTTTTGATTCCATTCCCTTCATAAAAGAAGTATTGCAACTCCTTTGGCTTCAACTGTAACTACAAGCAATGCAAGCTGGAGAAAAGGTTTATGGATCGTGAGTCAAAAGGGTGCAAGTCCAAGATAGTTTATGAAGGCTACATCAATGCGTGCAAATCCAGGATCCAATACTAGCCCTTGCAAAAAGTGAAGACTTGCATAATGTTGTAGCTTGCATGAACAGTAGCTTCTCACGGGTGCATTGGAAACTCACATGCCATTTAGCAGACAGTATGCTGCAAGTTTCATGTTGGCAGCTCACAAACAAGAACAAAGGCTTGAGAAGATTGGGGTTATTCACAAGCACATATGTTATAGGCATAGAGCTTGGTTGGCGATATGAATTCGACCAAGGAGTTGAGGAAAAAAACATTGCAAATTGGAGAGCCAACGCTAAAGAAAAAAATAAGATCTGCCAGTCCTCGCTAGTAATCTATAGAGAGTAATCATTAATTAATACTTTTTCATGGAGGATTTTCCAAGGAATGCCCTGCGCATTGTGATAGAGACTCCAGCGCATGAAACAGTATGGAGGCAGGCGCGAAAGTTCTATAGATGCACAATATTGATATCCCACATTGGTTGGGTTAAGATTCATTATTTGGTTTAAATACACCAACACTCATAGCATATTGTAAATAGAAAGCCAAGGGCTCTTGGTGGGCCCCTTGGCTAGAGGTGTCTGAGTGTGGCAGGTCCCACTGTATTTTGAAACGAAATGCAGATAATGCTTTAAAACTTGTAAATGATTTATCCCACATTCATGCTGATGGGGATATATGAGGTGTTTATAAACAACCCTCCATGCATATGAAGTAGATTGAAGGCTGGAGGAGGCTCTCTCCATGTGTGTAGGTGACTGGTCACCTCGGTTTCTATGCCAGCAGACCTAAAAATAAGAAATTTTGTAGAGCGTTGATGATGGGCTACAGAGATGAGATGGACATGTGGTGGACGTGTGTGAATTCATGATAAGGAGCCAGCGATTAAGAGATGACCACGTGACTTAGTGGGCGGTTAGTTGACCGCCAGTCGCCAAGTCGCCAAATCCTGGCGGTTAGGCCCTAACCATTCCGTGATTTAGAAAATAGGAAGTTGCGTGTCCCCGTGATGGTGGTGGTTAGATCCTTAGCATTTCAAGATTACGAGAATGGGCCTGGTAACTAGTTGGCCTGATTTCACCCAAGGTCAAAGCTGGATTCTGAAAATTGGAGAATAGAGCTATTCACCTAGTCACCAGAGGTAACTGTAGTTAGGGATTTTATTTAGAGAACTGGAGAATGCATATGGTCGCTAGTTCTCTAAATGGGGTGGTCAACCTGAGGTCAGGTCCGAGCATGCAATGAGGTGGTGACAAGTGTCAAGTTCTGGTGCATTCCTGTGGCAAAATGTAGATAATAATAAAATATGGCAAATTTGAAAAGATTTAAAGAAATGACATAGTTCAGACTATTTGAGAAATATTCAAAAATTTAAATGCCATGACTTGCTCATGGAAAAAATGCCCTGGGAGTTCATTTTTTGATGAAACATACAAGTGTTATATATCACTGAAAAGGTCTCGGAGTGAGGAATCTGATGGAGGAGTTTATTTTGATTTTTAGGTTGATGGATGAGAGTAGTATGGGTTCAAATTCTGAGGACAAGAATCAAAATCAGGATCAATTTGTTGAAGACATGATTGTCGAAATTAGATCATTTTTGAGAATCAGTTGCAGGTCATGGTGAAGAGAAATTGTGGAGATATTTTGTGCTAAATGGACAGCTGTCAGTGGGCTTTTGAACTGACTCTCATTTGCTATATCTTAGGTTTTTCTTCTCATTGTGGAGGGATGTTGAAAATTTATGCTACTAGGATAGCTTTAGGCTTCTGAGTCTTGTATTTTTGTGTTCATAGTTTTGCAATGTACAGTTTTAGATAAGTTTTAATGAAAACAATGGAATCCCTGTTCAGTTCTTTGTTTGATGTCTTTGTAGGCATTGTGTAAATTCTCGTATATTGACTTGTAAGGAATGTTAATATACCAGTTATAAGGTATATGTGGGTTTGAATTTGAGTTTCTTTCAAGGAGAGAGTAAGTCTTGATTTCAAATTCTGAGAATTCTAGGTCTGCATATGAATTTGATGTCCAGGTATTGAAATGAGAGGAATAGTTTGCAAGGCATTCCATTTGGGTTCTTGAGTTGGAGTTAGGGTCTTCTGGGATTGCATATTTGTTTGACTCTGTTGCCCAATAGATAAGGCATTGGTCTTGGGCTTGAATAGCAATTTTCTTCATCAAGCATTAATTGAAATCATTTTACATTTCTAGTTTAAGAACATAAATGTCTGTAAGTTGCATTGAATAGTGCAAATATTGTTGGTGATTCCTTGTAGAAATGAATCTAACAGGTTAGCCTGCCTGAGCCTCTAGGTTCGAATAGAAGAAGGGTGAATATCCTTGTCATAATCCACTATTTTTCATGTCTGCATAAAGGGTTTAGTGAGAAAGTGTTGTGTATGCAGATTTAATATGTATTAGGTACACCCGCCTGGGTTTGTGGAGCTTGAAGTAGAAGGAGGATCAAATCCTCATCAATTAGTCTTTTCTTTCTTGGAATCAGGAGTTTAGGAATCATAGAGTTTGATTGAAGAATTTAAGGCTTGTAAGGGGATTCAGCAAGAAAAATAGCTAACAGATTGGCGACTCTGCTGGGGATGAAATAAGTTTACCATTAAGAATATCCCAGAGTCCTTCTATATTCAATTTGGGGAGAGTCTCATAAATGTCATAAAATAAAAATTATTTTTAGATCTAAAAGTATATTACCTAGAATTTATTATTGTAAAAATTTGAAAAGATATGTGACTTTTCTGTGAGGAATGCCCAGAATCTGTTGGTGTTTCAATAAAAGATCAGTGAATGAATTTGTGTCCTCTGAAGAGAGGTGGTGACTCTATGCTAGAACAAACCTAAGGTGTGAAGCCTTGTTTCAAATTTTAGTCTAATGTGAAGAGAACAACAACAATCAGCAAAGGCTTCCAGGTATTCTCCATTCAATTTTTATGTGTTCACATGGTCCTTATCAAATGGTTTTGTCATTAAAGAAAGGACACATGGGTGTGAAATTACATACTTCTGGTTTGAACCGTGAGTTAAGTAAAAGTTTGTGAAGTGTGTTTGAAGAAGTTAGTTTGGTAGAAAGTATATATGTCTGCTACAAGTTGAGAAGGAGAGTTATTATTGGTGAATGAGTTCAAAAGTTTCAAAGAATGTCAAATTTCTTTTCCTCAAGCATGCAGCCGGTTAGTGAAGTTGCTAGATCTATTTCTACCAGGAGATATATGCCATTATGTTTTGATGGTATTCATGGTTTCCCAAATGTCAATCCTAATGATATTAGGAAAAGTTTTCCTAATTTTAATGGGAACCATCTTGTTTCAGCCAGTCATCATGTTCAGTTATTTTGTGACTTGATGTGTGATTTTGAAATTGCCCATGAGGATGTGCATATGAAATTGTTTGTTCAAACTTTAGAAGGTGATGCTAGAGACTGGTTTTCTTTTCTACCAGCATGTTCTATTTCATCTTGGAGTGAGATGCATTTAGCCTTCATGGAGCATTTTGGAGAAAGGGTAAGCATATTTGATTCTTATAGTAGGTTTTTGAAGATTCATATTGAGAGTGATGAACTTGTTCCTCAATTCAACTTCAGATTTGCAAAAGTTTTGAATGAGATCTTTGAAAGTTATAGACCCAATGATCAAGTGTGTGTAAGTGTCTACTTTGATGCATTTGATAAGAAAATGAATTACTTATTGAGGGATAAAGAACCTAAATCATTATATCAGGTATTTATAACTGCAATGGATATTGGAAACAATTTGAAGTATAGATTGACTAGAGGTCATTTTTCCATGAATGTATGCCAGTATAATGAATGTGAAAGAAAAGAAGAATGTAGTGTTGATGCCTCAGTTTCAAATTAGTGTATCAACACTTCTGTTGTAGTTTACAATCAAGTTGAGATTTCAAATCAGAATATGTGTATAAATACGGTTGAGTCTTTTTCTATTGATGAAATATGTGTTCGTGATGCTACAACAGTAAAATATGTTTTAGACTTTGTTAGAATTGAGTAGTGTGCTGATATTTTGAATCATGAATTAGCTATAGCAGTGAGTTCTTGTAATGTTGATCATGAGCATGATATTGCTAATATTTCTAGACATGAAGTTGCTGCATCTATATCTCAATCTTGTGTAAATGAAGAGGCTAAAAGTATGTCTCTAATGATGAATTTGAAGTTGCTAATCTGACATTTTGAGAAGAGCTGGTAACATAGGATGAAGAATGTGGTTCACATGCATATCAATCACAATCAGAGGAATAGTCACAATTAGAGGAACATAGTGCTGAAAGTGGTTATTCAAGTGAGAATGACGAAGGTAGTGTTGTTGAGATGTCTTCGTATGAGTTAGATGCTACATGGGAAGAAGAAAGTAGTGATAGTAGTGAACACTCATTTGAAAGTGAATGTATGAATTATTTTTCTAAATCTGAAAGTGAAAATGCATCTCAGTTTTTTGCATTATACAAATCAGTTTGAATATGAATATTTTGAGAGTGATTTGTCCTCAAAGTATGAAGATAACGAAACAGTGATTCAATGTGATATCAAAGAACATGAACATTTGAATGAAAGGTTATCTAATGGTTCTACATTGGATAATGAAGTTGCAACATAGAGAAAAGAGTTTAGGGGTGAATCATGGTCTTTCCATAATGGTTATCCTAAACAAGATAATGAAGAGGATATAATTATGGACACTATATTCTTGGTAGGTGATGTTGAAAGAGAATCTTCATATAGTTCTGATTTTTATTCATATGCTGAAAGTCTCCATGAAAATGAAATGGGTAGTGATTTAAAGTGTTTACTAATGCTTTATATGGTGAGGATTTTGATGATGATCAGCCCATTTTTTGTCATAGTGTTCAAAAAGGAGTGTTATATGGATTTATCAATCCATTGTTTGAAGAACACATGGAGGTTTCAGATTTAGTTGAGCCAGATGTAAATGATGACATACTATCATACTGTTGTGAGAAATCAAAATGTTTTTCTTCCATGTGTGACAGAGTTTTAAATGATGATGTTGCATTTTGTGAGTTTGATGATGAAGTGCTTGATAGAGTTGTATTTGAAGATCAGCCGACACTTTATAGTAAATTTAATAATAATTTGTGTGATATGAATACTAATCAACATTTTGATTATGAAGATGCATTGGAAGGTTTTGGAGTGGTTTCAAAATTTGATGATGATGATATGTGTGAGGATAAATATGACTATTCATTTGAACTCCAATTGGCTATACTTGAGGATATGCAAAGTCAAGGTATGAATGATGCTTTTTATCAAATAGAGTATGAGACTTTTGTGTTTCCGATTGATAGCATGCATGAATCAATAGATGAAGATCAATCTCAATCTGATGGTAATATTCATGAGCATGATGAGTCTTATTTTCATAGTGAGCAAGATGAAGAAAGTGTTTCAAGTTTTTACATGCACTATGAAAATGAAGATAGTTATATTGTTTTGCCTAATGAGCTGATTGAGAGTATTGATATGCTTGGTTTAAAAAATGGGAATAAAATGTCCAGCTTACCTCAAGAAGAAAGAAATGAAAATTAGGTATATGACAGAGGTAAGAAGTTTTGAAATTTTTTTGGTGACCCGAGGCCATCATTTGTACATAGTAGGAGTAGTTTTCTTCCTTTCAATAAAGATGTTTGAGAGGGGTTCCTTGTTCAGAGTTTTGTGAAATGAAAGTGTCAAGCTGATTCTCTTTGGGTGGTCTACTTCTACCATGAGATTCTGAAGTTCTTTGTATGCCCCACAAGGGGCATACATCCACAGTTAGAGCCACTATTGGGACTCAAAATTGCATACTCATTTTGAGTCATAAGAGGAGGAAATTGTAAAATTGAGGCCCTTTAAGTGCTTTTCATGCATATGTACCCAGCTGTCATTTCGAAGCTTATGAGGTGTTCCAGGTGTTTAACAAACTCGATTAAGTATGTGCATGCATTCTATGATATTATTTTATCATCTTGATTCATTCGGTGAAGTCCCATTTCGAGCACTTGTCCCAAATCTGCATTTTGCCTTAGTGTCAAACAGAGTATAGTAGCCCAGTTTTCCTTTCAATATATTGCGTCCAAAAATGTTTCATGACCTGCCACTTTGAGGATGTTTAGTATACATATCAAAGAACCTATGTTCCAATTTTCAAGTCATTTCAAATCCGTTTTCTTAGGTTTCGAACCCCTCAAAGTTGGTAGTTTGTTGTTGTCATGCACTTATGTAATTGTTCAGAATTTTGGAAGGGCCTATTTGACCAGTCATATCTTTGACCCAGTTGAACCTATTGAGAAAATTCCTTTTGCATCATATTCCAGGGGTCAAATACTTCCTATGTTTCAATTTTGAGGTCATGAAAAATCCATTTTCTCAGTTTGCAAATGCAATTCCAAATACAACTTTTGTTGTTTTGCATGTTGTGAATTGTGCAGAATGACCTGTACCCCTGTTTATGATGTTATAAATTTTGATCCATGATTGATGAACCTGAATGGGTTGTATCACTGTGTTCTACTCTGACAGTACTACAAGTATGCCAAGTTAGAAGTCTTGACGAATCTTTTAGCATACTTTCCAAGATCATTCCATATGCACAAATCACTGTTTTACTGTTTCCCAGTTTGCAATTCTGAGAGTCTATCTTTTCCTGATTGCCAAATGCACCTTGTTATTCATCATGATCCCTAATTATGGAATTATGTTCTTTGTGTGACAAAGAATAATTTCCCTTATTTTTGAATCTTGATGTCATTTTTAGCCTAGTTTTCAAAGTCGAATCCGAACCCAGTTTCTATGATTTTCACTGTTTTATATCCTGATTTTTACTAACGAGCTGACTTTGGTGATTAATTGCAACCGGCCCTTTGATCATTTTGGTGAATTGATTATGGATTCATAATCCTTGTATGGAGGTGATTTAGTGCCCAGGATGCCAGGTCTCAAAAGTTTCATCTGGTCAGTTTTAAAAGTTATTTCCAGAACTGATTTATGTGATTTTGGGCAACACGGACAGGAAGTGTTTCCAAGTGGCCTTATTTGATCATTATTTTCTTTTTAGCTTGAGTCTTTCTAGATAATCTCCTCTGGTGAATGTAATGACATGGTAGAAATGAACGAGTCCTCCCAGTGGCGAGTTCCTGTGATAGCTTTTTGTCAGTTTTTGAGGCCAGTTTTGGGAGACCTATAAATTGGTTGTATCTAATGGAAAGCCTTTGCAACTTTGGCAAGTCAAAATGGTGATATCAACAGCCTCATAGATGATGCAAGAAATCTACTTGCTTGAGCTGGAGAATTTTAAATTGTCAGAGAGTTCTTTGCTTGAGTGTAAAGGGGTGGCTTTCACAAGCATGTTTACCTATTCCAGATTCAAACTCAAAGAAATTGGGAATCTCTTTTCCAATTAATGTTGGTGCAACAATCCATGAAGTTGTGGGGTTTTATGAAGTTGATTCAAATGGAAAGTTGTTTTAAATTAAGGTATCCGGATTTTGAATGGGTGTGGCATTAGACCATATCAGATTCACACTTAGAAATTTGTGCCTTTTAAAAGGGGTGAAGGGATCACTATTTCATATTTTGGGGTTTTGATCCCATTACCTTCATGAAAGAAGTATTGCAACTCCTTTGGCTTCGACTGTAACTTCAAGAAATGCAAGGTGGAGGAAAGGTTTATGGATCGTGAGTCAAAAGGGTGCAAGTCCATGATAGTTTATGAAGGCTACATCAATGTGTGCAAATCTAGGATCCAATACTGGCCCGTGCAAAAAGTGAAGACTTGCGCAATGTTGTAGCTTGTGTGAATAGTAGCTACTCATGGGTGCATTGGAAACTCACACTCCATTTAGTAGACATTATTCTACGAGTTGCATGTTGGCAGCTCACAAACAAGAACAAAGGCCTGAGAAGATTGGGGTTATTCACAAACACATATGCTATAAGCATAGAGCTCAGTTGGCGATACGAATTCGACGAAGGAGTTGGGGAAAAAAACATTGCAAATTGGAGAGCCAACACTAAAGAAAACAATAAGATCTGCCAGTCCTCGCTGGTAATCTATAGAGAGTAATCATTAATTAATACTTTTGCATGGAGGATTTTCCAAGGAATGCCCTGCGCATTGTGATAGAGACTCCAGCGCATGAAACAGTATGGAGGCAGGTGCGAAAGTTCTGTAGATGCACAATATTGATATCCCACATTGGTTGGGTTAAGATTCATTATTTGGTTTAAATACACCAACACTCATAGCATATTGTAAATAGAAAGCCAAGGGCTCTTGGTGGGCCCCTTGGCTAGAGGTGTCTGAGTGTGGCAGGTCCCACTGTATTTTGAAATGAAATGCAGATAATGCTTTAAAACTTGTAAATGATTTATCCCACATTCATGCTGATGGGGATATATGAGGTGTTTATAAACAACCCTCCACACATATGAAGTAGATTGAAAGGCTGGAGGAGGCTCTCTCCATGTGTGCAGGTGACTGGTCGCCTTAGTTTTCATGTCGGCGGGCCTAAAAATAAGAAATTTTGTAGAGCACTAACGATGGGTTACAGAGATGAGATGGACACATGGTGGACGTGCTTGAAGTCATGAGAAGGAGCCGGTGGTTAAGAGATGACCACGTGACTCAGCGGGTGGTTAGTTGACCGCTAGTCGCCAGGTCGCCAGATCCTAGAGGTTAGGCCCAAACCATTTCATGATTCAGAGAGTAGGTAGTCACATGTTCGCATGATGGTGGCAGTCAGATCCTTTGCATTCCAAGATTATGAGAATGGGCCTGGTCGCTAGTTTTCCTGATTTCACCTGAGGTCAAAGCTGGATTCTGAGAATTGGAGAATAGAGCTATTCGCCTAGTCACTAGAGGTAACAGCAGTTAGGGATTTTATTCAGAGACCTAGAGAATGCATATGGTCGCTAGTTCTCTAAATGGGGTGGTCAACCTGAGGTCAAGTCCGAGCATGCAATGAGGTGGTGACAAGTGTCAAGTTTTGGTGCATTCCTGTGGCAAAGTGTAGATAATAATATAAAATGACAGATTTGAAAAGATTTAAAGAAATGACATAGTTCAGACTATATGAGAAATATTCAAAAATTTAAATGCCATGACTTGCTCATGGAAAAAATGCCCTGGGAATTCATTTTTTGACGAAACATACAAGTGTTATATATCACCTGAAAGGGCTCAAAGCAAGGAATCTGATGGAGGAGTTTATTTTCAGTTTCAGGGTGATGGATGAGAGTAGTATGGGTTCAAATTCTAAGGACAAGACTTAGAATTAGGATCAATTTGTTGAAGACATGATTACCGGAATCAGATCATTTTTTAGAATCAGTTGTAGGTCATGGTGAAGAGAAATTGTGGAGATATTTTGTGCTAAATGGGCAGTTGTCAGTGGGCTTTTGAACTGACTCTCATTTGCTATATCTCAGGTTTTTCTTCTCATTATGGTGGGATGTTGAAAATTTATGCTACTAGGATAGCTTCAGGCTTCTGAGTCTTGTATTTTTGTGTTCATAGTTTTGCAATGTACTGTTTCAAATAAGTTCTAATGAAAATAATGGAATCCCTGTTCAGTTCTTTGTTTGATGTCTTTGTATGCATTGTGTAAATTCTTGTATATTGACTTGTAAGGCATGTTAATATACCAGTTATAAGGTATCTGTGGGTTTGAATTTGAGTTTCTTTCAAGGAGAGAGTAAGTCTTGATTTCAAATTCTAAGAATTCTAGGTCTGCATATGAATTTGATGTCCAGGTATTGAAATGAGAGGAATGGTTTGCAAGGCATTCTATTTGGGTTCTTGAGTTGGAGTTAGGGTCTTCTGGGATTGCATATTTGTTTGACTCTATTTCCCAATAGATAAGGCACTGGTCTTGGCTTGAATAGCAATTTTCTTCATCAAGCATTAATTGAAATCATTTTACATTTCTAGTTTAAGAACATAAATGTCTGTAAGTTGCATTGAATAATGCAAATATTATTGGTGATTCCTTGTAGAAGTGAATCTAACAGGTTAGCCTGCCTGAGCCTTTGGGTTCAAATAGAAGAAGGGTGAATATCCTTGTCATAATCCACTATTTTTCATGTCTGCATAAAGAGTTTAGTGAGAAAGTGTTGTGTATGTAGATTTAACATGTATTAGGTACACCCACCTGGGTCTGTGGAGCCTGAAGCAGAAGAAGGATCAAATCCTCATCAATTAGTCTTTTCTTTCTTGGAATCAAGAGTTTAGGAATCACAGAGTTCAATTGAAGCATTTAAGGCTTGTAAGGGGATTTAGCAAGAAAAATAGCTAACACTCTTCTGATGCTCTCTTCTTCCTATTTACAAGTTTATTGTACCATTGCATTTTCTAGATTTAATCTCTCTACATAATCATAGAGATCATAATACTTATTCATTCTTGTAAAGTCTCCATCTTGAATGGTCTGCTCATTAATCTTCTCAACTCTAGGTTTCCAAGTTTTCTTCTTAATGGAAGTGTCATCATCTTTGATTTGTGCAATTTTCCTTGGAACTGGTTGCACCAAATTTTTTTGCCTCTTACCTGGTCTAGTAGCACTCTATTTTACTCTTTTGCTAGGTGTGGAGGAGGTCGATCTAGTGGATATCGTTGCTTCTTGATCCTTCTTTGTTTCTTCCACTTTCACCTTAACTTGTGTTTCTTCTTGATGTGCTGCAATTGATGATAAAGGTGGAACAGACAAAACTTCTTTTTGTCCAATATCTCTAATTATTGCTACTATTTTCTTGGCTACCAAGAATTCATGCTCAGTCATCCCTGTATCTTTTATAATTTTCTTGATAGTAATCTCAACTCTTTTCTTTGATTTCTTCTGTTCAAGTAAGGTCTTTGCAGAGTTGAAGTTCTCCTCAAAGGTTCCAAACTTGTTACAGTGAGTGTCCAACTTGCACTTAAGTAACCTAATCACATATTCTTCTATCTCTACCTCAGATATCTCATAGCCAAGAGGGTCTATGAACTCTATTCTAGGTTCTACTGCTTCAATGTAAGTAAAGTCACTATCAACCATGAAACATATCTCACTTTTATACTTCTCCACAAGAGACTATGGGATCCTTGATCTGCTAGACACTAAATTCTAAAATGTCTTGATTACCAATACTGTACTCTCATTCACTTTATCAATAACATGCCTCCTGTACACTAGGTTAATCCTTTTCATTGTAGTTTGGCCATCATTCCAGTCATTTCCAATGGTGTAAGGAAATCTTCTCAATAGATGAAAAAAATATAAGTGATTAAGGATGAGAATTTGAACTGTGTATACTTAGTCTTCTTAATCTTTTCCAAATTCTCAAACAGTTGAATTCTCAGAATCTCACACATATCAACTTGTACTTTATCAACACACATCAGATAAGCTACATGTATCATTCTAGCTGCCATGTCATCCTCTATTGCGTTTGCACAAAACTTAGTGGTTAGGATCTTACATAAGTATCTGACATCATCTTGTTGAATCTTACTAATCACAATTCCTCTACCATTATAGGATGAATTTGTGTTGTCTATGACTATTTTCCTCATTTTCTTCTCATTTAAATGAATGGCTCCAGTTTTAGATAGTCTAGTAACTTCATGAATCAAATCAGATGTGATATCTATCACTCTATTTTTTAAACAAAACTTTCCATTATGAATTCTGCTTAGGATTATCTTAGTACATTCTTCATTATCAAATTCATACTGTAATGCATATTTAATGATCTCATTATCTTTCAAATGTTAAAATCCTTCTCTCAGTGACATTTCCTGATTGTAGATCTTCTAATATTCCTTGGTGAAATCACTATCACTGATAGTCTGTAGTTTGCATCCAAGATAACTTCTAACATTCTCTAGATGTAAAACTCCGTCTGGTATGGATGATAAAGCTAACCTAGGATCATCTTCCAAGGGTTCTACTGGCTCCCTTTTCATCTTAGGTCTATTTTTATCTCTGACATTGTGAATCAAAGAAACATCCATGATTTCCTTGAATTCCTTAACTGATTTAAAGATCTGCCAAGTAAAATACCTCGATTTCATGATTTAGGGGTTGCGTAGATTCGACACAAAATTCTTCTCCAAATCCTTGCAAAATGCTTCCAATCACTACTCTTTGATCTCCTTAACACTTGAATTTGCTTTGATGATCAAATAATACTGATCATGACCTTTTATTAATTCAATCTCACTTAGATCTGACATTGCGTTCAATTCTTTTGCTGCTTCTTTCCAAAAAGTTGATTCTGTTAACTTGCAAAACTTAAAACTTCTTGCAATCTTGCAAAACATAATATTTTTCTTTGTGCTCTTAACCATAGCATCAAAACATCATATACTACCTTGCATTAACTATGCAAGACTCAATTCATCATATATCTACTTCTACACTAATCTAAGTTCCTATTCTACTGCAATTTTCATAAATTAAGTACTTTGAGATGGGTCATGTAAAGATTCATTCTTACCTTTTAATACTTTACCTTCCTAATTATCTTCAATGTTGAATATGTCTCCTTGATCCTTGCTTTTGATAAACTTCACTTCATCTGAATTACTACAACATCCTTTTTGACTATTACTTGCATCTTCATTTCTTCTTGCATGACTTCTAGGGTTAGGGTTAGGATGAAAAACTCTATTGTTTATTCTGCAAAACCTTGTTGTGTGTCCAATCTTGTTGCATATCTGACAAACTATTCCATTGTTCCCATATCTTGGTCCAGGTTGATTGATCTATGATCTGAAATTTCTAGCAATGTGTCCAACCTTGTTGCATCTATAACAGACTACTCCATTTCTTTTGTTCATATCTTCAGTAGGTTTCTTATCTGCATTGTTAGTATTCTTAAACATTCCACTACTATTATCATTCTCAATAAATTTAGGTTTCCTGCATTCAATAGCTCTATGTCCAAAACCATGACAATTATAACAATAACCATTAAGGGGTTTGAATTGCTTACCTATGCAATCTCTCTTCATATGACCAATAGTATTACAAGAAAAACATCTACCTTTGAATTCTCTTTGCATACCTTTAGGTGATTCCTCATGCTTAGGTGGTTCTTCTTCCTTAGGTGTATCTTCAAATTTGTTAATCTCATCAGACTTCTTCTCATCTATACTTTTAGACATTTTCAGATCTGGTTCCTTGCTCTTCATTTTCTTTGAAAGTGTTGAATCCAAAACCAGTTTTATCATAGAATGGTTTTTGATAAGATATTTGTTCATCAATCTTCTCACTAGTTGAATATAGCCTTTCAATTTGTTACTTAGATTGAGTCAGTTCTCCTTTCACTATTGCATTGTATTTCTCAAGTTCAGCATACTGCAAATTGACTTTCTCAAATTCAAATGTTACTTTACCAAGTTTAGATTTTAGTCCTTCATTTTTAGTTTGTAGACTTTCATTCTTAGATTTTAGATTTGCTTCATTCTTGCTATTTCCATCTTTCAGACTTAGCTTTAGATTTGCTATCTTCAGTTCATGTTTAAGGATCTCATTTTCTTTTTCCAAATTGTCATCACAATCTTCAATGTGAATATCAGATTCCTTTTTAGATTTCAGATCTTCCAATTTGTTTTTCAATTTCTCAATGAGGTTCTTTGCATCATCATATTTTCTTTTCAGAGTATCTCTTTCATCAGTAAGCATATCAATCTGTTCGAGAGCTTCTTCAAGATTCTTGTCTAGTTGATCCATATCCATAGACATCTCACTCAAGTTGCAAGGATTTCCCTGAATGATTCTTTTCCGAGTAACTAAGCTTTGATACCAATTGTTAGAAATAGGGAATATTGAGAGAGGGGGGGGGGGGGGTGAATCAGTATTCTACAAACTTTAACTTTTGCCCAATTATGGATATAACAGATTATCTTAACACATGCATAAAATAAGAAGCTAAACAACATGCATAGCAATAAAAATAAAGAACTCATAACACATTATTTGTTCTCGAGGAAATCCTGGCCAAGGGAAAACCCCGGTGGGATGGAACCCACAAAGATCCACTAATCAAAAGTATCTTGTTAAGGATGTTGACCCTATTAGGAGTCTATTACATCCATATTGTGTCTCAGTCCTGATTAAGGGACTATAGGCCTTGTTAGAAGCCTCAACCCTATTAGTGTAATACCCCAAAATTGGCACCTAATAAATTCAATCAATTTTGGTGCATTTTCATCAATTTTACATCTTCAAAGTCCTACTTTGCTAGGCAATTTTCTCTCTCTTACCTGACTTAATTCGACTTGGTGTCAATTGCAAAAAACCCTAAATTGCATTAATCAAATACTATAATTAATTCCTAAAGTCTTTGACTTTTATTAGCTAAATTACCCCTATGATAAATTAATTTAATTCTAAAGTCCTAAGTGCTTTAAATTAAATTAAACCCACCCCATTTAGCTAATATACATGAAAAAGAATTAATAATTACTTGTTATTTTAATGGACACCTTTATTTGAATTAATAATTCAAATTATTTGAATGGTCACCCTTATGTGACAATAATTCATTCTTTTAATAAGCAATTCATGCCTTTTTGTCTCAATTGGGAATGAAGACTCAGGAGTTTCAAATCAAGAACCTCTTCATTCTCCCTAGGCTTGGCTATTTAATGAATCTCATCCTTCATTCAAAAGGGAGCAATTTTGAGAGTAACAAAACTATAGCATTTTTTTGTCTCAATTTGATTATCTCAAGCTTTCATTGCATATTTTAGATTAATTTCATTTAGTGTAATATTGCATTTTCATTATAATTAGTTTTCTTATTTTCTCATAGCTTAATCTCATCTTTATTTCAAGTTCTTTAGAATAAATATGCACTTCATATTTCTTTCAAGCTCTTAGATTAATTGCACTTCATTCTAGATTAATTGTACTTTGATTATTTTCATATCTTTTAAATCCTCCATTGTAGTACTAGTCTAATGGTTGTTGGCTTTCATTCTAAGAGTAATCAAACACCCTGTCTACATAGGAGGCAACATGTCACTTCACCATGAATTTTAAATTGAGTAATCAATACTCTCTTTCGTAATTTAATTGTGTGAGTAATGACTATGTTGTGTGTGTAGTTGGATTAGAGGTCCATGTTCAACGACATACATTTTGGCACCCACCGTGGGGCAGAAAGATCAATTTCTGGCCTCATTCTCATTTTTTTCTGACAAGAAATTTAAGCTCTGTCGTGCGTCTGTACTGTTTGTGTATAGATTCTCATGCGAGAATCCAGAGTGTATCACATGAAGTTTCACTCCTTGTAGCACTCTCTCACGTGAGTTGATGCATCCTCGCACACACCTTGTACTTTCTTGCACATTGTGGAGTACTTCCTCATGCGAGATTTGGATACAGTGTTTTAAAATTTTTAGTTTCTGTCTTTCCTGTTTTAGATTTCTGATAGTTTCATGTTTGCTGTTGTTTACTATTTCTCTATTATTTTCACAGCGTAACAATTTTCTGTAGGATGTTTGACCAAGAACATAAAACATGCTAATGGTTTGATTGTAGGATGATAGTCGAAGACTTGGTAAAATGTTGTGTTTGTTTCTTTCTTTCATTCACATAGTCTAAATAGGGCTCCGTTAAAATTTCTTGAGGATTTTGATAGTGAGTAGGGAATTTGGCTCTTCATTACATGGAGGTGATGACCATGAATGAACCTGAAATCCTAATGATCTTACTAATATGAAAAATTCTTGGGGAATAGGAGAAAGGTATTGAATCTTTATGCTTCTACTTGCCAGGGGATTATGCTCTTCTCTCTTTGAGAGAAACAAAAACCCAAAATCTTGTAGATGTGGTGGAGTGAAGATAACTCGGTGATGAATCTTCTTGATGAGTTTGGGTGAAGTGATGAGATAGAGAAGTATGCTCTTCTCTCTTTGAGAGAAACAAAAAATCAAACCCTCGGATCTAAGCCAAGTTGTGTCACCTTTAGAGGGCCTGCCGGAAGTTGAACCTCCAGGAACAACCCAAGTGAGTATGCACCTATCACCAGTGATTCTACCTCACTCTAATAGAGAATGTTTTTTGGAGTCTAAAGACTCCAAAACCATGTTAGCTTCCTTCTCAAGACTTTGACTATCATCTTGAGAAGGCTCTATTTGTTATACTAAGCGGTGTCACTCCTAGCCCTGCTTGCGGGGGTATATGACTTTCGGGTGTTGGTGTGGCTATGAGGCCTCAACCTTGTATCAGGGACACCAAAGGTTAGTGTGAATAGAAGCCTACTAAGAACTTTCCCTAGCTAGTTGCCTACCCAGTTCACCTCTGAAAGGAGTCATAATCTTTTCCCAGGGAGGGGGAAGAATATATCCCATAGATTCCCATCATAGGCAGACACCTGGATGCTTGAAGGTGGTATATGATGCTGGCCCTTGCATCAAGGGTAACCTTCAAATGTAAACTATTGAGTCCTTTGAAACATTGAAAACATGGGTGCCCTCTAGGGGGTGACACGGTTGTGTGAGGTGCACGTATGTGCATAAGCAATGGGGAAAAGGTTTTGTCTTCTCACCATTTTTTTGTAGGACTAAGCTATGTGTTTGTTATCAAGTCTTAAACATTGTCCAATCATTATCAAACAAAGACTCCCCTTATGCTATCAAGTTGCTTTCTCCTTGATAGGTCTGTTAAAGACTACTTCTTGTATCACAACTGCTTGATCTAAACCTTTGTGTCTTTAAATGAATGCTTGAAACCTCAAAATGAGATTGTTGATTAAACTGTTCTTCAAACTTTTTAGGAAACTAGATTTTTTGTCAGACATCAATTCAGGTTGTATCTCATAATTCAACCTTTACCTCAAAAACTATGTCAAACTGTCAAATTTTGGACTTTTCCCACGTGAAGTTTCACTTTTCAGAGTACTTTCTCACATGAGACTTTGTTCTTTCACATGAGGTTTGGTGTTTTCTCACGCAGCCTGGTACTTTCTCATGCAAGACTGTAGCCTAGTTTTAAAAAATAGAGACTAAATTCTCGTTGACTAGTCAAACTTTTTCTTGATCTACTTTTTGTCTGAGGTCTATTTTTCTATTTTCATGTTGTTCACTATCAGAAACTGGTTGTCTCGAGTTTGGAATTGATCAATCTATGCTTTGACTCATGTTGTTTCTCATTGGTTTACCTTATCTCTTTATGCCTTTTGTACCTCATGTTGTGATAGTCTTATCTCAGCTGTTCTAGCCACCTCTTTTGACAATTTGTACTAGGTCCATCTCACATCTTGGTTGTTCTATCCATTTATCTCCTTTCCATTATCTTAGAGACAAAGTCTAGCATTATCCTAAGTCTCCTCTTGTTTCATCTTTGTCTATGACTATTACAGCTAGAAGTGGAAATACATTCCCCATTCTTCATATTGGACAAGGAAGAGGTTGTTCTGAACTTGTCGCGCAATCTGAGTGTTGTGAGGGATCCTCACATTCCTCCTTGTTCCAAGAGTATTACAATCCATTATTTCAGATACAGTCTGACTTATTATTTAAAGAATATTATAACCCATTGTTTCAACACTAGCAAGGCTTTGAAGGGTCACTTTCTAGAATCAAACCTATAGACTCTTTCGATCTTATTTTCATGACCTCTCAGAATACTACCAACAAGATGGGAGATCCATTCCACTTCCCAGGGGGAGGTAAATTCAGTGATAGTCATGAGAAATCTCTAAATGACCAAGGTCATGGTCAGTCTCGAAATGACAAGAGTTATGATCAATCCCACAATTTTCAATATCTGGTCAACATTTGGGACCTTTGCAATTTGAAACAGTGACAAGGGGAGCCTCTTGTTAGAAAGTAAAATCCACCAAGATAACTGAGAGGGGGGGGGGGTGAATTAGTTATCAGATAATTATAAATTTTATCATCTTCAATAGAATTAAACCATAATAGCAATATAATTACCAACCATAGAAAGATATTCATACATAATAACACAATGACACAAGATATGTTGACTAGGGAACCTCTTGATCAAAGAGTAAACCCCGATGGGAATGATGCCCACAAAAGATGCACTAATATGAATATTCCTTATGAGAGGATGGACTCTGTTAGGAGTCTTATGAAATACATTCAGTACATATGAATCCCTATTAGGAGATTTTGAATCCCTGTTAAAAGATTCTAACCCTGTTTAGAGTTATAGAAGATAGAAGGACCCATTGCCCAAACAGCTTCAGGGTAAGATCACTGAACACACTGTCCAAATAATCTTTGCATTATTCAACATAATAATATGTTACCTCTTCTCTGATTGTGCCAAACCGCACTCATTGTTACATCTGATCTCAATTTTAGATCTTTATACTTCACATTTCTTCCTTGACATATTCACTTTCATACTCAGCTCTTTTCTTCACTTTATGCATACCACATCACACATCATTACAACTTCATTGCAATTACACACTTTCGCATCACAACATCATGCTAAAAATTCATTCCAATTACACACTTTCACATCACAATATCATGCTACAACTATACAACAAGGAAATACATTCATTCCTTTATACCACACTCAAATAATTACAAATGAGTTGGCATACAATTACAAAATAAAAGTTTCCACATGCTATACCAAAATTACATAAAACTGTCAGCTTCCAAATATAATAAATCTTCACTCATGTGACCTCAAAGTTTGTGCTATCATCCATGTCACTATCAATGTGTCTCAAACTTCCCTTTAACTACACAAAACCAGATTCCATCTTGATTAGGAGATATCATCTGATTTCCACAAACCGCTACTCAGGAACACTACCTAAACACTGCTTCTACCAAAATGATCATAACTTCCATGAATCAATGAATTACTATCTGTGCTCTTAACCATAGACATATGACATATCAAAGAGTATAACCTCAACATCACATAGCTCCAATTGTAATAACCCACATGCGCTAATCCAAACTCTGTCTGCTTCTCTGCAAGTCTTTGGCAAATCATTGTGTTGATATCAATGACAATCATAGTCATGAATGCAACAACAACTGCTATAGAATGGCTGCCAAACACTTTAGCATTTATTCCTAACAATCTCCCCCATTGGCATTGATGGCAACATAGATGAAAAACATCCAATGTTCCAAAAATTCAATACTGCACCACTGCTTCTTCAAATCCTCTTCATCAATCAAATCTTGCTTCGTTATCCTATTTGGTTTTCTCATATTGTTTTTCATGCATATTTCTCCCCCATTGACATTAATGATAGAAATTCTATCACTAAGTCAACAACAACTCAATGTCAAAAGACACTTTTCAAAAAAATACATTTACTAGAGTCCTCATGACTTAGCTCAGATACACATACTCCCCCATAGAGGAAGTACCAACATCCAGTCCAGAAGAAAGATAGGGCTCATATACCACTGATCAGATGCAACCAACTACATCACTTCTCAAAAGTAGGCTAGGGCATAACCCCAAGCATACCTCTCAGATACTCAAATGTATCCTTAGGTAAAGGCTTTGTGAATATATTTTCTATATGCTCCTTTGTACTTATATACTCAAGTCTGACTTCCTTTTCAGTAACTTTCTCTCTTACAACATGATACTTAATCTCTATATGCTTTGTCTTAGAATGTAATACAAGATTCTTAGACATACTAACTGTACTGCTGTTATCAAAATGTATGACAATAGGTTCAACAAATTTTATTCCAATATCCTTTAGCATCTACTCCATCCAAATTATCTGGTTACAATTGTTTGTTGCTACTACATATTCTGCTTCTGCTATGCTTTGTGAGATACAATTCTTCTTCTTGCTTAGCTAAGAAACTAATCTTCCTCCAAGGAAAAATGCTCCTCCACTGGTGCTTTTCTTATCATCAACATTTCCTCCCCAATCAGTATTTGTATATGCACATAGGGTAAAATCATCAGATTTTTCATACCATAATCTATAGTCCATTGTGCCTCTTAAATATCTCAGTATCCTCTTTACTACTGCATAATGTGATTCTCTAGGTTCAACTTGAAATCTTGCTACAATTCCAACTGAATGTGCTATATCAAGTCTTGTATGAGTCAAATACTACAATCCTCCAATCATAGATTTGTATTTCTTCTGTTCTACTACAGGTGTCTCATCTGTGCTAGATAAATTATGTCCGGTCACCATAGGTGTTCCAACTGGTTTACAATCCTCCATTCCAAATCTTTTCAACAAGTCATTCAGGTACTTTGTCTAACTTACAAAAATACTATCATTGTTTTGTGTTATCTGTAATCCCAAAAAGTATTTCATTTCACCAATCATACTCATTTCAAATTCAGTCTTCATTTCATTGGCAAATTTGTCACTAGCTTCATCTTCTCTTCCAAAGATAATGTCATCAACAAAGATAACTATAACTAAAAAACCATTTTCAATTTCTTTTGTGTACAGATTGCTATTAGATGTACCTTTTATAAATCCCAACTTTAACAAATACTTATTTAGTCTTGCATACCAAGTTCTAGGTGCTTGTTTAAGTCCATATAGAGCTTTCTTTAATTTACATACCATGTCTCCTTCTTGAGTTAAAGGAAAACCTTTAGGTTGCTCAATGTAGACTTCTTCTTCCAATTCTCCATTCAGAAATGTTGACTTCACATCCATCTAATACACTTTGAATTTCTTGTAGGCTGCATATGCCAAAAACATTCTTACTGCTTCAATTCTTGCAATAGGTGCAAAAGTCTCTTCATAGTCAATTCCTTCTTGTTGTGAGTAACCCTTACATACCAATCTTGCTTTTTTTCTTACTACTTCTCCTTGATCATTCATCTTGTTTTTGAATACCCATTTAATTCTAATAACATTCTTGTCTTTAGGTCTAGGGACCAATTCCCATGTCTTGTTCTTTTCAATCTGATCTAGTTCTTCTTTCATAGCATTAATCCAACTTTTATCTTCACAAGCTTCATTAGTAGTCTTAGGCTCAATTTGAGAAATCAAACATAATTGTTCTTGTACCTTATTCCAAGTCAGAACTCCTCTTTTGATGCTTCCAATAATCTATTCAAAAGGATGATTCTTTAACAAACTCTTGCTAGGTGTTACTATCTCAGATCTCTCTTTAGATGTAGATTCTTCAATAACTTCATTGTGGCTTTCATTCAACAAATCACTATCAGTTTCATAAAACAATTTAGTAGTTCTAGTATTAGGCTTAGGATGAGCTTCTTCATTAGATTCATAATCAAGCATTCTTTCCTAAATTTTGAACTTTTCATCAACTTTAACATTTGTGCTCTCAACAATAGTCTTAGCTCTTTTATTGAAACATCCATATGCTTTTCTTTTCAAAGAATATCCAAGAAATATACCTTCATCACTTCTAGGATCAAACTTTCCTATATCATCTCCTCTCTTTATATAACATTTTCTTCCAAAAATTCTAAAATACTTAACTGAGGGTGCATGTCCAAACCATAATTCATAAGGTGTCTTGTCTGTGTCTGCTCTGATTTGTACTCTATTCATTGTATACACTACTATGTTCACTGCTTCTCTCTAGAATACCTTCACTAAATCATTCTCAAACAACATAGCTCTTGCTACTTCAGTCACTGATCTATTCCTTCTTTCTGCAATGCCATTTTTCTCAGGTGTTCTAGGGGCTGAATACTATCTTTTAATGCCATTTACTTCACAAAAGTTGTTAAACTCTCTAGAAGTAAATTCTCCACCTCTACCAGATCTTAAACATTTAATCTTCATTCCAGATTCATTCTCAAATTTATTCTTAACAATCTTAAACTTATCAAATGCTTCCGATTTTTCTTTAAGAAATGCAATCCACATCATTCTTGTAAAATCATAAAAAAGAATCATAAAATACCTTTCTCCATAGAATCCTCTAGTCCTAGTAGGACTGCTCAAATATGTATGAACAATCTCTAGCTTCTCTGTAGATGTAAACTTCTTACTAGGAAAAGAACTTCTCTTCTATTTAGCCATTACATATTCTTTGCAAATCATGTTAGTAGGCTTCATAATCTTAGGTAAATCTCTCACTACAAGTGTAGTGCTCACTTTCACAATGTTATCAAAGTTTATATGACAAAACCTTCTATGCCATAACCAACTATCATCAATCTTTGTAATCAAACATGTCATCTCAGTATGATTCAACTAAAATACATTACCTCTGGTTTTAGATCCAGTTCCAATCAGATTTCCATCTTTATCCTTTATCACACAAGTTTTCTCAATAAACCAAACTTGATATCCCTTATCAACTAACTTTCCAACACTCAAAAGATTATGTTTCAATCCATCAACAAAATAGACATCATCAGTATTAGTCTTTCCATCAAGAGTAATAGATCCTATACCTTTAATCAAACAAGGTGCATTGTTTCCATCTCTAACAACTCCACCATCATATTCATTCAACTTTATGAACTTTTTCATGTCTCTAGTCATATGATGTGAACAACCACTATCTATAATCCAATCAACTTTTCTTTTCAACTTGAGAAACTAAGGCTTTTTCTTCCTTAACATCAGATTCAGGATTTTCTTCTTTAATTGCTACAAATCCTATGTCATCATTATTTTCAGTATCACTTTCACTCAAAGTTCTTTCTATACTAGCTTCAAGATCTTCATCATTAGCATAATAACATTCCTTAGATCTTCTAGGTTTGAAATTTCTTCTGTACTTTTTAACTCTCTCAGGACATTTAGATGCAAAATGACCATATTCTTGACAAGTCCAACATTTAAATTTTTTTTTACCATCCAGTTCTCTTTTCACAAGCAAGGCAATACCTTCTTCAATCTTCTTGTCTTCTTCATTTCTAGATCTGCTGCTGCCAGCATAATCTCCACTCACACTGATGCTTCTTGACAAAGTAGGGTGAACACTAAGAGCATTGAATGCTATCTCCATTCTAGGTAAGTCTCCTAATAATCTCAGGTTCATTTCTACTACTTCCAATCTTCCAAGAAGAGTCTCTCTTGTAAAGTTTGTTGTACAAGGTATCACTTGTTCAATCTTATGTGATGTCTGCTTAAATACATGAGTCAACATCCTCAGAGTTTTCCATATCACTTCATTCTCTGTCTTTGTTCCTCCATAAGATTTTATACCTAAAATGATCTCTGACATTCTACCAATATAACTTCTAATAGATTCATCTTCCAACATTATTATATCTTCAAATGAAAATATCCAATTATGTAATCTAACTCTTTTTGCATGTTCATCACCTTCAAAAGTAGAGTGTAAAGCATTCCAAATTTCATGAGATTTTTTCAAATATTTTACCTGACTGTACTCATTCTTTGGTAGTGCTGTCAAAAGTGCTTCTCTTGCAAGTATGTTACACATGAATAGATCTCTCTCTTCCACAGTACATGTTTCAAGATTGTCCTCTTCAATAATAGTCTTATTATTCTTTGTAATCAACCAATAACCTGGTCCTAAACATAATAGGTGTGTCTTCATCTTTTCTTTCCAGCTGTCAAAATTTACTCCATCAAACTTAGGGCTTTCTTTCTTGAAATTCACCATGGATCTCCTTAAGTTGTTAAACTTCTTCTTCAAGGACTTGTTGCTCTGATACCAATTGTTAGAAAGTAAAGTCCACCAAGATAATTGAGAGGGGGGGGGGGGGGGGGGGGGGCGTGAATCAATTATCAGATAATTATAACTTTTATCATCTTCAATAGCATTAAACCATAATAGCAATATAATTACCAACCATAGAAAGATATTCATACACAATAACACAATGACACAAGATATGTTGACTAGGGAACCTCTTGATCAAAGAGTAAACCCCGGTGGGAATGATGCCCATAAAAGATGCACTAATATGAATATTCCTTGTGAGAGGATGGACTCTATTAGGAGTCTTATGAAATACATTCAGTACATATGAATCTCTGTTAGGAGATTTTGAATCCCTGTTAAAAGATTCTAACCCTGTTAAGAGTTATAGAAGATAGAAGGACCCACTGCCCAAACAACTTCAGGGTAAGATCATTGAACACACTGTCCAAATAATCTTTGCATTATTCAATAGAATAATATGTTACCTCTTCTTTGACTGTGCCAAACCACACTCACTGTTACATCAGATCTCAATTTTAGATCTTTGTACTTCGCATGTCTTCCTTCACATATTCACTTTCATACTCAGCTCTTTTCTTCACTTCATGCATACTGCATCACACATCATTACAACTTCATTCCAATTACACACTTTCGCATCACAACATCATGCTACAAATTCATTCCAATTACACACTTTTGCATCACAACATCATGCTACAACTATAAAATAAGGAAATACATTCCTTCCTTTATACCACACTCAAATAATTACAAATGAGTCGGCATACAATTACAAAGTAAAAGTTTCCACACGCTATACCAAAATTACATAAAACTGTTGGCTTCCAAATACAATAAATCTTCAATCATGTGACCTCAAAGTTTGCACTATCATCCACATCAGTATCAATGTGTCTCAAACTTCCCTTTAACTGCGAAAAACCAAATTCCATCCCGATTAGGAGATATCATCCGATTTCCACAAACCGCTACTCAGGAACACTGCCTGAACACTGCTTCTACCAAAATGATCATAACTTCCATGAATCAAAGAATTACTATCTGTGCTCTTAACCATAGACATATGACATATCAAAGAGTATAACCTAAACATCACATAGCTCCAACTGTAATAACCCATGTGCTCAAATCCAAACTCTGTCTGCTTCTCTGTAAGTATTTGGTAAATCACTGTGTTGACATCAATGACAATCATAGTCATGAATGCAATAACAAATACTATAGAATGGCTGCCAAACACTTTAGCATTCATTCCTAACACCTCTCCTAAAATTTCTCCAGAGATGGAGACAATTATGCATGAAGTATCCACAGGAATTACCCGAGTTTACAAAGCTCGATATCTTCTTGGACAATCTTGTCCCAAATTTTGGATACCAAGTACGATTACAAGGTCCATCACTTTTGACAATATGATTAGGTGAGCTATGAGGATAGAAGCATTTATGGTCAAGAAGGGAGGATTGAATTTGAACAAAGACAACAAGCAAGGACATTCTCCCTCAAACAAGGATAAGGGTAAGATTGTCAACAAAAAGATAGATATTATGAATGACGGGGTTGTTGACAATATGATGCCAAAACCCTCAAAGTCTATCTTTAATCTCAGCTCTAGTATATGGGTAGTCAAGACCACTAAGAAGGCTATGACAAAAACTCAACTACCTTCTAGATTTGCTAGAAACAAACCTTGGATCCCTCAACCCAAGCGTGACTCCACTTCCTTGGGAGAACTGCTTGATGTGGTTTATAGGACCTTGGTGCAAAACCATAACAAGAATTCAGATCATCAAGAATTCAAAGACCCCTTCCCTCCTCATGGGAAAGTTGAACCACCCAAGCCTAAAGATACCAACAATGTGGTAAACTATACCTATGATACTAGTGACATTGTCATCAATGTGATTGAACCTATTGATGTTGAATACTGTGACATGACCACTACTCCAGGAAGTGAAGATGCCCCTAAACCCAAAGCTCAATTTGTCTTGCAAGGCCCTACACCTCCCTATTGTAACTTCACATAGTCTCCATCTTGTGTGAATGATATCCCTCAATCTCGTGCAAAGATCGCGCTCAAAGGTCCCGAGCCTTTGACATCCAGACCAAAACTATCTATGGATAAAGCTCCCACTAAGGAAAACATCCCCAAAGATCTCAATCTCGATCAGTTTCAATATATGGTGGCTTATTTGACCTTGCCTCATTATTTTTCCTTTTCCGAAGAAGGTGATCATTCCCTGAGCCATCCACATAACGCTCCCCTAATCACTTGCAAAATGCTCACAAAATCTGGTGATAGCTTCATCTTGACCAATGGGGAATTTATAGAATCTTATGATGCTAAACTCAAAGAGATAGAAAATACCCTATAGATCAAAGATATTGGCATGGGGGAATATCATATTAAGTCCATCTTGTCACTGACGGCTCTTCCTCTATCTTTGCATTCTTGTGAGAGGCCCTTTGAAGATAGATTTTGTATGGGATATCAGGAACATAAACTTGACCAACCTAGCTGCAACTTTCATTCATGCAAGGGCTCAGATAATGAAGACACAAAAATCTAGCCTATGACACATGAAGGACTCTCGAATATTCAACATTCTAATTTCGAGTATCTACTTCAAGAACATGATCTTGGTCCTCATTAGGAGGATTTTATACACTTTACTGAATAGACTCCTACCACTGCTAACTCTAATGGCACACATACTGATTGGGGGAAACTATCTGGCATCTCCCTTATGTTGGGTATACGTCAGGGTATACCTATTCTAGATTTCTCCACTACTTCTACTACTGAGAAAGGTCTTGCTATTGAAGAAACACTTCCTATGATAGATAATAACGATGAAGAAAATTTGCCGCCTACTATATCTCTAGTTGATTACATGTCAGATGCTACTACAAAGATAGCAGTTGATGCTACACACAAATATGCTGCTAATGATGATCCTTTTCACCCTTTTGTGGAGATTGTTCCTATGACTTCTAGGCCATCTACTCCAAGTTATACTTCTACTGCTCCAGCAAATCATGGGTATGTAAGACCCCATCCTGTTACAGCTTCGTGGAAACTTGGTAGATCCAGAACTGAAATGGTTCCTATTCATGTATTATTTCCACCTGAAAGGGGACCTAACTCTTAGAATAGGTTATCTTGGTTAGGCTCACATGATATTCCTCCAAGCTTATCTGACTCTTCTAGGACAACTCGCAATCGACAACATTCCATGGAATATTATTTTCTTGATCTATCTGATTCATTTGTGAATAATGAGGATGATGTTGATATCTTTGCACTTGAGAACATCCCATTGAATACTCATCCTCCCCCTCCTCTCTAAGATAAGTGGCTCCTCCACTTTCCATCTCCATCTCTCCACCTAAACCAGTCATATAAGCCTCTTTCATCCACCATTCTTGAGTCTTTTGGAAGTAACTTGGATGCGTAACACAAAAATAATAACAAGAATCCACTTATATCTCAAGATCACCATGTCCTATCTAATCGACATGTGAATACAAAAGAAAAAAGCAATAGAGGTGTCCAAAAGACCGCAAAGGTCCTTAAAGAAAAGAAGACAATCAAAAAAAAAAAAAAAAAGGATCGCGAAATCTATCTTGCAAGCATTGTCATCAAGAGCACCTCAACATAAAGAAGAAAAGTTCAAAAATCTATGTGGATTCCAAAAAAAGGAAAATCAAAGTTTCCATTCAAGCTTCCAAAATTCTCATGCTTTCCTCCATTCCATTGCCCTTGCCTCTCATACTTTATACCCTTCACTCCATCTTGCCTTTTTCCCAAAGTGCATATCAGTATCTCCTTATTGCTAATGACATGACTAAGAAAAGTCTAGAACGTACTCTCCCTAAGTGTTTAGAGCATGGGAAATATGATAAAGAGTTAAGATGCATCTATGAGGATATTTGTGGGTCTTACTTAAGTGATCTTTCCTTGACTATGGATCACTCGATAGTTGGATACTACTAGTTCTGATTCTATAACTTCTCATATGACTACTGCTACAAGTGACTGTGTTTCCAGAGCTCCTACTGAAGGAGAGAAACTCAAAGAGCCTATCAACACTCTTTATCTGAAGAAGTTCTATAGTTGAGACATTCTCAGCATGCTCATGGACATACTTATTGGTCCTGAAAAAAATCCTAAAAATTGCAAAATGTCCTGAAAAAATGATCTTAGTGAAAACCTGGTAAACAGGCACTTTGATGCATCTATTATCTTGGTGAAAACCTGGTAAATAGGTGCCTTGATAATAATAAAAAAAAATAGAAAATTTGAAAAAAATACAAAAAAAAGTCAAAAGATAAAAAATACAAAAAAATGAGATATTCAAAAATACAAAAAAATAAAAAAAGACAAAAGTACAAAAAAATAAAAAAAGAGAAAAATGTGCCATTGATGAAAACCTGGTAAACAGGCATCATGGTAGGAAAAATAGAATCTCTACCAAGATGGTGAAAACTTGGTAAACAGGTGCCTCTTATTTCCTGAAGCTACATCTCATCTTAGCATTGCTTGGCTTTTAGTTTCATGCTTTAGTTTGCTTTCCCACTTTCCTACTTTCATTTGCTTCCTCCTTTAGACTATTTCCTGCTTTAGTTTGCCAGCTCATGCACTTGCCTTTAGTTGTCTTCAAGATTTTCCTTGAATCTTCATGGATTGGAACTGGTTCACACTTGGGGGAACCTGCTTGGTCTAGGGGGCATTGTCCTATCAATTTTGGAGACTCTTTTGTGCATCAGTCACCAACGATTCTCGCTGCGTCTGCCTGCTGATGCCTAGCTACTTTTGAGATTTCTCTCCTTGAGAATCTCTCATGTATCGGTTGCCAGTGGTTCCCACTATGCCTGCCTATTGATACCTAGCTTTCATTTGACCTCTCTCTTTTGAGATCTCTTCATTACATCAGTCACTAGTGGTTCTCACTGTGTCTTCTTGTTGATGCTTCGCTCGTACTTTATTCTCTCTCTTCTCTCTCGTATCAATCACCAACATTTCCCAATGCATCTACCTACCGATACTTCATTTATCTCCCCAATATCTTCTTGAGACTTTGTCTCTTGTGATGGTCACCAGTGGTTCTCAGTATGTCTGCCTACTATCGCTATCCCATTGAGACTTTGAACATTATCTTTCCCATTCGACTTCAATCCACTTGAACACAAACTTAAACTGAAACTAAAACTATTTGTGTTCCTTTGAAGCATGTTGAGCTTTTCCTTTGCTTGTTTGTTTGTTTGCTTTATCATTTCTCCTCGAGCGAATCTAAGACATCTTTCTTGACTGAGAAACGTGAAGACTGGGGGCATGATCTTTTTCTGTGCTTTCTGCTTGTTGGTTTAGTTCCAATGATCCAATGAATCTATCTAAGAGGGGTGTCCATTTGTAAGAGCCTTCATCTCATATTGGATGGCCATGCGCACCTTGAATCCTTTTATATGGATGCTTTGGTGAGGTTGGTTCTTCTTGTTGTCTGTTTTCAGTGACTTCTTTCTACTACAAGTAAAATTGCAAACGTTCATCCTGCTAAGTGAACGTAAGGGTCACCTCGAGCAATCTTTGGCAAAAGAAGGAACTCTCAAGTGTCTGGTGTGTTTGTTCGCAAGAAGCATTCAAGTCATTATAGCAATTGTGTTTTGATGCTTATGTTAACTTGCTAAATCAAAAGGAATAGGTGTTCAGGTCATTTTGGCTTCTTGGGCCTTAATGCTTACATCTCATTCCAATAAATTTAAGACTTATGTCATATTTATATTCTCATGTTTGCAATGTTAGTGAGAATTGTATGACATCTGGCGATCGTCCCATGCTTAAAAAAACTTGATGATGATAAATATGCTGAGTCCAACAACCAAGTCCTAGGAATTGCATCCGTTCATTCTAAGCTTGCATTTAGCTTAGGCTTGCATGTTCATGTTAAGCTTGCATTTGAGATGATATCTTGGTGCTCTCTTGATTGATTTCTGTTCATCAAAGATTCTCATCTTTTTTTCCTAGTTTCATCATGATTGCACAAGTTTTTAGGATCGAAATTGAAATCTAACATCTCTAGATAGCTCGAAATCACATTTTAAATTCTCAGACCCTTTGGGATCAGACACTTGTGCAGTCAGCCTTCTAGCGTCATCTTCCTGCTAGACCCTCATCTTTGCATCATGTTCTCAAGATCTTTGCTCTTTTCATCAAAGTCAAATTTGGTCAACCATGGTCAACCATGGTCAAACTTGGTCAACAGGACCTCTGCATTACTCTGATTTGCTTCTGCAGCTTCTTGAATCTAGTCTGATTGCTTTTGATCTGCAACCTCTCATTGTCAATCATCCTTCTGATATGTCATCTTTTGATTTCTCTCCCAAGGGGGTAGGATGATTGCATCATTTTGAATCTTGTCGAATCAATTCTTGAATCAGTCTGATCTGAATCAAAGTCCTCACCACTTGAGGCATCTTGTCACTAGGGGCATCTCGGTGCCTCACATCTTGCTATCTGGTCATCTATCTTTTAGGTATCAAAGCAATCTAACTCAGATCCTTAGGAATCAAGCTTCGTTCTGGAGATGGTTCCCAAAATCTTTTAGGTACTGGGGCAATCTAACCCTAATTCCTGGGAGTCAATCTTTGTTTTGGAGATAGCTCTCGAAATCTCTTTTAGACCATTATCTGGGGCAATCTAACCCGAGTCTCAGAGGGCTAAGCTTCATATTGGGCAATCTAACCCTGATTCTAGAGACAGTCCTAAGTCTGCATCTCTCATCAATTGGTATTGGGGCAATCTAACCCTGATTCCGGTTCTCTCAAGACCGTTGTCTTCGCAATCTAACTTAGACTTCAAAAAATCATGCTTTGATCTGTTCGGTGTCCTGGCAACCTAACCTAGACTTTCAAAATTCTTATCATCTATCACTTCAGACTATTCTTTGAATCAACGCACTGTTCACACATCAATTCAAAGAGGGGCAAATGTAATACCCCAAAATTGGCACCTAATAAATTCATTCAATTTTGGTGCATTTTCGTCAATTTTACATCTTCAAAGTCCTACTTTGCTAGGCAATTTTCTCTCTCTTACCTGACTTAATTTGACTTGGTGTTGTAATACCCCAAAAATGGGCTATAAGTTCATTAATCTCCTATATCAACAATTCGAATGAAATCGACATCAAAGTCCTAACCTAAGGCACATCTAAACATCATCGAATCATAATTGATTATCTTAAATTCTGCATCGGGGAACATTCCTAGTAATATTCCTAATCATCATAATTATCTTTAATTTTATAATTATTTGGCAATAAATCATATTTATCCTAAAGTTTGATTAATTGAATATTTTCATATTTAATTAATTAGATTTAATATTTGCCACTTAATTGTGTAATTAAATTTAATTCTATTTATTATTAATTGTATTATTTAATTTTGACAATAAATCCAATATCATATGAATAATTGATTAAATTCTTATTTAATTAATTAAAGCAAGTTGTCATTATTTAATAATATAATTTTTAATAAAAGTTTGATTAAATAATTGATTAACCCATAAATAAATTATTTATTTTCAAAAATCAGTTAAGTTGAGCATAAATCACTTTATTTATTTATTAAATCATAATTATCCATGTGCACATTCAAGGACCAATTAAACTCAAAATTGGAAAATCAATGCAAGTTGTTAGCTTTTTGAAACTCAGCATCTTTTTGAGTTTTAAAGTTGATCTAAACTTCTAATTCGAGTTGAACTATGCTTTTGCATGTTTTTGTGGGTTAATTGTCTTTATTATTAGATAACTCAAAAATCAAGCTGAGTTAATCTGAGTGATTTATGGCTTTTTCCCATGCACCTCCAAAGCCCTGGATTTCTATAAAATCAAGGCTTCAGCTCTTCATAATTCATCTCATATTTTGCACAATCACGCTGGAGAATTGCAATTGGAAGACTGAAAGCTTATTGCGAATCAACATTGTTGTGAGATCAATTTCAAATTCATAGCTTTCATATTATTGTTAGAATTTTCATTTTCATATTGCATATCATTGTTAGATTAGCATTGCATATCAATTTCATCTAG